>JANHMN010000024.1:1578260-1625634 GCA_030674055.1 Rhabdomys pumilio | reverse complement strand
GATAGATAGATAGATAGATAGATAGATAGATAGATAGATAGATAGATAAGATAGTAGGTGAGTGGGTAGATGGATGGATGGGTGGGTGAATAGATAGACAGATGATAGATGGATAGATAGATAGATAGATAGATAGATAGATAGATAATAAGGTAGATTATAGAAAATAAGTGTCTATCCAAATATTACTGATACATTTGGGCAATAGTATACTGAACTATTTACAAATAATAATATAACACTGCCAATAATATAATATATAAGTCTATTGTTTCAACAATATATATATATATTATATATATACATATATATGTATATATATATTATATATATATATAATACACTTCATCATAAGGTTATGTAGAAGCTGGTTCTCAGCATGAGTTCGTTAATAGATTTCTGCCAAACTCCTGTCCTCACATCTACAGTGAGAGCGTTCCAGCTCCAAGCACCCATCCCTGCACATCCCTTCTGGTGTATGAATCTTCCTCCACCCTGAGCCAGATTTATGGTTAGCCTTGTAGGCTACTAAACCTGTGCATGTAGTATGACGATGATATGGGAAATGGCTTACCTACAGCTTACTGCAGACAGTTACCCAAGCTGCAGATCTGAACTGCCTCAGCCTAACTCCCTGCGTGCCAGCCTCCCTGTGGGCCTGGCATGCTACCTTGTGGCCCAGAATAGCTTGTTTCTAGCAACCAATGATATTATTTCTGAACACAGATTTGTGGAGACTTGATCAATATCTGCATTACAGAGTAGAAGCAGCTTCAAGCATACGGGGAATAGTGAAATGTAGTAAAATAAACAGGAAAGGATGCTGGAGGGACAATTAGCACTTGTGTGTCTGGGTGTGTGCATATGTGTGCATGCACATGAGTGTGCAGAAGCACTTGCTTGTGTGCACACCTATGAAAGTCAGAGGGCAATATGTGGGACTCAGTTCTCTCTTTCCGTCATGTGAGTTCTAGGGAATCAAACTCAGTTCACCAGACTTGGTGGCATGTTCTTTCTGCACCAACTCACCAGCCCCCTCATTTCTGTTTTAACGTAATTTGTAATATTGGGAGTGTACACAATCTAAGTTTTAAGAATAGCCATATTTAATAACTGGTGGGCAAAATTCCTAAAACTTAACAGACATGATAGTTCTTTGAGGACTTTATGAATCAACCTCAACACATCACCAAATCCATCTAAGAAATCTGATTTTTTTCTTTTTTAATTAATTATTTATTTGCATCTCAAATGCTCCCCCCCAGCCCCTTCTCACAGACTTCATCCTTCATCATCCCCTCCTTTGCCTCTGAGACGGTCTCCTCATTATCTCCAGACCCTAGGTCATCAAGTCTTTATAGTATTAAGAATGACCATAGTGAGGCCTGAACCTGAAGTGCAGGGAGAACCCAGTCGACCCCTTCACAAGGCAACTTGTGTTGTCTGGACTCATGCCTTTAATCCTAGTACTCTTGAGTCAGAGCTCTGTGAATTCTGTGTCAGTCTGGTCTATAGAGAGAGTTCTGGGCCAGACAAGGCTACATACATACTGAAGCGAAAGAAAGAAAGAAAAAAAGAAAAAGAAAAAGAAAGAAAGAAAGAAAGAAAGAAAGAAAGAAAGAAAGAAAGAAAGAGGGAAGGAGGGAGGGAGGGAGGGAGAGGTAGGAGGAAGGAAGGAAGGAAGGAAGGAAGGAAGGAAGGAAGGAAGGAAGGAAATGAAAGCCAGATTCTGTGTGCTCGCCTCCCATCACTTGAACCCTGGGCCATTGACTTCCCACAGATAGCACATTCCACATTTCACACACTATCAGAAGCAATGGCCAGACCAAAGCAGATAAGCACAGATAAACCTGGAAGGAGGATGGAGTACACCATTGGCTTCTCAGCCTTTGTTAAGTCTCAGTAACTCTGAGCAATCACAGTTCAAAGTCCAGGTTGAAATCAATGGCTCCATGCCTGGTTTACTTCTGTTTTCTCCTTGTAAATTACAATTCACATTTGCCTGTCAGAGGCCCATGACTACGTTGGTGTTTTGAGCTCTGAGGAAGGGAAATTCCAGGAACTTGGAATCTGATGGACAGTGATGGACAGATGACACTCACCCAAATCCTCCCTAACAGACTTTCATGAAGCCTGTGTCCCAGCCAGAGGCCAATTCTAAGACCTCCTCCTCCTGGTCTGCACCAGAGAAATATTCCCTGGCTGTTAACTTTTGACCAGTTACTTTCGTTTAGAAAAAGCCAAGGAAATGTACAAAACACAGACGAAGGCATTAGTAATACAAATTCTCTTGTTTACAAACTAACCATATACTATCTTTATAGAAGTACGTGCCCATGTCTTTTTTTTCTTCAGTCAAGGCTATATCTTAGACTTCTTATAACCAATTTAAGTAAACTCAGGATTGAGAGCCACAGCCCAACATGGTCAATGAAGCAATAATGATAGCTATACACTAAGGATAGTGCATGTCCTTGTCCATCTTAATTTCTGTGTTCATGCACTGACATCCCCAAATAAGAGATGTGGTTCATTAAAACATACATTATCAAACACAGTACTCAGCCATCTATTGCTTCAGTCTGAAACTGTGATGAATAACCCTTTGGGTTAACACTAGTCATGGCTAGAGGTAATCGTGTCTGAGGAGTGTTGTGGATTTGGTTTTAATGCTTGTATTATGTTAACTGGGCTCTCAAACTCGCACAAGAATCCTACACGTAAGACGTGGAGGTGTCCCTGCCTCAAGTTGGTTCTGATTGGTAAATAAAATTGCAGGCAGCCAATAGATGGGCAGTGAGACAGAGATGAGACTTTAGGATTCTCAGGCAAGGAGGACAGGAGAAGAAGGAAAATTGCCATACCAAGAAAGGAATAAGATGCAGGCTTGGGAGCTGCAAAAGGCAGAGAACCAAGCATGCAAGAGCCCGGGGAAGAACAGCCCCAGGGAGCCTTTCCAATTGGGTCTAGGCTAGCAAGAATGGAATATAGATTTTAGTAAGAAATAACTCAGGAGTATTGGAGGGGTGGCATTAGCAATGTGGAAGTTTGGGAGTGGCTCAGCCATTGAGTTGATTAAGGCATATCTAATATATAAAGCTATGCATGTGTCTTTCATTTAGGAATTCAGAACATTAAGGTGGTAAATAAGGAAGTCTCACCTCCACCAGGCTACTTAGAACACCTTAACTGACTACAACAACAGAGAAGACCCTTCCTAAAAATAGCATTTTATGACAAACCACAGTATTATAAAGGAAGAGTGAGGGGGAAATGTCAGAGACCTCCTCATAGAATCTTTAAAAAATAGTTGAGGAATCAGAGGTGTGGGCTTACTCTAGAGAGGTGGAGAGGTATGTGGAAAGGAATGAAGTATTGTAAGACTTGCTAGGCAGAAAATAATTGCTCTGGGCTCTGTCACATAGGACACAGAGGAGACGGAGAAACCAAAAGCCATCTGCGTTTGTTTGAAAATGCTAGGCCCATGGGAAGTTGCACTATTAGGAGGTGTGGCCTTGTTAGAGGAAATATGTCACTGTGTAGGAGGGTTTGGGGGCCTCTTAGTGCTCAAGCTCTGCCCAGTGTGGAAAGAGACCCTCCTCCTGGCTGCCAGAGGAAGACAGTCTCCTCCTGGCGCCTTCAGATCAAGATGTAGAACTCTCTGCTCTTCGAGCACCATGTCTGCCTGGGCACCGCCATGCTTCCCACCAGGGTGATAATGGACTAAACCTCTGAGACTGTAAGTCAACTCCAATGAAATGTTTGTCTTTGTAAGAGTTGCTTTGGTCACGGTGTCCCTTCACAGCAATGAAACCCAAACTAAGATACCATTCTACTGTTTAATCAGGAAAGCCTGAAAGAATATCTCAGAAAACACTGACCTGGGAGCAAGTTACATGAGACAAGAATAATTAACTTAAGTTATTCAATCCCCAGTCTGCCTTGTGGGTTGCAAGTTTGCCTAGCCAAACCTCACACTAATACAGAGCGTTCTCTTATACTTCTTAGTATCCCTGCTGGCTCTGTTTCTCTGGATGAACCTAACAGCCATTGTTGTTACTGAAAACAGAAGGCAAGAGAAGAAAAGAGAGAAGAGATGAAGGAAGAGAGAAGAGCAGACAACACTGGGGACACAGAGATGAAGTAACTTAAAAACCACTGATGGGAGATTACTCAATAAGGAAATGAACGGTATGTGCTAAATTTGTCTCCTAGTTTGTATCATTTTCCCATGAGAGACTGAGCCTACATATTTTACATCCCTTTGGCAGTCTTGGATTATGTCTGGCATACTGTCAAGGTTCTTCTCTTGAGAACTTGTAGATATGTTCCTTACCTGTAACCTATCTTTCAATATCTAAGATTTAATAAGACTGTGTAGGTATTTCCAGGAAGTTTAGAACACGCACACAGAGAAAGAGAGAGAGGGAGAGAGAGAGAGAGAGAGAGAGAGAGAGAGAGAGAGAGAGAGAGAGAAAGAGAGGGAGAAAGAGAGGGAGAAAGAGAAAGAGAGGGAGAGGGAGAGAGAGAGAGAGAGAGAGAGAGAGAGAGAGAGAGAGAGAACCTCAAAGATCACAACTGTATATATGATACCAAATGACCATTCTAATGTGGAGGGCAGCCTGTGAAGAGGAAAGGCATCTCAGAATCCAGAGCCAAGGAGATAAGAGTGTCATAGACACTCTGCACAAAGCCTGATATGTTGAGTTTTAAGCTACTAATTAATTCTCCACTTCAGACACACCCTTGGACACTTTGATTTGTGATGCTAGGGTAAAGGTTCATGCAATTGTCTCATCGTTTCCAGTGGCTCCCAGTCAACCATACAGCGAAGGCAGGCGACTGTCTGCCTCCTAACTATTTGTGTTTCTTCGAGTGCTTTCTCATCTTAGTGGCAGAAGCAGTTAACTCTGATCCCAGCTGCTCCAGAATCTCGGTTTTTCACAGCCCCACAGTTAATCGGAACCCCTTCACAAATATCTGAGTCCCAGCTTTGGACGGTGTCCACCCTGAGCTCCTGAGGCATCAACAAGGGTAGAACTCCCTCTGCTGATGTTGTAGTTCTAGCCCGTGTCAAATGTCCCTGTGGTTCACATGTCTTATTATACTGCTAAGTCCTCAACATGCTGACCGGGCGTTTGTTCTGGTGCCCTTCTCAAGACCTGGCGGCTCGTCTAGGACAGGCAGGCATCTCCTGCATGGAAACAATCTTTCCCAGGACCATCTGGGAGTCATAGACAGACGGAAAGGGTGGAGTTGGTCTGATTGAAGCACCTCTGTGGTGGGAACCAAGTGGTAAAATAGGAAGTAATAGCAATTAGAGCCATGCCAGTGGAAGTGATTATTGGCAGAATACAGAGTAACCTAACCTAATTCCCAGCAAGGAAGCAACCCACTTATCCTAAATGGTAGCATATGCCTCACTGTTATGTGGTGTTTTCCCCAAGCCAATCCAACTGACAGTCTTTCATTTTCTGTAGGATGTTCAATACAAATGTGTCCTGTTTAAAAAAAAAAAAAAAAAAAAAAACCCTCATGCTTCTGATCTCTAAGATGTGAGTGTTTCTGTGTGTGCTAGCCATGGTTGTGTGGATACTATGCAGAGCTGATATGAAGCAGGTCCCATTTGGCACAGGAAGCACCTCCAAAACTAACCCACTGGGAACTGTGCAGTGGGAGGCTGGGCTGTGACACGGAAGGACTTGGAACTCACCTCCCTTTAAGATCATAGCTTCAGGGCTGGAGAGATGGTTCAGAGCACTTACTGCTCTTCCAGAAGACCTGTGTTCAGTTCCCAGCATCCATATAGGGTTCTATTTACAACCTATAATTCAAGTTCCAGAGGATCTAATGGCTTCTGCAGGCACATGCAGAAACCCCCACACGGACACATAACATAATTTAAAATAATTTTAAAAAATTAAATATCTCAGCATCTCAGAGAGCCTGCTGCAGGAGTTCCAAGAATAATAGGCACATGTGTGAGAGCTGAGCTTCCAACATGGACCATGGGCCAGGAGCTACACAGATCATCACTGCCCACCAACACCCCACACATGTCCATGAAGTGATGCTTCATAACCCTTCCCCACCCTCCAGCTGGACTTTACAAAAAGTTCCAGGGACCCAAACACACCACAGCACTGGTATGTGTGTGGACACCCTGAGTGTGCAGAGCAATTATCTTTCAAATAAATTTCGGCCTGGGAACTTTGTGTATCTATTATGAAGGAGGTTGCAAAGAAGATTCTGGACTATCTCTAGTAGCAAACACTCCAAGTGGTCTTCAGGCAAGGAACATGAAAATAAGAAAGGGGTAAATAAGCCCCAAGCCTCCCTCCCCAAGCAAGGCAGAACCTAAGATATAATAAAAGGAGTATTTATGAACATAAAGTGTGAGAAACTACTCTTGCCACATCATTGACCACTTCAGTGACAAGATATATTATTATTATTATTATTATTATTATTATTATTATTATTATCCTCCCTCACCTAGCTCATGACCTTGGCATCAGCTCTCTTGCCTGGCCGTAGCACCCAGGAGAGCAGCCCCTGCCCCTCACTTGGACAGCACAGTAGGGCTAGTCCTGGTGGAAAGTCACTAGTAATTCAGTCTGAGGGCTTGAGTGTGGGAGAGCTGACAATGCCCCTTGCTTGCTGCAGCAGGAGTGAGCTAACCAGGGCATTACTAGAGAGCTCATCCTGGAGGTGAGGGTGCAAGAGAGCTGGCAGGCTGATCAACTCAGCAACTACCCAGACCCAGATCCAAGGCTTTGAGTTGACTCACCCCAACATCTCCCCCATCTATAACTGCTGGATGCATGAAGGAACGGGTGCTGCAGATCCGAAGCTGCAGGATCTCCATGACACAGGGCAACCACAGGTTATCCAAGAGTCTTGGTGAGAGTCTAGTAATGATAGTGTAACAGAAGCCAGAGACCTTGAACCAGACCAGAGACTCATTGCAATGAACATTTGCAAGAAAAGATGTTTGGATAAAAGTGTATACTGTGGGACACACTGCAGCTTCCACGGCAAGATGGGAGGGGGGGTTGTTTCTGTTGGTTTTTTTTTAACGTTTTTTGGGTTTGGGTTTTTTATTTATTTTCTTTTGGGGGAGGGTGTTGCAACGGCAGAGGCAGATACAAAGGACCAGGAAGGTGAGTGAAATTGGGGTGCATGATGTGAAATCAATAAAACATTTTTTAAAAAAACAGATTTTTGTTTTCCAGAACTCAGGAAGAGGATCAGTAACATCCATGTGCCATTGCTATCATCTCTGCAGGATAAACCAGAAAGATAGTTCAATCCTACGAGGGATGACCGTGAAAAAAAAAAAAAAAAAAAAAAAAAAAAGCTATGCCATCAATAGCAAAGGAAGAAAGAAAACTAGAAAATAAAACAGACGAGCATCCAGAGTCCATAATAGAGGACTCTGGTCCCATGGGAGGTTGCTCCCTTCCCAGTAGGAGAGTAGCTGCAGAGGACACAAGCCATAGCTAGAGGCAAAGGGAGAGCCTCAGAAAACGTGCTTAGTAACAAAGTATCTAAAAGACAGAGAGAGGACAGAAACTAACCACGTAACAGTGGCGCACAGAGACAGAGGCCTTGCAGGGAAAACCTCTTCTTCTTAGATTTAGATGTTAACAATAAAAAGAAGCCATTTTAAAACATCTATGGAGTCACCAGTGAGGCAAGTCAGGAGATCAAGGTCTTGCCTGCTGCCAAACTCCTATAGATAGATGGGGAAACTTGGACTCAGCGTTTCACTATGAAGT
Source organism: Rhabdomys pumilio (assembly GCA_030674055.1). Lineage (NCBI taxonomy): Eukaryota > Metazoa > Chordata > Mammalia > Rodentia > Muridae > Rhabdomys > Rhabdomys pumilio. Next base: position 1,617,853 of record JANHMN010000024.1, on the reverse strand, counting down.
GGAAATCTGATCTGAGCCTCACACAAAAGCACCCTCTTATACACACACACACACACACACACACACACACACACACACACACGCATGCATGCACACTCACGACAACACAGAGGCGTGAAGGATGAAGAGCCATTCTGAATGATGTGTAGCTACCGTACCCAGGTGAGGGGTTGCTGATAGAGTCTGCACCCTGACTGAATTCTCTTCCCTTCATGTTTATATTTTTCTCACTTGACACCAAATCCATCTCAGTGGCCCATCCTTGTTCTGCTTCTTCTCTTTCTCCTTGTTTGTTTGTTTGTTTGTTTGTTTGTTGTTTAGCTTTCCTAAGGAACAGAGGCTAACCTGTAATTGGAGTTGAGAGTTCCCTGCTTAAACTCCTGCATCCTTAGATTATGTGAGATCGGTTGTATTTCTTTCTCCTCTTCTCCCCATTCATCTGAAGCTGCCTCCTCTCCTTCTTTATTTTGCTCTTGTATTTTTTCTCTCCTGCTCCAATAATGACCATGAATCTTATTCTGCTCAATTCCACATTAATTACTATCTGAATACAAGCTGTACTAATATTTCTTCTTTACTTCTCCAAAATTATTAGAGCTGAAGAGGTGATTGTTTTTAAATTGGCTGTGACAGCATTGTTATCTAGGACCTAGCCATTGATGGTGTTCGCTTCTGAAGAGAGGAGTTGACTGTTGGAGTACTGTTGGAGATTGACCCGGTATCCTGAGCATGTATGCTAAGTGTCCTATTGACTAAGCTACATCTCTGGTACAGTGGAGAGAAATAATACTTCAACTATATGACACTCTAGTCCCACTTGAAGACTACAAAAAATTCCATGAAAAATACAGATAAAAAGAGGAAACAAATGGCCTTAGCCTTGATACTAAGTTCCAACGACAAAACTCAAAACAGTTAGAAAATTCAAGTGATGTGACTTCACTAAAAAGGAGTAATCCATTGACTCCCATGGGTGTGGATTCAAAAAAACTCCAATAAAGAACTCAACGGAGTGGTTACAAAGATTGACAACAAAATCAAAGGACAAGACAAACTCCCAAACAAAACCAAAAGCATAAACAAACAGCTAAAGGAAATAAAAAAAATCAACACAGGATATGAAAGGGAAATTCAATCAGAGGCAGAAATACTCAGAAAATTCAATTTTGGAAATAAACGGTTTGGGTTTTAAAACTCAATGGAAATTTTCACCAGTGAAATAGAAATGGGGGAACAGAATATCAGGGCTTGAAGACAAGGTGCCTGAATTAGGACATTCAGTTGATGACATAGATAAAAATGAGAGTGTATGAACAGAATGTCTGAGATATATATAATGTCATAGAGAAGGTACTAGGAGAAGAGGGAGCCTGATATTGGAATGTAATGTGAATAAATAAATTAATAAATAAATTAATAAAAATGTATTAATAAATAAATTAATAAATAAATTTTTAAAAAGTCTATGAAGTTCCATGGGCATGGAAGAAGGGAGACATTCAAGCTAAAATGGTGGAAGTTATATTCAGTAAAATCATAGTAGAAGATTTGCCAGTGTACAGAAAAAAAAAAATGACCCAGATACAGAAAGCACTTAGATCAGTAGAAAGAACATGCCATGTCATGCTACAGTTAAATAGTAAGCATACCGAACAAAGAAAAACTATCAAAAATCTTCAAGGGAGAAAGCACAAAATCACATGCAGAGGCGAACCCCACAGAACACCATTAAACTTCTCAGCTCTATGGTTTTAGAGCCTCTAAAATCCAGAAGGGAGTGGAATGATGCATTCAAACCCTACAAGACAATCCTTACTGATCCAGATTCTTCTATTCATCAAAGCTGATCTCCCCAATGGAAGAAGGAAGATTGTCCATGATGAACAGAGGCTAGAGGAATTCATAAGTGGTAAGAACATTGCAGAAGATCCTTGGAGGACCTTGCATACAGAGCAGAGGAACACACCCGTGGGGACTTAAGAATGGGAGACCCTAGACTAAAACATCATATAATCGAATGAAAGTATAAAAATCAAAATGAAGGCTAGGAAGATGGCTCAGTCGGTAACATTCCTGCCTCACGAGCACAAGGGCCTGAGTTTGGATCCTCGGACCCTCACATACAAAGAAGCAGCATACATGTGTAATCTCAGCACTCGGAGGCAGAGACTGGAAGATCTCTATAGCTTACAGGCCAGCCACTCTACCCAGATCAGTAGGCTCCTGGATCAGTGATCTATCAAAAATTAAGGCGGAGAGTGATTAACAAAGACAGTGTAAACCTCTGACACACACACACACACAAACACAAAGCATGCTCATATGCAAATAAAACATACATTCACAGACATACACATTAAACAAAGCAGTGGTTCTTTACTTTTCTAATGCTGAGACCCTTTAATACATTTCCTCATGTTGTGGTGACTCCCAACCATGAAACTATTTTTGCTGCTACTTTATAACTGTAATCTTGCCACTGTTATGAAATATAATACAAGAACTGTGTCTTCTGATGGTCTTAAGTGACATCTGCGCAAGGTTCTTTGACCCACCAGAGAACAACTGAAATACGTGACATTATAGATCAAAATGGACTTAACAAATATCTACAAAATACTCTACCCAAATACAATAAGATATAGATTCTTCTCTGCAGCTCTGGAACTTACTCTTAAAATATGATATTTTTAAGACACCAAGTAAATCTTTACAAACACAGGAAAATTAATTTATTCTATTCAGTCTGGTTAAAATAGAATTAAAGTTGAAACAACAGCAAGAGAGACTGAATAACACATACTACTCTGTAGAAATTGAGTAACATACTGCTGAATGACTAATGGGTTATTGGAGAAATCAAAAGGCAAATCTTTTCAATTCCTAGAATCAAAAGAAAATACAGCATAGCAGATACTGTTATATCTGTGGGTTACACGGGAAGCAGTTCTTAGAGGTGACTTCAGAGCTATCAATGCACGCATTTCAAAATCTCAGAGACCTTAAATGAATACCTTACGGATTTAACTCATTGTTGTCATACTAAAGTGAGAACAAGTCAAATCCAGATTCAGTAAATAGAAAGAAATATCAAAGACCAAAGAGGCGGGACAATGAACGGAAGTGGAAAGAATCCAAGGAATCGAGGAGACAGAGTTGACTCTTTCAAAATATAAACATGACTGGCAAATTTGTAACCAAGACAGACAGACAGACAGACAGAGAGGACCCAATTAACAGAACGTGGGAGCCATTACCACAGACATCAGTGAAATTCATTGGATTATTGGAGAGTATTTTGACAACCTGTATTTGAGACATCTGAAAACTCTGGAAGAAATAGTTAAATTTCTAGGTACATATATTACTTTCCAGTATTACCAAGAGAACATAAACAGCTCAGATTAATAATACCAAGCAATCAAATGGAGAAACAGTTATTTAAAAAAAAATCTCCCAAGAAAAGAAAATCCCAGGCCCAGATAGATTTACCACTAAATTCTGCCAGATCAAAAAAAAAAAAAAATCAATGCTTCTTAAACCGTTCCATAAAGGAGAAAGAGAAAGAATGTGATGGAATTCACTTTACAGACTCACAACACAATTATCCTAATACCATAACCAGGGAAGAACATGGATAAGTATATACACACACACACACACACACACACACACACACACACACACACACACAAATGAAAAATTATAGACCAATCTCCTGAGAAACACACATTCAAAACTACTCGTTAAAATCAGACCCTTAACACAGAGATTACACAAACTTTTTTTTATAAAGATCAGAATAGTAACAGTTCCTAGCTTTCTAGGCTTAAGCAGTCTCCTCACATGTTTTTCTGTCAGTCTATCTTAACCGTCTTCCTTCCTCATCATTTAAAAGCAGCTGGCTCGATTTGACTCATCATGGTTTAATAACCCTTGACTTAAAAGAAAATATAAACAAACGGAGAAAGAGATCAAAGATGTAAAAATCAAAGACTGGGTATCTATGTGTTGCGTGGGAAAGAGAAGCAAGCAGATTATGAGTTTAAGGTCACCAGCCGCCTAGCAGGTTAGAAGGCAGCCTGGGATAGATGAAACCTTGTCTTAAATGGAAACAACCAAGCACACAGATAAGGAAAAGGATCATGTATATCCTAAAAGGAAAAGGCACATAATTTTATAGACATCTCACCAAAACTAAATCAAGGAAAAGAGACAACGAAAAGCAACCTTGTGGAGCTAAAACAAAACCTACTTTTACTTCTCTAATCTGTCACCCAAGGAGTATAGAAAGTAGGCCCTTTAAGCTAGGTATGGCGTCAAACACCTTTAATATTAGCACTCAGAAGGCAGAGGCAGGCAGATTTCTATGAGTTTGAGTCGTGGGTATTGTCTACATAGTGAGTTCCAGGACAGCCAGGGCTCTGCAGAGAAACCTTATCTTATAATAATAGTAATAATAGTAATAATAATATTAATAATAATAATAATAATAATAATAAATTCTATTATGCATATATCTCACAGAGTTTAATAAAATATTACATATCTTATTTCTTATTTAGTTCTCCTCATGGCTCAGTAATTATCATTTAAATAATAATAATAAATTCTATTATGCATGTATCTCACAGAGTTTAATAAAATATTACATATCTTATTTCTTATTTAGTTCTCCTCATGGCTCAGTAATTATCATTTAAACATGAAGGGATTATGTGTTTATAGGACTAAAAATTCTAATCTCCAGATATGGTAATATTTTCTAAAAGACCTTTAAAATTCATCTATTTTCCCCCAGAATGCAATCTGCCTTTGCATTAGGACCTCCTATTTTTTTTTCTGGTCTACTTTTGTGTGACATTCAAGTCCTTATACATACCTCCAGCTGCCCATTCTGAAGGCCCGTCTCTGAACTCATTGCTCTTGAAGTCTCCCATTGTCAGCCTTTCAAAGGTAATTTCCTCTTCTTTTAGGTTCCCATAATATACTATTCATACCAATATCCTCAAATGTGAATGTGATGTGAAACTGCATTCTTAACAAGTTCCCAAGCAGAGTAGCAAAGTGGCGAAAATTCGTATCCTCTCACTTACTGGAATAATAACTTCTAAAAAAGAGTTATTCTCACCTTTGTAACTTTCATAGCATCGAACGCAGGGCTATATACTGTTAATTCTTAGTCAAATTTTGACTTTTCATCTCTTGACACTTATGGATATATATCCAATTTTTAGCTGTTTAGGGGAAGTAGAACCTAACACCTTTTTGAGGCTCTTATACTAACACAGTGAGCCCGTTGCTCTGAAACTTCCGTAAATTTTTTAAGATTTATTATATCTTTTAGTTATGTGTCCATGTGTGTCTGTGTGCCGGTACATGTATAGGATGTGTGTGCCTGCAGAGGTCAGAAGGGAGCCTCAGATTTCTTAGAATTGGCAATACTGGTGGTTTGAAGTCATTCAGCATGGACGCTGAGAAGTGAACTCTCATTCTCCACAAAAGCAGTCAGTGCTCTAACCTTTGAGCCATCTTCTCAGCCTCTGAAACTTAGATAATACTTTTTGGTATTCAGAAAGAATTACAGAGCTGTACTGGCTGGTTTTGTGTGTCAATTCGACACAAGCTGGAGTTATCACAGAGAAAGGAGCCTCCCTTGAAGAAATACCTCCATGAGATCCAGCTGTAAGGCATTTTCTCAATTAGTGATCAAGGGTGGCAGGACCCATTGTGCGTGGTGCCATGCCTGGGCTGGTAGTTCCATAAGAAAGCAAACTGAGAAAGCCAGGGGAAGTAAGCCAGTAAGTAACATCCCTCCATGGCCTCTGCATCAGCTCTTGCATCCTGACCTGCTTGAGTTCCTGTCCTGACTTCCTTTGGTGATGAACAGCAATGTGGAAGTGTAAGCTGAAGAAACCCTTTTTTTCCCCAGCTTGCTTCTTGGTCATGATGTTTGTGCAGGAATACAAACCCTGAAGAAGACACACTGCCGATAAGATTGTCACTTATTTTGCTGAATTTTAAAATGTAGATTTGTGGAACTTTCCCTTTCTGTTGCTGTCACAGTCCCTTCTGTTTCTGTGTAGAAATGGAGCTTGTATGACATGTATTATGAGGTGAAAGATTGTTATGATTAAAACAGAAAAGCCTCTTTTCCGGATTCTTATAAACGTAAAGGAGTCTGTGTATTTGAAAAGTACTGGAGACTTTTGCTTCCTTCCCCCAACACTACGCCCCAAGGACTCCTGGGTACTGCCTGTCTATGACCCAGATCCTGTCACATGACTGACAGCTCCCGCTATCCATACGTAGATATTGTTTTGTACAGCAGGAGTCAGCATGTGTTTCCCCTTTGCAATAATTACATCATGTCTCAGGAAGTCTCTTTTCTCCAACTGAACCAGCGGATACGTTCAGCTGGGCTTTGCAAATAAGATCTGAAGATAAAGCGATCCTGGTGCTGTTGCTCCAGGTTCAAATGCTCGTTGAAGTATCCTAACTTCACAGTCTAGTCCAAACTGTCGCATCTGTGCATTCTACCCCAATGCTCTTGCTGTCCACCAAGGTGAATAACACAACAGGGAGACGGAGAGTTTCTGCCCGTCTGGGCTGCACTTCTCCGTATGAAGTATGATTGCCTTCTATCCTTGGCCACTGACTGGAAGTGAGGCTGGCGTGGTTCAGCTTCCACTCACATAGACATTTTAACCTGTTACCTAAAGAACCGAAAACAGCAAAGTCCTGAGAAGTCCTCTTCTTTCATGATTCCTTTCCCAGTTGTTTCTCGAAGGAAAGCTAACGAAATCCCTTCGCCTTACCTCATTTGAAAAATAAAAACAACGTGACTATCCACCCCTGCCTTTGATCTTCAGTCTAAAATGCATTTCCCATGTCTGCACATTATGTAAAATTCTTCCATTCTGAGTCTCTTTCAAAAGATGATGGTTGTGTGCTGTTCTTTGCTAAACTCTATGTGCTTTGTTGGTGTTTGTCAGAAGTAGTAAACAAGTTGCCAGACACAGAGAAAATAGGGGACTCTTTTTTGGCAGCCCTCAGCAGAAACCAATAGATAATTTAGAACCTAGGAATGCACTGGATTATAAGGATGATTTTAGTGATTCCTTCCATGTTAGTAACACCTGCCTCTAATATCATCATCAACGTTTGCTTACTATACAAATACCTAATGAGTACTTGTTCATGGTAGGCTCCATGCGAGGCATCTGTGGGGATGACAAGAGTGGGTAAGAAAGTTACCATCTCTGCCTTCGATTATTCAATGCTCAGTGGGTGTTCACTGAGCTCCCAAGATGTGCTGGACACTCTCCTGGCAGCACATTTGCAAAATGTTATAAATCTCTTCCTTGTGCATGTCAGAAATCTGAGGCCCAAAAAGATGAGGGAATGGACTTTCCTCAAAAGTCCATGTAGTTAATGTGAGAGAGAGGTACAAGGGATGTGACAAATGGCAGATATTTATTGTGACAGACACTGGTCAAAGCCCAGGTGACCAGAGGTTACTCACATCAGTGCCAATCAGCTCCCAAACCAAGATTATGAGTGAACCATGATGCCTTAACTAAATCACATGCTGGAAGAAACTGTAGACTGTCAATCAGAATGTTTAGATTTCAGCTCTACTTCCATCCTAATTATCTCATTTTATCTCTTAAAATAGGGTCTAGTTATGCAGCCCAGAGCATCCTCAAATTCACCATCCTCTTATTCTAATCTTCAGGATGTGAGGCCTCTTTTTCTTACTTCTAATGCTCTAAATAAGTTACTGCCTTCCTAATAGTGTTACCCAAAATCCTAACATTCAAAAAAAAAAAATGACTCCAGAACCTTGGAGAGGACTGAGAAGAAAAGAATTTGTCTCCATGCAATGTGCTCTAGATTCAATCAGGGGTCTTATTTGTCTCCTGTCTTGAGAGTGTACATATGATTTTTTAAAGAGAATTTTGTGGGCTGGGAAGATGGCTCAAAAGGTAAAAACACTTGCTGCCAAGGCTGATGACTTGAGTTTGATCTCTAGGGCTCACAGGGTAACATGAAAAATAGACTCATACAAATTGTCCTCTAACCTCCACACACAAGCCATGGCCCCTGGACACTGCTGAAACCTGCCCCGCTGGCATAGCTGTAGCCATTTTGTTCCACCCCTGCCAGCTATTTCATATTGTTGCTATAACATGCCTGCCAATCATTGACACAGAAAAATAACTTGACTCAGAGCAGGGTCATGCTGACCACATACCCTCTTATGTTCTGTAAATTCTGAGGTTTGTTAATCTTAAGTTCAACAACTGTAAACTCTACTTCAGGCCAATCAGAGTAAATGTCAGTTAGAACTGTTCTGTTGTTGCAGCCCGAGCTGTCCCACATTTGGCGCCAAAAATGTTGTGGCCAGAGATACCCCACATTTGGGGGCCAAAATGTCAGGGACCGCTCTATCAGTGTTGGAACCCGCAGTGTTGGAACCCGCACTGCCAAAAGCCTTGGGGGCTAAATTGTTAGAGCCCGAACTGCCCCAGGCTGCTCCGGTCTGCAGGTTGGGGTTCAGCAAGAGAGAGAGTGAGGACCGACTTGAGGAATGGAGACCAGTCAGAGTGTGATTCGATCTCATTTTATTCTTCAGTCCCTCTTCCTAGTTCCAGTCCCAAGTCTTGAGTTCTTAGTCCCTAGTTCCTAGTCCCTAGTGCCTCCAAGTTCCAAGTTCTCTTCCAAGTGCCTGATGCCTAATTCTCTGTGTCTGATTCTCTGTTGCCTGTCTCGAGTCTCAAGTGCCTACTCCAAGTGTCTAATGTCTAATTCCAAGTTCTTCCTCCAAGTACCAACTGCCTAATTCCAAGTGCTAGTGTCTAATACCTAATGCCTAATAACTAACTAACTTCTTCTGTCTGCCTCTCACCTTTTATGTCTCACTTCTAAGCCACGCCTTTAAGTCACGCCCTTAAGTCATGCCCTTAGGTCTTATCTCTAAATCTGTTCTCTAAGTCACGCCCTTAAGTCACACACCTTTAAGTCTCACACACCCAAGGGAAAATCCTGGGTATCTAAAACAACATGTTATCAGAGTGTGCTCAGCTGTTGTAGGCTATTGTAATCAAGTCTCTTGTCAGGGTATATGGCTCAAGATGGCTACAAGGATGATAGCTACTTTCTGTTGGCTCCCCACATTCTGTGTGGCTGACCAAAATAACCTGAGTCAGAGCCAATCACCGGGCAACACGTCCTACACTTACCTTCACACAAGCTCATTGTGTGTGTGTGTGTGTGTGTGTGTGTGTGTGTGTCTTTATAAATTTTCCTTGAGAAATGTTCAGGGTCATAGCTTCAGCCCCCCACCCCCAACTTCTGAGCTACAGCCCTGATTGATCAGTCTTAGGGTGTGTGTTCAATAAACCATCCCTGTCTGGCTGAGATCAGTGTTCGTGTGGTTTTCAAAATGACTCCTGGACCCCAACAAGCACATGAATGGATACACATGCAAAAAAGGAAGGTTTGGAAACTTAAGACGTGCCTCAGTTCTGAGGTTCTATAAGTGAATTGTCCATCCAGCATCATTGGCTAAGAGTCTGCTTGTCTATGTTGGGGATGGTTAACATATGGCTTTGTTTCCAGCTACAGTATGGCACACTAAAAATTTACTACTCAAGGTGTGGCTCATGTGTCAGTAGCCATGGGGAACTTGGAGATGCAGAGTGTCAGGTTCCACCCTGGATGTGAGCTTTAACTTGTTTTCTGGGTGCTTTGATGAATATTAAGTTCTGAAAAGCATCAATGGTGCACGTGCTTTTCTTAGTAATCAATAACACTGTCTCCCACTACATTCTTGTCTCCATGATTCCCAGCAAAAATGCTCAGGATGGCTGATTATTCCTGCCCTGCCTCATCCCCATGGCTTAAAGGGGAGTGACAGTTGCATTTTGCCCATGTTCTGTCTTACAGCTTAACGGTTACCATCTGCCAACCTGTGTTTATAAATGCAATCCCAGTGCCATGCCCAGTTAGAATGCTAGGGATATTGAAAACAGCTCTTCTCCAGGAAAGCTGAGGCCCCTTTGATGAGATCATCTTTCCAACCTAGTCCAATCCCAAGACTCACTAATTTTATAATACAGACAGTTATAACAACAAAAAAAGAAACTTTCAGATTCTTTACAGATTGCCCCAGGCTTGTCCATGTGTTATTAAAGTTGAGCAGAGTAATAAGTGTTATGAATGTCCTAGGAGACAGCACTCATGCCCAGTGAGCATGACATCCCATAATAGGCCTATTTGGCTTGCTACCCTGGCGCCTTTCTCTAGCCTGATCTCTGGAAACCAGAGAAAGGCAAACATGGTAATGTCAATCCAAAGGCAGAGACCGGGATATGGGAAGCTGTGCTTGGAGACTTTTCATAAGATCATATTTCTGGCCAAATTCCTATTACTTGTGTATTACAGTCAGGAGGAGATCTTTCCCCCCCTAACGTTTTTCTTCCCAGAAGGAAAACATTATCCTCCAAATAAAATGCAAGTGAACTAAATTGCTTCCAACCTCAGCATCATTTCAGGCTCAGTGTCATTTGTGGATTCCAGCTTGAGTCCTGTTTAATTTGCTCGAGTTTCATTCCGAGGACAAGCCAACAAAGAAAAGAAGCACTTCAGAGGCACACCCCCTCCCTGTTTCAGAGGAATCACAATGCAGTTGAACTTATTGACTTCGCTCACAGCCAGCTCTGTCTGGCAAACTCAACACTGCACTCCTTTAGCCAACACTTAAGAAGTGTCTCCCTACACCCAGGTACCGAGGCTGGCCCCAGAAAGAAGCAGAGATGAGTTATTCTCATCAAAAACTCATAGCTTACCTGTGAAGACAGAAATACAAATAGCAACTAAATCATATAATGAATCCCTTCCCAGTGGCTTGCTCAGAGTAATATGGAAATATAGACTGGTAAGCAAGGAGAATTCATATATCGCTAAAATGCTGTTCTTTCTCGCAAGGGCTTTAAATTTAGATAGGAGAACAAGAAATGCATCTGAATTCTTGTAAGCCATATTTGGTGAGGGCCAACTGTATAATTAGCCAAAACACAACCAGGACTCAGTGATGGGGGTGCTTGAGAACTTGCCATGATGGGCTCTGGGGACGAGGATTGTGTGCTAGGTAAAGTATGTTTTCAGAAAGAGGAGGAAAGATTTACCCTGAATATAGAAGGCATTGTCCCATCGACAGGGAACTTGGATGGAATAAAAGGGAAAAGCAAGCAGAGCCCCCAGATCCATTTCTCTCTGCTTCTTGAATACTGCTCCCACCTCCTCAGAAAGAGCAAGTTGGCCACCATGCCTCCCCATACCCTGATGGACTGTCTCCTCAAATTAAGCTCAAGTCAACTCTTCCTTCCTTCCTTCCTACCTTCCTACCTTCCTTCCTTCCTTCCTTCAGTCACCCCATCAAGTATTTTCTCACAGCAATAATATATAGGTAGATATGTAAATATATAGATTTGAGACGACTGCAAAAAGAAAATAAAAATCATATTCTGAAAAAAAGAGATAAAGGAAGTCTGCGCCTCAAACCAGCATAAACAGAAGCATGCAACAGGGTGTTCCCTCCCCCACCACCATTCTACTTCGACAACAGAACTCACAACAGAGATTCTGTGCATGGAGAATATTCAAGGGGAACTTGATGGAGATAGCGAGGCCCTCGCGTGCAGCCCTGAGTAACAGATACAGGACTGTGGGCTTTATTCCAGAACTAATGGAAGCTCACATGCTTTCCTGAGCACACGAATGAAAGGAACTCAGGAGGAAAATTGGATTTGTGATACTTTGTAGGATAACTCAGAGTGGAAAAGTATTGTTGAAAGGAGGAGGCGTTAGGGAGGAACTGTGGTAAAGAGAAGCCTGCTTCTGTACTTAGCAACCATGAGCACGCCACTCTTGAATCGAAAGGCTTGATGGACGTATTCTTGAAAAATACGCAGGCGTTCATGGTATTATTACTGAGGATGTATTCCTTGGTGCAAAGTGTAGGTGATGATCCCAGATTTGAGCTTCAAACAGGTCTAAGTGGTTTTCATCCAGCTCATCCAGTCCAATGAAACACTACCTATCGATGAGAGAATGCCTAGACTCTTGGAGCAGAGAGTATTTTGGAATAAGAAATGTAAAGGTTTTGTCTAGTTTCCTCATTTCTGGGTCTAGACCAATGACTCTCAACCTTCCTAATTCTGTAATTCTTTAATACAGCTCCTCATGTTCTGGTGATTCCCCAATCATAAAATCATTATTTTTGTTGCACCTTCATAACTGTATTTTTGCTACTGTGATGAATCATAATGTAAATACCTGTGTTTCCTGGTGGTCCTAGGTGACCCCGGTGAGAGGTTTGTTTGACTCCCGAAGGTGTTGAAACCCTCAGGTTGAGAACTGTTGGTTTGGACAAAGCCCCCAAGTTACAGTAGCCCAGAACCTTCAGTTCAAACTGAAGCAACTTATATTCAGATGCTCCTACTACATCAAACTCTTTATTGATTAATAGACAGCACTCTTCCCCTCAAAAAGCTTACATGAGTGCTAACTAAACTGTTCTTCGTGCAAGGGAAATGTAAAAGACACATTTACACAGCTGTGAGAAAAGCGGGATGATTTCTTAATAGCTGATGGGAAAGTGCGTCTCCTACACATACTGAGAGCAATTTTCTGGGAGCTTAAAGATAACGTCATAGAAGACCACACTTCTTTAATTTCAACTTCATCTACAAAGCTTGTCCTGGGGACTCTTTCCTGGGATGTAGGAAAGATCTATTTCCTGTGGATAGAACACTTTCACTCTCTATATCTAATGTCCATCTAAAGTTGTCTCTATTCTAAAGACGGTCTCAGAAAAGCCAGACTAAATTATTCACAATTTGGGCTTACAATATGAAGGTTCTAACTATTTAAAATCAGCACAGATATCAACACAAAATCTCGGGGCCTTTAAAGATATGTCCATGGGGGTCCCAATGATTAGGAATGTGAATATTTTTAGTTATTTTATTGGGTTCTTATATCTCTCACCTGTCTTCCACATTTATTCCACTCTAAACCCTTCCAACTCCCCCACCACCAACAACACTTGGTAGGAGAGAAAGAAGGTTAAAGTTGGGAGGGGCATAGGCTTCTATATGTTGCTTCTTTCTGAATAAGGGCATTGGGTTCTTTGGGGCAAGTCCAGTCTTCATCCTCAGGCTATCACCAACTTCTCCTTGTCTCTTTGCTCATATCACTTGACAAACTGCAAAAGAGGAGGAGCAGCCTTCTCAGAGGCCCCTGCCCCTCTGGGGTTCTGATATTTATCCCTTCTCCAGAGTTCCCAGAATCCCAAATGTAAACTATCTGCAACTAGCGAAAATCACGCCCCTACTAGTGTATGAAGCAAATCATAATCACCTGCTGTGAGGCAGCCTTCTATCCCACACCTGGGATTAAAACAAAAACATAGTCACAGTAAATAACTGGGATTTTTAAGAAACCAAAACTCTCACTACACTCGCCCCTTAGATTCGTCATAAGGAAATACATACATCAATATCTGAGGAACAGAAAAAGGTAACACAACAGAATTGCAGATACTCACTTAAGTATCTTAACCAGTGGCCCTTTATCCCTTTTCCTAACCATCTATAAACATAAGAGTAGGAAAGAGGCTGGCTCCAACTCAAAAGGCGATTTTTTCCAAAGTTCACTAGAATATACATTATTTTATTCAAACCAGGTTTTCTACCAGGAGGTCTTCCCACTATTGATATCCCCCATAACATGTTTCATGAGATCAAAATGCACTTGCTTTATAAATATGGCGAACGTGAGTCGTACTGTCATGGATACCAGAGAATAAAACCAGCTGTGAAGAGCTGCTCACACCCCTACTGTGGATCCTGATCAGGTGGCTATTCCAGCCAGAACTTGAATGCCACAAAGGAGCAGACAGCTCCTGGTGTCTGGGCATCCGTCCACTGTGATGCATCGCTACCTAATGACAGATTGATATTCCTCATTTTGTTGGTTTTAACTGCAAGAGAGAAGACAACATCTGCTCCCTCTTCCACATGAAAACTCATGTCACAGATATTTATTGATTGTATGTCACACACTGAGTGGGCTAGATACTGAGGAAGGAAGGGAGGGAGGGAGGAAGGAAGGAAGGAAGGAAAACAAGAAAGGAAAGAAGGCTCTTGTTTTAGATATATATTACAGGAAATACTTGTATCATATTCTCAAAGTGTTCAGTTGTTCATAAGACTCAAAGTTTGAGTAATTAAGAAAAGTAGTAAGCAAATATCTCTGTCTCTCTGTCTCTCTGTCTCTGTCTCTCTCTGTCTCTCCGTCTGTGTGTGTGTAAATACACATATAAATCTACACTTGTGTCTTTCTGTCTATGTGTATGTATAAGTACACATATAAATCTACTCTTGTGTCTTTGTGTGTGTGTGTGTGTGTGTGTGTGTGTGTGTAGTGTGCACTTGTGTAGAGGAAGTGCATTCAGGTTGAGCCAGAGGACAATCTCAAGTGTCATCCTTCAGTTGTCATCTGCCTTGTTTTTCTGAAACAATTGTCTTACTGGCCTGAAGTCTACCATATAGGCTGGACTGGCTGACCAACTAGTACCAGCAACTCACCCATCTTTCCCTCCCCAGCAGTGGGATTACAAACGCACACTACCACACCTGACTTTTTACCAGGATTCAAGGGATCGAACACTGATCCTCATCTTTGCAAGGCAAACACTTTACTGAATGAGCTAAAGCCATGAGTGGATTTCTAAGGACAAATAGAAGTCAGCCAAAGAAGTAACTGCCTAAGGAGATAAATTCAAGCAAAGGTACATAACGGAGAAATAGGACTGTTTATTTAAGAAACTACAGAAAGAACAGTGTGCCCTGAGTGTTGAGCATTAGAAATGTAAGTGATAATCAGATAAAGAGATTTATACATCATGCTTAAAACCTCTGAAATGTGTTTTTAAAGGAACTAATAAATAAGATTTACTTTTTTTTATTGATTGATTGGATGGCGTTACAGAGAAACAAAGGCAGAATAAGTAAAACCGCTTTAGAAATTATTTTGTTAAGCCTGGAGAAAGTAACAGAAAACTTAGCAAGGATGTTGGGACTGGATTGGGAAATGCTTACTAGCTGAGACAGAGATTCTGGACAGATGTGGAGGTGACAGAACAGGTGTCAGCTCAAGCATGGCTCCTTGGGTCAGATCCTGAGTAAATAGGCAAATGTTGATACAAGTAATTATTCATACAATAAGTTAGAGATTCTGGTGAGAAGCTGGATTTGTTACATTTGTGGGACTTTAAGACATAAAAAAATGAATGGTTAGTCATTACATATGAGTGTGTAGCTCATGAGGGAAATTTTGGATTGGCCTGATAAACCCAACATCTAAATACTAATTATAGTGTTTCAGCTTCAACCTGAGATATGGGAAGCTCTTAGAGCCCCCTCAAATAAAACACACTGAAAGTGTTTTCCAAAAGCGGAGCACGGCTGCCATGGTCACTTCTTCCAGTCATTTACTTTATAGCTTCTACTCAGTTCATCTCACTTTTTATTGCTATTGCCCCACATAGCCATGGGTACTGATACTATTCTCTCCATTCTGACTGCCACAGAGGCAGAGATGGCAAAAAAGTATCAGTCCATGCATCCCCACCTCATGAGACACATCTGTCACTAGCTGTCTAGTCTCCCTTACTGTGAAGGGGATAGGAAGTGATACACAATACTTCTGGGCCATCGTTTGCGTGAACATCGGTCCCTCTCTACTCTTCTACCTGCAATATTGAGGACAGTTGATGTTTGGAAGAACAGTGAGTTTTGAAGGACAAGGTCTCTTCATTTGACTGCAGGACTAGGCTAGGTTTACAGGCCAGAGCCCAGGAACCCTGCTGTCGTCTCCTCCTCCTCCTCCTCTACTTCCTCTTCCTCCTCCTCCTCTTCTTCCTCCTCCTCCTTCTCCTTTTCCTCCTTCTCCTCCTCTTTCTCCTCCTTCTCTTCCTCTTCCTCCTACTTTTCCTTCTCCTTCTCTTCTTCCTCCTCCTCCTTCTCTTCCTCCTCCTCCTACTTTTCCTCCTCCTCCTCCTACTTTTCCTCCTCTTCTTCCTCCTTCTCCTTCTCTTCCTCCTCCTACTTTTCCTCCTCTTCCTCCTCCTCCTCCTCCTTCTCTTCCTCCTCCTCCTACTTTTCCTCCTCTTCTTCCTCCTTCTCCTTCTCTTCTTCCTCCTCCTCCTTTTCCTCTTCTTCCTCCTCCTCCTTTTCCTCTTCCTTCTTCTCCTCTTCCTCCTCCTCCTCTTCCTCCTTTTCCTCCTCCTCCTCTTCCTCTTCCTCCTCCTTTTCTTCCTCTTCCTCCTCCTTTTCTTCCTCTTCCTCCTCCTCCTTCTCCTCCTCTTCCCCAGTGCTGGGATTATAAATACACACCACCACACTGGGCTCTTTTTAACATTTTTTTAATTCATCCATTGATAGACTATATAACTCTCTACCTGTGCCTGTGTATGTGTACATACATATGTGTGTACACACCATACTGTATCACACATGCAGAAGTCAGAGGACAATTACTTCGAGTCAGTTCTCTCCTTCTTCCTCCGTATAGGTTCTGGAGATGAAACTCATGTCAAACCTGACAGTAAGCACCCTTGCCATCTGAAACATCTGGTTGATCCCAGGCTCATTCTACACAGTTTCTAGGAACCAAGCTCGGTTCCTCATGCTTGCATAGCAAGTCCTATTACCTGTGCTGACTGATGGAGCTCTCAGCCCAGCTGTCTGTGTGATCATGTCTATGTAGTGGTAGAGAATACAGAAATTCCTGACCTTCCCCTTTCCTGGAATATGTGTTTTCTTTTGGAGATTTTTTTATTTTCTTTTTCTTTTTTTTTTTTCTTCTTTATTTTTGAGACAATCTCATTTGTCTCAAATGTCAGCCTTGTTTTAAACTTGCAATGTAGCTGAGGATGTTACTGAACTTCTGATCCTCTTAGCTCCACCTCAGACCACCTAAGAGTCCAGGTGTGCACTACCACATCTGGTTTGTGCTATGCTGAAGAGCAAACCCACGGACTCGTACACACTAAGCAACCAGACTACTGTCTGAAAAACAACCTCAGCCCTACTGAAGTATAGTTGACAGGTGAAAATTGTATACATTTAAAATGTATACCATGAAGTTTGAGGTCCATACGTATTGTGAAATTCTTCCCCTAATAGACCCAATTAGTATTTTTATTATTTCCATTAACTCTTTATGTATCTGAAAAAAAAAAAGTCCTGTGATCCGTTCTCGTAGAAAACCCCAAGTATGTGTTACCTTACTGTAAGTTTACTATAAGTATTGTCACCGGCCTGTAGTACAGAACTCATTCACCCTCCATAACTGACCTTTGACCAACATCCTCCCCTGTCTTACAATCCCAGCCACCGGAAGTCATCATTATACTCAAGACTTCTCTACATGTTCGATTTCCTCGAGGAAATGTGAGCATGCAGAGCGTGACTTTCTATGTCTGACATTTCACATGATACAATATCCTCCAGGTTCCTTCGTGATAGATGTGACATCACATAGGTGACAGGAATCCCCCTCCTTTGAAAGCCGAATAATATTCCATCTTTATGTGAATATATATGTGTTCATACGTCTGTGTCACAATTTGTCTGTTCATTCACCTTTTATTGTGACTGCGGTGTCTCCAAAGGCTGCTACAATGAACAGCCGGGTGCCGTTACCTCTTTAAGATTCTCTTTTTATTTCCTTTGGCTGTATACTCAAATGAAGGGATGGTTGGAGCACATAGAGGTTCTATTTCTTAGGAACTTACATGCTATTTTTCATAATAACAAAAGTGATGGACATTCCCATCCATCGTGTACATGGGTCGTGTACATGGGTCTGCTCCCCACACCCTCAGCAACACTTACATACGTGCTTAATAATACCCATCCTAACAGGTGCTAGGTGGTAGTTCATTTATGTGTACACATAGTATACATGCATTATCCACTTTTCAGTGTTTGGCTTTAAGACTTCAAGACCCAACCATCCAAGTTGGATATAATAAATCAGACCTGTAATCGACGCACTTAGAGAAAGCTAAAGCAAGTGGATTGCCGCACAATCAAGACCAGTGAAGGCTATACAATGAGTCCTGGGCTAGCCTGAGCCATGGAGCAAGATCTTATCTTCAAAGATCCATGTGTCTTGTCTTTGCAGAATAATATTTTTTTTTCCTTTATGAGGCCTGGATCTACTTTGATGTACTCTAGTCTTAAAAAAAAAAACCTCTATGTGTAATAACCGGGTCTTATTTAAGAAATGTGATTGTTCTTCTATATGCCAATACTGAATGCTAGCCTGAAAATGAGCCTGGGCACACCTAGTCAGAACAAATTAATGTTACTTATGGTTTCTGTTTGTCTTAGCAAAGTAATAAAAGACAGCATTTTGTCCAAATACCTGGGAATAGATTAAGTAAGAAGAACAGATCCAGTAATTAGTTTTGGAGTTGAAAGTGAGGTTGACTTCATTATATAATGGCTTCCAAAGGGAATGGCTGTCTTTCTTGTGAAATTTGATTAAAGGTGTCTAGGGAGGGTATTCCACTCGGCCCTCCTCAGGGATTCCTCTCCACGGTGTGCTTTCCCTGGGGTAGTGGGTACAATGATCTGTTCTGCTTTCCTTCACAATTGTCCTGAAGCCCCTTTGTGTTTTCAAACTGCCTTGACATTGTTTTGTTCCTTAGGGAATCACTTTAAAATGATTCCATGAGAGGATACCGTGAAGCAAGAGCAGTTCAAAGGGTTTCTGGTAAAACTGTAGTAACGAATTTGAATGTTGGTGCATTTTCAAATTGTCCTTCAAAAAAAAATATATTGTCATTTCCAAAATTCAAGCACGCTTTAGAAAACTTCAAGTTTGGCTTTCTTTCTCTCTTTGGATATAGAGCACAGTTGACAAATTAAAGACCAAGACGGTCAGTTAACTTTACATTTCAGATAAACAGTTGGCTTACATGTCTCAGTAACTCCTAAGAAATCTAATTCTGGGAGTTCTGGGTTCCTATTTTCTAAATCTGGTACCCCTGGTATAGGACAATGATTTGCATGAACACAGCAAATAAATAAATAAATAAATAAATAAATAAATAAATAAATAAATAAATAAATAGTAATCTTGTCCTTTTGAAAAGTTTTAGAAATTTATTTATGAATCCAGTTACGTGGCTCAGGAGGTAAAAAGGTTCTTGCTGTCAAGTCTGATGTGACATGGGTCCCATAGGGTAGAAGGAGAGAACGGACTGCTGCAAGCTGCCCTCTGACCCTGACACACTAGTCATGGCATGTGAGCACTCAGACACACACAATAAATGTGCATGCGCGCGTGTGTGTGTGTGTGTGTGTGTGTGTGTGTGTGTGTGTGTGTGTGTTCATGCATCACAGTGTTCATGTGGAAGTCAGAGGACAACTTTTAAAAGTCTTCCATCCTTAGCGAGCGTGTGGTGGCACAGCACTCGCGTCCGAGTTCAAATTCCATGAGGCTCTCTTCTCGAGTGGGGTGGGGGGAAAGTCTTCCATCCCCTTGAGGCAAGGTCTCCAGTGTAATCTTCCTGGGTTGAAACACCATCTCCAGAGATAAAATACTACCTAAACTTAAGACCAGTTTATTGCTAACTAGATTATACAACAGCATCACTCCATCACCCAAGACTTATCTGGAGACCAATTGGTATCAGGCTATGGGTGATGGACAATGGGCCCTGTATTTAGAGCAAAAACATCCGAGGTTGAATTTCATCACTGACTGTAGCACCTTCAGCAAATTAATTCCTCAGCGTCCCAGATTCTTTGTCTACCACAATGGGGAAAAGACAGTTATTATAAGAGCCAAATTAGCTAATGTGCACAGAAGCACTTTGCTTTTATGAATGGCTATAAACAGATTATGACTTATTAGAAAGCCACTCTGATCTAGGAGTAGCCCAACCCTCAGATCCCAGCTTGTGCGGAGAGGAGACGGGATGAGGTCAACCTGAGTTACCTGTGAAACCTACGGGAAGAGATGGGGGAGAGAGTGAAGGGGGGGAGGGGAATGTGCCTCTTAAAGGTACCCTGGCTTCAGCTTGCTTTGGGGTGGGTTATCGTCGAGACTGCACGAGAGGGGCTCTTTCTCCAAGTTTTCAAGGGCAGAATTCTTAGCCACTAACCACAAGCAGTCATTTTACCATCCAGTCTCTTTATATTTCAAAAAGACTGGGGTTCGAATGTCAGTTCCAAGCCTCTGTCTCTTCTCATAACAAATGGCCCATACGATATTCACTCCACAGGAAGAGGGGCTGAGAAAAATAGAGGCATGGAACTTACTTAAGAGTTTTCTCTCTAGAGATATGTGTGCTTTCTGTGCTCCTCCTGGAGCATCGAGTGCAAGCCCCCCGGTAGTGGATAGGCTTAAAGAATAGGCCTCAGTTTCCCTTGTCTTTCTTTGCTTGGTAGTTCTAAAAATCAGAGCCCAGCGGGAGAGCCATGGGAGAGGCCTCTTTCAATCTCCAGGCGTCCTTCTAAGATGGGGTCAGAAACGCTCAAAGCAGAATTACCACCGATCTCTCCGGACTCCCAAGACAATAACCTTCTCTAATCACTACCAGATTCGCGCCAGAAAGCAGCAGGGGAGCAGTTGCCTTGACCCGCCAGGGCCTCCAGCCCCTCCCCGCCAGACGCAGGCTAATGCGATACAGACGTCTCCCTCCCAGCACCGCTCTCCCACCCGCAGCCCCTCTCCAGACGGACGTCGCTCTTCCGAAGTCATTTTTTTTTTTTGCAGGTCACCAGGCCACTTTTCCACGAAGCCAGGGAGAAGCCTGCACCTCGGGACTTCCTAGCTACCCAGAGGGTATTGTATTCACTCCTGGCGGAAGCCAACTTCAAAAGGGCATCAGGCGGGGCTTCGCACTCATTTTGATGGTACAACAGTGACCTCCAGTGGTAGAGCCGGAAGACCAAAAAAAAAAAATCTACAATGTCTCAGAACATTCCTGTCCTCATAGAATAATACAGTCTACAATGTGATAGGATTTCTCTTGTGAACAGGACCTACGACGACGACGACGATGAAGGACTCCATAGTTGCTGAATCTAAGCAATTCAGCAGATGTGGCCAGTGGCAAGTCTCCAGCCCACGACCTGAGCTCTATAGCCTACCTTTTTTTTTTTTTTTTAAGTACTTCCTCAGCTCTTAATCCACCCCAGACCCCTCCCTGGTCCCCAAGTGGCTTGTATTAATTCCTCTGTTTAAAAATGACCTCTTCATCTCTCTGCCTGATAAAATCTTCGTGTGATGATGTCAGATGAGCGCTTGCCACTTGGGGACGCTTTCCAGATCATCCCTCTAACAGAACTGAATTTGTCTTCCAAACACATAGTATGAAGGACGTCAATACTGTTATATGCTCTCGGCTTAAGAACCAACACGATATAGCACTTTTATAGGGACTGTGAGTTCTAGGTGAAGGATGAAAAGGGTGTAGGGTGTCAGGCATATCTGTAGCACCGTGACAAACGCCTGAGGAAATAACGTAAGAGAGGAAGAATTTATTTTGGCCCACAGACTTTCTGTCCACTGTCATTGGTACCTGTTGCTTCCGGGTTGGTGTGTGATGAGGCAGAATATCAGGGCAAAGAGCCAAGTGGCCCTCCTTGAGGCAGACAGGAGATGGAGATGGGAAGGGACCCACTAGGGACAAAATACACCCTCCTAATGAGTGTCCCCAGAAGCTGCTTCCTCCGGTGAGGCCTTACTTCTTAACTTCCACCAACTCCTATCAAATTACGAGCTAGTGGGTGAACTGATTTACAGATTAGCTCAGAGCCCTCCGGAAGCAATCATCTTCCCAACAGCTCAACTGTTGACTGTCGCGTTGAGGACAGAGTCCTTAACCATGATCCTTGACGACGGGGCGCACTCCACATGCAAATTGTAATTACCGAGCTCGGGATGCTGCAGACTAGTGGGGTGTACACAGAAAAATGACTCCATCGTGTGTCGAAAGGAGCTCCATATTCGTCTCAAGTAAGAGTCATCACTCCAGTCTGGGGAAAAATAGCAATCAGAGACTGTCTAAATAAATGAAGGGGCTTTGGTTGGGTATTTGGGGGCTGAATAGGAGTTAATGCGGCAGGTAGAATGGTTTAAGATGGGAAAAAATAAAGAATGCTCACTTGGATGTAAAATAACTACCTAAAAGTGATTGCGTTGAGACAAGGGACAGCCCACACCGGCTGGGTTATCTATCATTGGATGCTGCACGGTCCAGAGATACTCATCTGGAAGACAAGTGAAACCAGGATGGACGATCTTCCGAACTGTAGGCTGTATAAACCAGGGTTATCAGTGATTGCTGAACTAATGTATGATTTGGGGAGAATAAGCTCACACATAAACTAGGGTGGCTCACAAAGCAAGACAAAAATCAAAATCAGGTTTCTTCTCATTAGTGCTCCTCAGATGCACTGGCGTACAAATGTATTGGTCAAATCTCATCCACTGGGGTGTAGTCAAGTCATTGAGCAAGTGAGCAAACAGGCCAGGCACAGTGCCTCAAAACGGAAGGCAAAACCCTAAGAAGGGCAGCTGCCCGGCCTGCAGTTGCGATTGGAGACAAATGTCAGCATTGCAGAAAGTGAGACAGGCAGACAGGAGAGTGGAGATGTCAAACCAAGTCTTTGTGAACTGCATCTTGCTGAATCACAACTCATTCTGGATGTCCTCACTGTTGAGAGAAAGTCCAATGAAGATGCTCAGAAAGTCCGGCTCTTTCAGGGAGATTCAGGGAGGCTCAGAGGGGCCAGAGGGGTCCCCGTCTCCATTCAAACACGTGTCCTGAATAGCTGGGAGATGACAGTCTGTTTGTTCTTCAACCTCAAGTAATAAATATTGGCTGAATCTAGCCCTCCTGGATAATTTATTATAAATGAAGAAATATACATCCCCTTGATATATGGTGCAGGGGACTCATTGGTGGCTGAGATGGACAGTAACATAAGCCAAGAAGCTACGCATCCATGTGTGTTTATGTCTGCACACTCCAGGGTCTTCCTGCACACCAGAGAGGACCACCGTTAATCTACAGCTGGTGGTGCTTGGTGTGGGGAAAGCAGGCCACCTGCTGCGGAGGATGCAAAAAAATCTCCATCCAGGCTGGTAGGGAGAGTTACTTGTCTCCACTGTGGGAACAGAACACAGCACAGGGGGACCTACCTGTCTGCTTACTGATACGTTAGAAAGATACATTTCCCACTCCCCATTAGAGAGAGTGAGCCTGCTGAAGAGTCTTCCCCAACACAGCACTTTAACTCAGCATTCAACAAACCCTGGCTGAATCAGAGAAGAGTCAGCCCCTCAAGAAGGAGGAGCTAGGAAGTTCCTGGAGATCCCTGGAGGTTGAGCGGGAGTACCAGAGCGTTCTCCGGTTCCCAGACTTGCCCTCTTATCTTTGTACTAATGCCGTTGATGTGGATATTAGGAAACATGGTGATTTTGGAGAACAGATAAAGATGATTTTGGATTCTGGCTGTGCCACTTCAATAGCTTGGGCAATGTACTTGAGGTGTCTGGGGTGCTGTTTGGCTCAAGAAGACATCTGGAAGCTCTGTGTGGAAAGGTGATTCTTGCTGTTTGCTACAGTATAAAAAAATAAAATAATAAAAAAATTTTAAAAACCTAGCTAGCACAGCCTCCAACACATATCAAATATTGCTACTGCGTCGGCAGCACTAGGTACCGTCTTTCGGTGGAATCTGAATTACCTCTTACCCCGGCAGTTGTAGTGGATGATTTTACCTGCTGAGCCATCTCCCCAACACAGTACATGGTCTTGCCCAGCAAATGCAGGAATCGGAACTGGGAAGTCTCTGGCCTGGCTGGAGAGTTCATACGCTGTGGTGAGATGGGGCAGATGATTGCTTATACCCCGCCCAGCAGTGTGGGGCCTGTCTGGTCTGAAACGGCATCTGTGTATGGGGAATGGATGTTCTCATTTAGCAAGGTGTTGTTGCTGGAGTCAGTGGAGTCCGGGACAAAAAAAAAATCACATGTGGCAATTTTACATTATAACAACCAAGACAATGCATTAGATCTGCAAAGACCTAGACTCCCACAACTATCAGAATCACATAAACAAGATTTTTTTTTAAAAGCGGAAACTAACTCTTAGTCAAGGTTTCTGGCAGTTGAGTAAGACGTTCAACGTCTTAAAAACTCAGTATGAGCACCCACCTAAAATCAGACACCTGTTAGTCACACCAGGATCCAAGGCCTTCACGGCTTACCTTATATGAAAATTCTTATTTTGCTGGTCGGTGGTGGTATACACCTTTAATCCCAGCACTCAAGAGGCAGAGGCAGGTGGATTTATGAATTTAAAGTCAGTCTGGTCTACAAAGTGAGTACCAGGACAGCCTGAGCTACATAGAGAAACCCTGTTGAAAAGAAAAAAAGGAATAGAGAAAACTCCTAATTTAATTTTGTGACTTTGGGGAAGGAAAATGGCAGCCGATTCACCTGGGTTAGATGACCACATTTAAGACATTAATTTTAACCCAAAGTGGTCTTTAGAGTTAAGTTTCTGTGGCCGCAAGGATATGGAAGTCAGTTTGAGAAACCAGGGACCCGAAGAAGAGTACTTTCCCTAAATACCCGTGAGTTGTGGAGAAGTGATACAAACTCATTTGCTCTAGAATGATAACTCTGCGATGCTGTTCTGCGCCAGATCTCCAGCTATGTGCCAGATCCCACATCCAAAAACATTCTGGAAAAGATGCCTCAATATCCCAAATTAAGACATGGATGCAGTTGGGGAGCTCACCACCTCCAACCTCATCCAATCCATCATGTCTCCTTGACTCACGTGACTCGGTGGCTGTTGGATGTATCATCTCTCAGCCGAGCCCTCTACGTGCGCCTTAGCTATGCAATATTTCTGCAGCAAACGACTACAAAATTCTAAGGCTTCGAATGACGTAAATGTATTATCTTGGCATTCTTTAGGTCAATAGCCCAGGTCTTGCTGGCTAAAATCGAGATCCTCTCGATACTATCTCCTATTCTGGAAGCTCTAAGGTTACAAGCGCGGGTAAAATCTACTTCCCTGCTTTTTCCTAAAAGGAGATTCACATCCCTTGGCTCTTGATCTGCTTCCTTTATCCTGCAAAGCCATCCATAGAAAACCGTAATTTATTCCACCAGTGTAATTATAGCACCTGTTCCAAGGCCACGGCTTTTTTTTTTTTTTTCTGGATGGAGCCAGGAGAAGTTCTCAAAGGATTATCCCCTTCTAAAGAGCTCGTGGTGTTGAGTGGCCCACCTGAAGAATCAGAGAGAATTGCTCTAATCTTTGGTTCACCTTATCCACAACAGCAAGGTCCCTTTTGTTCCTAAGTTAACATCTACTCAGAATTTCCGATGCTTGGGGTGTAGAGACGCCTGGGGAGGCCAGTTGTCTGGCTACCACAGTGCTAATTTATCGTCTTATTCACTCCAGACTTCTATGAGAGAGTTACTACTCTTAGCCCCATTTTGTAGATGACATACTGTTATCGAGCTGCTTTGGTTACCTGCTGGATCACACTCTGAGACATGACCAGTGACACTCACCCTGGAGGTCCATTGTCTTACTCTTTTGTGTTCTTGCCTCCTTGCCTGGTGCTTCTTCAATCTCTGTCCCCACCACTTGGCTTCTGCCACCCTTGTGATCGACGACTCTGATTATTGGATTATTAGAGTATCTTAACTCCCTCGTTCTCCAGCACTCCAGCACTGCCTGGGGAAAGCCCAGGCTTGTGGAGTTGACTGTTAAAGATGAAGCATCTGCTTAACTCTCCAGCTTCACTCTTCTCCCTCCCATCTCCCATGATCCCACAGTAAGTCCAGCCCTCCTCTCTGGTTTCCAAATACTTCCATATGTTAATTCTTCACAGGTTTGTTGTGTACATTAAGATGCAAAAAAACAAAACAAAAAAAAAAAAAAAACCCATATCATCCTACTCTGTGTGTTTAATAAAGGACAGTCTACAGAGAAAAGCTGCATGAACATCAGCAATCAGTGTGTGTGAGACCTCACCACCCTCGATCAAAATGAAATAGTAAGTTTACAGGAATTCGTCGAATCGGCTTCTTTTTGTTCTAATTTGTTTTTCACACGCTTCTTCTAAAGACTGATTTAAATGGAGATGGGGGAGAACAAAAGCATGCTTCAGAAACAGCACGGCTAAGCACGATTCGATAACTCTTCTCTGTGGCATCGTGAAAAAAAAAAAAAAAAAAACTGGTGGTAAGCACCTAGACAGAACAAAAGCAACGGAAATCAAAGCAAGCGAGCTCCTCCCTTTAGGAACTGTAAGCACAGAGAAGGGGGCTGGGGGCGGAGGGCTCATGAGAAGGCTGCTTTGCAGGTGGAGCCCTCTGCCACAGGAAACAGACAAAGGTCTAGGTGGTTTGAAGTACTGGGTGAGTGATTCTGTAAACTGTTTGCAGTTCTCTGTCAAGCGAAATGTTTATAGTATGATTTAGAGAAGGTATTCAAGACTGGGTCATGTGTCATCCCAGACCGGCACACAGAATAAGCTACACTATTAATTTCGTTTGATGAAGGCAGCCTGCACATCTCCCTGCCTTGAGCAATGATACAGAGATTAGGACCCCACTGGCTGGTTTGTGAGAAGCTCAGGCCCGAGCAAACCACTGTAGACCTACAGACAGTCCCAGGCTTAAGGAGCTAGGGGAGTTGGGTGGGGTTGGGTGGGGTGGGATCTCCTTCTGTTTGGGGTGATCAAGAAATCTTTATTTAAAAAAGATAAGGCTTGAGCTGAGGCTCACAGAATGTTCAAGAGCAAGCCTGGAACAGAAAGCCTGGGAGGAAGTTTCAAGTTTGCAGAGGCAGAGAGAGAGCTCAGCAAGGATGAGGCCGGAGCCTAGAGAGAAAGAGAGAGAGAGAGCCAGAGCACCATCCAAAGGCATCGTGACTAGAATGTCTCATGGCTTGGGAAGTTGTCATCACTAGTGAGAGTGGACTGGGTCCTTGAACTATGGGTTACTTCACTGACAAGGTGTGAACTGTGAAGGCAAGGCCTAACTGGAGGATGTGAGTTGCTGGCTGGGCGTCTTCTCTCTATCTTTCTCTTCTCCCCAACACATGCTTCCTCCCTGAGTCACCTCCACCCTGGGCCCACAATGACAGAACCAGACGGTAAGAACTTAAGACTCTGAAACACCCTTCTCCTTGTAAGTTGTTTACCTAATGGACTGTAACTGATGTGGGGTGTTAAGAGTTTGACCTTCTTGAGAGGATGGTTTTCAGCTGACATTCATTCTAAAGCCAAGAAAAAAAGCAAGGTTCAGAATTAGTCTTTTAGTTAGGAGAGACAGTCTTTTAGTTAGGAGGTTCTGTTTAGTCAACAAAATGATGGACTGGATATTAGGTCTATCTTGTACCTTACTGATACAAGTTGGTATAGTTATGCTCTAATTGTATTCTAAGAAAAAAGTTTTATTTTAACAGGAAAGGTGATATGTAGGAGGAGCTAAGGTGGGAGGAGTAAGGAGAGGAAGATAAGGAGAAGAGGAGCTAGGTGACAAGGGGGGGGGGACACTGAGGTGGATGTTTGTGCGTCCCCTCCAGTCAAAGATAGTTGATAAATCTAGGTTGGGTTTTGGGTTACACTTCTGATTGATATTGAGCATTACCAAACTTATAAAGTCTTTGATTAACATTAAAAAAATAGTATAAAAGCAAAAAGGAGAAGTGGGGGTGGGATAGGGTTTTCTTAGGGAGGGGAAATGGGGAAAGGGGATGGCATCTGAAATGTAAATAAAATATTCAATAAAAATTTTCACATAAAAAAAAAAAGAGTTTGACCTTCATTTGAATCTAATAGGAGCTCAAGAACCATTTTTAACGTCCGTTGCTGCTGGCCAATTTGAATGTTAGGACTACTAGCCGGATGGATGTACAGGGGATTTGCAGAAGCAGGAGAAGGTGGTCCGAGTGGCAAGGGCTTCCATGAGTCTCTGAACACCAATCAGCAGAGAAAGTGTGGGCAAGGGCAAAGAGTGAGGACAGAGTTCAATGTATCATGACTAGCTTGACCTGTGACGGGCCACACTGTGACATCAGGAATTTAAGATGAAGATGAAGACCACGTTGTAGGGAAAAGGTGAAAATGGGTTTGGAGGACTCTTGAGACGCTGCAAATCTATGCTTCACTATGTACTATATTCTTCCTAAGTCTCTATATCTCTCTGACTCTCTGTCTTTGTGTCTTTCTGCCTCTGTGTCTCTTTGTCTCTGTCTCTCTGTTGCTCTCTGTCTCTCTCTCTCTCTCTCTCTCTCCTTCCCTATCTCCCTCTTCCCTCTTTTTGTCCCTATGTTAGACCCTGTACTTGGGGCTAGAGAAATGACCCAGACACTTTAGTATTCTTACTACGTTTCCACAGGACCCAAGTTTAGTTGCCAGCACCTACATCAGGCAGCTCACAGCCACCCATAACTCCAGGGAACCCAATACCCTCTTCAGGCCTTTGTAGGCACCTGTACACACACAGCGTTCACTAACATAGACAAAAGAAGCCACTAAGTGGCTATGAACACCCACACATGCATAGGTGTAGGACCATCCATTAAAACATGGGAAACCCTCCAGGATGATTCCCCCCTCATCCAGGAAAAACACTCCTGCTCAAAAGTTCCTTAGTAAGGCCTGGAGATCACCTTCTCCATCTATGGTGGGATTGGGGTCAGCTTGACCATGTAAAGGTCTTATGCAGGGAAACACAGTGCTGTGAGTTCATGGGTGTGATAGCAACCGTGTCATGTCCAGAAGATAGCATCTCCCAGAATTCCTCCTCGACCTCCAGCTCTTATGCTCTCCCCCTCCTCTGCTGCAATGTTCCCTGTGCCTTGGTGGATGTGGGGTTAACACAGATGTCCCATGTAAGGCTGGAACACTCACTTATTCTCAGGCCTTGGACCAGTCATGAATCTCTGCCCTGACTGTTGCCCACCAAAAAGAAAAGATGAAGAAGAAGAAGGAAGAAGAAGAAGGGGAAGAGGAGGAGGAGGAGGAGGAGGAGGAGGAGGAGGAGGAGGGGGGGGGAGGGGGGGGAGGGGGAGAGGGAGAGGGAGAGGGAGAAGGAGAAGGAGTAGGAGAAGGAGAAGGAGAAGGAGAAGGAGAAGGAGAAGGAGAAGGAGAAGGAGAAGGAGAAGGAGAAGGAGAAGGAGAAGGAGAAGAAGGAGAAGAGAAGGCGTGACCAAGGTTGGAAATAATCCAAGCCTATGACTGTAATCAGAAGGCAATTTGATACCATGGCCATTAAAACCTTTGCTTTTGTGTTTGTTTTTGTTAGTTTGGTTGTTGGGTCATAGTCTCATTACATAGACATGTCTGGCTTGGAACTCCTTATATAGACCAGGCTAGACCAGAACTCACAAAGATTCCCCTCTGCCTTTGCCCTCCAAGGACTGTGATTAAAGGCATGTACCATCATACCTGGCCTAAAAACCTTTTTTCTTAATAAAACCGCCACAGTGACACACTTCCACAAGGCCACACCTACTCCAATCAGGCCACACCCCCAGTCATGCCACTCCCTGGGCCAAGCATATACAACTCTATTCCATACTGATTCATTCCTTTCTGCTTCTAAGTTAAGAATTCTGACCGCACGGAACTCTATGAACTCCTTGTTATGCTATAGGCAGCAGCTTGGAGCTGTGTCTTCTACAGTTACTGATGTTTGGGGACTCCTCGGGAAATAACTTAAAAAACTACTGATTCCAAAGGAAGGAAGAGAGAAAGAGATAAAAGAAGGTCGGGGAAAGGGTCAGAGGAAAGGACACATTCTTCTCCCCTGCTGTCTTAGTTAGGGTTTTACTGCTGTGAACAGACACCATGACCAAGACAACTCTTAGAATGACGACATTTAACTGAGGCTGGCTTACAGGTTCAGAGGTTCAGTCTATTATCATCAATGCAGGAGCATGGCAGTGTCCAGGCAGGCATGGTACAGGAGAAGCTGAGAGTTCTACATCTTTATACAAAGGCAGACAGGAGAAGACTGACTTCCAGGAAGCTAAGAGGAGGGTCTCAAAGCCCTCCGCCACGGTGACACATTTCCTCCAACCAAGTCACACCTACTTCAACAAGGCCACACCCCCTGATAGTGCCACTCCCTGGGCCAAGCATATACAAACCACCACACCTTCTCTTGAGATCAGTGTTTTGGGTTTTCATGAATTCTCCCCACTGTGATCTCACACTCTCTCAATGTCAACTAGAACATTTCCCTTACCATGAAATAACTCTTGACGTCCTCTCAACCTCACCCCACCCCTGCCCAATAGTTCATGCTCTCAGGTTACATTACATCTCAGTCCACTCTCACCTTCTTCCGTTAACACCATGTTCGAGGACCCCCAGAGTAGATCTATTATGTAGCACACTCTCCGTGTGTACCTGTCCAAGAATTAGCAACTAAGTTAAGCGTGAGATGACAGAAGAGCATCTGAAGTGACAGCTGGAAAGACAACAGGAAGCCACTGGCCAGAAGCACACAGAAAGATTCTGAGCATTACTGAGCAGTCACAGAAACTGAAGATACTTAGTCACTTGCGTGCTGATCCCAGTGGCCTTTGACTTTCCCTAAAATCTCACTCTGAAAACCAGCATCGAGTTCTTAGGCAGCACTGCGGGATTTTTAGGGCCAATATCAAGCAAACCCCAGGCAACAGGGGTGATGACATAACTGGATGGGTGATCAAAGAGATGCCCTAGAGGCCTCGGTGAGTGTCTAGGGGAAACGCGGAGCCAGGGTGGCACTGGATGTGATGAGCAGTGGGTAAAGGGAAGAAATGATTCTTAATAGAAGACAAAGGTGTTGAGAGGTGGAGATAAAAAAGAGATACTAAAAGGCAGAGTGCAGAGGCATGACCAGGACACCAGAGCTTCTGTTTCTTCACAGTCACGACAGGACTGAACTGCTACTGGACACAATGGCATAGAACATGGACATTGTCATATGGTGTGTTTGTAAGACATGGATCAGTGACATCTCTTGTTACGAATTGAAAACAGACTTAGTCTACCTGTCCACTGCTATGAGATCTGTACTGCCATTAGAACTGCCATGCGAAAGTACATAGTTGTACGATGAATACATAAGCAAGTGGACAAACATCTGGTTCAAGCAAACAGAAGATGGTATTGGCTGAAATCACGGGGTGGACGGAGGGGCTTCTTCAAGGTCAGTGAGTCACAGATCAGATGAGGTAACCAGGACTCATGTTTTCTCCAGATCTGGGCTCTGCTTTCCACCGTTTTGTCCTAAGTTCTAGTCTTACCTTGATACCAAGACCTCGTTAAGAGTCATTTTCCAAAATATCCCTATGAAACTTTCCTGGACCATTTTGGTTAACCTGTACATTCCCAAACTTGTCTCTGAGGCCAAGCAGTGGTGCTATCATTGGCTCAGGCAGAGGACCAATGGACCAACCAGAACCAACATGGACCTTGAAGGTAAGAATCGTGTCGGTCTCATCCCACAATCTAAGACTGTGGGGAAATGAAAATGCAGTTTCACAAAAGTCGAATAAGTAGATACTGTGTGGCAAAAGCCACAGAGTACGGTGACAACTAGCCCAGCCCATGGTCTCTCAAATAGCGGGAGCTGCTGAAAGATTCATCTGGAACAGCATGGTTTCATTTGCATTTCAGAAAGATAAACCCTGGAGCAGTGTGGAAGACAAGTTAAAGTAGGCTGAGTCTTAAGGGAGGAAAATCTACAAGATGACTTGATTCAAATTTAAAATCACCATCTCCCCTCTCCCTTCTCTGGAAACACAGTAATGGACAAGACACTACCCATCCAGGGGGAACAGACAAGTACCCGGTGCTCACACTGCATACAGAGGCTTCCTCCCGAAACACAAGAAGTGGTCTATGTTAAGGTTGGAAAGATGAGTCTGTGCCGGACACATGGGGGATGAGGGGGAAAACTCAGAAAAGTCCAAGCATAGCATTCCCAACAGGGAGGTGGCTACGGCTGAGGAGAGATCACTGCAAAGCCAGAATGGCCAAGTGCCTTGCCAGGGTGAAGTTGGAAGTTAGACATTACCCTGCAACTTTGTAGACCCATGAATGGCAAAAGACCTGAGAGTGGCAATGATCACTCTGAAAGTCACCCTCAAAAGATCAATCTGGCCACTCAATACATGAAATAGACACTTTCCCAGCAGGACTTGAGGGGTAGTGTTGTTTAGAAGACACCTCGCATGGGCTCAATCCCAACCTAAAAAAAAATAACTACCAAACAATACACAAGATTACCACAAGTGTTTTTGTTTTTAAATAATTCAGAAAGGACGTTAGTTCCATCTATTAAGATGATAATAATGGAAATTAGAGACATGTGGGTTATGGTGGAGAATAAGAACGGAAAGCAGAGGGACGTAGGTGAGCCGGGAGTGGATAGCAGGACTCGGATCTCCGATTTAGAAGCTGAGTTTCCATTGCTATGAAAAAAAAAAAAAAAAGTCTGGCAGATTCTCTTAAATTGGAGGAACAGCTGATTGTGTGGCTCACGGTTGTCTCAGCGGTTTCAGATGTCTGTGGTTCTGGAACTGTGATAAGGTATTGTGGCAGAAGGGAGCCCAGGAAGAAAGGTGCTCAGTCAGAGCAGTCAGGAAGCTGAGAGCATGAGCCAGTGCTGGCTGGCTTCTTCTTCCTCTTCCACCTGGTCCTCCAGTCAGAGTGAGTCCCACTCCCTCTTCGTTAATCCTCTCTGGAAGCATGCTCAAATCTCCAGCCCCACCCCAGCCTCCACGCATGCGCATGTCATTACTCTTCTAGGCGCCTATCCGTCCAGTTTTGCCATGTAAGTCGGGCATGCGGACAAGAGCAGCTGTGATTCACGATAGAATTTGTGTGGCCTTGACTTCGAAGCAGTCAGACAGCCGTGGAGGAGCCATCAGATGAGATCGGAGCCCCCGGAATAGTAAATGGTAATGGTAAAGGAAAGGGCAGAGGAAGAGGTGTCAGCCAGACTAGAGAGGCTTGTCTTGCAGCTGACTCCGTGACATACTGAACTGAACTTGCTTCAATACTGAGTCTTCTTTGTCTACATACTCATCCTTGAGTGATTTTTCGGCCATCATTTTCTTCAACTCTTGAGGGCCTTAATAGGTTGAATGACGTAATGATTGTTTGTCTTCTAAGTCTGTCTATCCCAAAGCTTGTCAAAGAACCAAGAAGTCCCAAGTCCCGTGCTCAGCCTCCTCCGAGTTAGGGACTATCGTGGGTTAAAAGAAGTAAACCGCTTCCTCCTGCAACTACTTAAATTTACTTCCATGCTTGGAAGTATTTTAATCATTTGGGTTCAGCAGACACCATAGCATCCTACAAAGGCTGCTCCTCGCAGGCTGTTGTGAATGGCTCAGCAAGTGGGCCCATCATTTTCTTGCTAATTAATTTAGGTCTAATTGGTTTCTGCCCACACAACAGTGCAAGTTGCAAAAGAGGGCAATAGCAGTCCTGTTCCACTAAAAGTACCTGCCAGCTTCAAAGCCTCCACCGTTAGGCAATTCACTACATGGGGAAGAGCTCTTAAGAACTAAACAAAGTGAATTAGCACCCCCTCCCTTTCCCAATTAGTTTCAGGAAAAAATCTCCAAGTGAGGAGAACTCTATCCAAGTACCAGGAAACATTTCATCTCGCTATCACTATTCCAACATAACGCACTCTCACAAGAAGTTACCAAACAGTTACCAGCACACATGCTGTGCATCATTTAAAAGGATTTCAAGTTCTCCAAAAGACTGTTACCTACACAGGTACCAAAGCCAGGAAGTTTTACGTATTCTTTTATCCCTAGTTTATAAAGAGCGCGAATAGATGGTGTTCAATTAATCCTTGGTACGTGATTAATCCTTGGTACGTGAATGAATAAATAAGGAGAAAGAGAATGGAAAGCAGAAGGAAGGCGGAAGGGAAGGATGAACTGAGTTGTGAGTTTATTCTAATTTGAAAGGCCACAAAAGAAAAGTGGTATCTTGGGCTTAGAGCTGGCTCAGTTGGTAAAGCGCCCACCTGTGCCTCAAGCAGGAGGACCTGAGTTAGGATCTTTCACACCCATGTGTGGAAGCTAGGCTGGGTGGCGGGCATCAGCAACCTTAACACTAGATAGGAGGGGAGGGAAGGAGAGAGGAGGATTCTTGAAAGTCATTGACCAGCCAATCTAGCCAAATTGATGAGCTCCAGGTTCAAA
Organism: Rhabdomys pumilio; assembly: GCA_030674055.1. NCBI lineage: Eukaryota > Metazoa > Chordata > Mammalia > Rodentia > Muridae > Rhabdomys > Rhabdomys pumilio. The sequence continues at coordinate 1,583,499 of JANHMN010000024.1, read as the reverse complement.
AAAAAAAAAGTGGAACATAATTAAGGAAGAAAGCCAACACACTTGTGTACGTATGCATGTGTCCTTGCATATGCAAGTAAAAAGATGCATAGAAAGGCATTCGTGCACCACACACGTGCACACACACACACACACACACACACACACAAGTATTGTCTTTGACATCAACCCTGTGACCTACAAAGTCACGAGCAAGTCATTAAATCTCTCTGAGTCATTTGTTCTTTCATCTAACGTCAATGCTGTCTGCATAACATATTTCAGGCTATTTAAAAAAGTGGCAGGGTATGGTGATGCATACCTTTAATCCAGGACAGATAGGGCTTCACAGAGAGACTGTCTACAAAGCAAACAATGAATATGCCAAGGAAGCAGAGGACTTGGCTCAGAAGAGCATTTACCTAGCACATGCAAGTCCCTGTGTTTAGCTCCAGATCTCCAGCCCTGAAAAGCCCGCTGCAACGGTGATTAGCTGGTGTAATTATAAGTGTGAGGGAATACTAATGACAATGAGTCACACTATTGCACTGATACATTAGAAGGCAAAAAGTTGTAGAGAAGTTCTCAAAAACTGGAAAGCTTGTCACTGCCGTGTTCCCTACTGCGTCTACAGTTAGATCAAGCTAGCGACTTATAATAGTCTTCAGGAAACTATTGTGACTTCTTGTCTCTGTGGCACAAAGCTAAATGTAACTCAGTTGCTGTCCTCGGAAGCGCAGGATTCGGTGGGGGAAGCCGACTGAAAACAGAAACGGTATCCTTGAAGCAGTTGCGTGCAGAGGAAAACCACATCAGAGAGTGGCCAGAAGTGACTGTGCTCGGCGAGTCAGGGACTACAGGGGAGATAACTGAACAGGGCTGTAAAGGGTAATGGGCCCTTGTGAGGTAGGAACAAAGTGTTTTGGGTGTTTCGAAAGTTCTGTGAGTCCTATCTCACCGTACTTATTTCTCAATTTTCTTTCCATATCGATTACATTTGCTAAGTTTAAACCAGATAAAATGAGTTCACGGATTAAATGAGTTCTTTCCTATGTTTCAAAGGCTCCATGACTTATATGACTTTTGAAACAAGTCGTGGTATAGCTTGTTTGTAATCCTAACACTGAAAGTAGGAGATGGGCTGCAGAGACGGCTCGGCAGTGAGGAGCACCGATTGCTCTTCCAGAGGTTCCGAGTTCAAGTCCCAGCAACCGCAGGGTGGCTCACAACCATCTGTAATGGGATCTGATGCCTTCTTCTGGTGTGTCTGACGAGAGTGATAGTGTACTTACATAAAATAAATAAATCTTTTGGAAAAAAAAAAAAAGAAAGATCAGGAGTTCAAAGGCAGCCTCTACTACGTAGCCAGTTCAAGGCTAACCTGGATAGGTTCTATCTCAAAAAAGGTAAGGAGGGTTGGGGCTGAGGGGATGGTTGACAGAGTAAAAATGCTTGCTGTACAACCAGAAGAACCTAAATGTAAATCCCCAGGAGTAAGCATGGCGCTATGTGTACCAGTAATCACCAGTAACTGCAGACAGCAAAGACAGAAGGATCTTTGGGGCTTGCTGGCTATCAGCCTAGTTCTAGACTGTATGAAAGACCCTGTCTCAAGGGAACTTGATGGACAGTAAGAGAGTCAGATACTCAGTGTCCTCCTTGGGCCTCCAAGCATCACACTTGACCCAGGCACACATGCATATGCACATATCATGCACACTCTAGACAGATAGACAGATAGACAGATAGACAGATAGACAGATAGACAGACAGACAGCTAATAGGTAGGTAGGTGATAGATAGATAGATAGATAGATAGATAGATAGATAGATAGACCTTTCCTAAGGAAATGACAGTGCGTGCATGACTGAGACAAAGCTTTCAAGGTGGCTAAGAGATTGTAGATATGGACCAACTTGGGAAAGATGCTGCAAACTACAGAGTATTCTGTATTTTCTTGCCTGAATAGATGGATGCAACATTTGATGGTGAATCAGCACTAAGTCGGAGACCTACATCAGATGAGAGCACAGACTTGTCCTCAAGCCAGGTAAGCTGTGACTTCAGGTGAAGCTCTCACCTTCAGTCCCGTTTCTTCAAGCAATGCCTTCTAGATCCAGGCAAGGAGTCCCACATCTTTAGGACATGGGAGCCTGTGGGCATCTTTGTGGAGGTTAATCTGATACTTTTAGGCCACACATTAGTGAGGCCTCTGCTTACACCACATCAAGAGAAGCAGGGAGCCAAGCCAGGCAGAAACATTATTGTTGTTTCCCTCTTCTACAGACAGCCTTGAGCCACCGCGTACCACACGAGGTCCCCAGCTCAGTCCCAGGATTGAAGGCCAATTGTGTGTTGCTGTGACAGCAACTATTTAAAAGGCAAATAAAGACACGACAAGCTGCGACACGCTATCATTAAGTAATCATAATTTCCTCCCCATATTTCGACAATGGATGTCACTCTCTCATCTTGAAGGCAGGCCACGTATAGAAACACCATGTCAAAAACCTTTTCAGACAAAGACGGGGTGGCAGGGAGTGAGTTGGCTGGATGCATAGCAGAAGATTTTGATGGGCTGCATCCATCCCACTCACCCCCCGCCCCCAACTCCTACATTCTCTAATAAAAGTCAGATCTTTAAAGAACTTCAAAGGCTCCCTAGTCTGACAAACAGTAATAAAACAAGAATCTTTTTTTTTTTTTCTTTAACCTGCCAGCACGCACAGAGGAAGCAGAGCTGACAAGAGCTGCTTAGGTTCTGTTTTAGTAATCAGCAGGCTAACGGCAGGGCATTTCCTCCTAGCAGGAAGCTGAGTCTGGGCTGTCAACTGTGAAGGAATACAGAGGGTCAGGCAGCACAGGGCTCCTTTCTGGGTTTTTTTTTTTTTCCCCAGTCTGCATTCCACCCCAGGTCACAATCCCACTCCAGCATAACCTCATCTACTCTCTATAAAGAAAGATATGAGAAGCAAAACGGTCTGGTCTCACCTTCCCTGCCTTTTCTGTTGAGTGGAGGGCTGGGTGGGTGGCGGGGGGAGAGCCAGAGTATGCAAGGAAATAATTCAGGAATCCAGAACATCTGGCTTCTATTCAGACCCAGTCACCAACCTTGGGAGCATATTGAAAGCATTTGGCTGTCTCAACAGTCTAAAAGGAGCTATTTATTTCAGGCTCAACAACCAGCCGCAACACATGCTTCTATTTGGACACAATTGAAGCTAAGACAGCCCCCCACCCCGCACTTTTTTTTTTTTAAGGTGGAAATAATACAGGACTCAGGCCCGCACTTTAACCACAGGCCTGCCAGTTGTTTGTATCAGCTGTGACTTTATTTGACTTTCTCGGTTTCTCTGCAGCTCTGCCTTGATTCAACTGCCCTCATGTGGAGTTATTAAAAGGATTAACTAACACAGTATCTTCTAAGGACCCAACCCGGTGCAGAGCCTGGCGTCCAAACTCTGCTTCTCTCAAACAAACCGCTGAACCATATTTTATCCACTTGGCATGAAAGTGCCTATCTTGGCAGATCCGGTGCCACACACCCATAATCTGAATACTCAGAAAGCCGAAGTGGAAGGATTGTGAGGTTTAGGCTAGACTGGTCTATGTAGGGAGACCTTGTCTCAGGAACAGAGCTCTTCCTTGTCTGTCTCACATATGCAGTAGTGGTTACAGTCGGGTTGGTGCTGGGTGCTTTGCAGGTCGGAGAGATTTCGGTTGAGATTATTATTACTACAATAATATAAAATAGTATGCCAAAGCCATATGGATTGTAATGTACCTAAAACTGACTGGGGACAGAGAGGCTGGACATGAGAAGTTTCTAGAGCACCACTAGACATGTGTTTCAGTGTGCTGTCTCTGAGAAGCTCCTTCTCATTAGCCCACTGCAGCCGCATCAGGTCTGCCTCTGGACCTTTCTGAGACACTGAATTCCAAATAATCTCCGGAGCTTCAGCTTTTCTGAACTGCATCACGAGAAGCCAGGCTGCCAACATGTCGACAAGCCTGCCTGCTAGAGCACAAAGCAGTTGGTGAAAGGGGAGAACCCCAAGGCACCGTGAGGATTGTCTCGACCTCTGCATGTCTCTGTTTCAGGCCAGTCCCTAAAAGTGAGATCAGCTAAAGGTTGAACCTGAAGCTCCTCTGCCTTAGGGAGCTAAAGGAGCAAGGTGTGAGCCCAGAATATAACTAGGTCACCGAGTCTCACTCCCTCCTCTAATTCAGCCCTAAGAATGGAGACCAGAAAACCTGGACTTTCGACCAGACAAAGCAAGAGAGCTTCATGCTCATGCTTCAGATGAGATAACAGAGTCCCAACCAAATGGTTATAAGGTGCCCAGGCTCCCCAAGCTCAAAGCCTCTGTATCGTACTACAGCTCTTGAGTCTTTATGAAGAAATCATGGGAGACATCCCTAGAATCCCTGGGGCAGCTCTGGGAAGGACGGGTCTACACTGCATCAAGGCAACCGCTGAGGTTTGACCTTAGTGACATTGCTCCTTGTTCTAGTATCTACTGAAACTTTTCCTTAAAACGAGAAGATGCTGTGGAAGTTGAAGCAAACTTGCAGCAGGAGTGCTTGGTGTGGATCCGACCATAATGCCCTGTCCTTCCCCACCCCTCGCCATAGCTCTGGCTGTGCCTTGCAGCTTAACCCTCACTTTCCCATGACATTAAGTAGAGATGTTGTCCAACTATCTGTCTCTGAACCAGAGTGTGCTGCTACTAGACATTTCCTAGGTCTCTACTAACCCACCATCTAGGTCTAATGGAAGGAATGATGGTCACTGAGGTGCCATTGGATTACACAGTGACTTTTAGCTAAGTAGACTTAACGGCATGCTGGCCCCTCCAGAGAATTTTCACACACACACACACACACACACACACACACACACACACACACACCACTGTTCCACCCATTCAGGGGTACAGGACACTCTGTGTATGTTGGTATGACTGTACTCCTCCATCCACAACAGTATCCGTTCCATTGTTTTATAAAGGTGTATAGGCTTGTCACTAAGTCTATGAAATACATACTCTGACTTTTGTTACTGAGCCACATCTCCTGATACCATGTCTCTGACACCACAGAAGCTCCCGAGTGAATGAAAATCAACTGTTTTCAAAATGCCTCAGAACAGACAAGAACTGCAACAGGTTTTGCTTGGTTGGTTGGTTGGTTGGTTAGATTGTTGTTGGGTTTTTTTTGTTTGTTTGTTTTTTGGTTTTTGGTTTTTTTTTTTTTTTT
>JANHMN010000024.1:1564450-1575551 GCA_030674055.1 Rhabdomys pumilio | reverse complement strand
CTCTCTCTCTCTCTCTCTCTCTCTCTCTCTCTCTCTCTCTCTGGAGCACTGGCTCCCAGCTCTAGTCCCTAGCATGTCTCCCCCAGGGGTTGGTCAGCCGCCTGCTGATATCGGCCTCTTCTCCTGCTCCTCCTTCATTTGCGACTGGCTGCAACCATTTAGTTCAGCCAGTTTGCCTGAAAAGCAGCAGGTTTGGGACTCTGTTTGCTCCCTTCCCCCCTGGTCCTTAGCTCTAATCTGGGTCTATTCTTTACATTCTGCCAGGGACCCTCTCTGAGACTTGTTTCCCCACATGCACAACCACCCTTGCAAAGGGCTTGGTTGCCTGCACACTTGGGGGAGGCTCTCTCCTTCTCTGCCCAGGACCTGTAAAGTGTTAGCGGTGCCTTCCACCACAAGAGCAGCTAACATGAACGTTGCTGCAATACTGGACACACTTTTCCTTGCCCACTGCAGACTCTAGCTGCCAGAGGCACTGGGCAGTGACTTCCACCCGCTAGTAGGAAGTCCCGCCCTGCCGCATCAGCGGACCTGACCTGCAGCACCTGTGGCCCACAGCCCCGACCCGCCAGCCATATATGATCCTATGTTACTGTTGCCAGCTTTTTTATTCTGGTCCTAGCCAAATGTTTCTTTGCTGATACAAGAATATGCTTTTCTCTACCTACACAACCTGCCAAAGTTACTTAAGACTCTTTCCTATCCTGTCTTAATAAATTTTTAGTACTGCTATTAAATTCTATTCAGTTACAACCAATCCTTACAGCTCTCAATCTTGTCAGAAGTCTGCTAATAATATATTTAAGTTTATAGCCGACAGAATTCCCAAAGCCTCTAACAGTTGACCCAAGATGGTTTCAGAAGACTTGGACACCTAGAAAATACAGCCTAGATTGTATGTGATGATAGTGTCACTAACAAACACAGTGGACTAAACTGGATGCTCTGAGTCAAATGACTTGGCTAAACCAAGGTAAGTCATTTCTCATGTCACATGTATCCATTCCACAGAGAAAAAGCCCTGCATCTTCTGTGCTTGGAAGCCAAACTGACTTCGCCCAAGAGACTATGGAGACCACGGGAACTGTTGGCTAGAGGACTCTGTCATTTTTTAAAATAATATATAACTGGTGAATTATTGTTTACTCTTTCTCAGACTTCTGACTACATTGACAGCTAAGCTTTCACAGATATTATCTGTTACCTCATTACCTAAACTCAGTTGCCATCAATTAAATGCTTCATATTTCCTCTTCTTTCTATGCCACTGTCCTAATATTATCTGAGTTCCTATAAACTTGCCTACCTCTAGTAAAACATTCCACTATATGATCCAGCAAAGGTTCATCTTGAAGACTGCTCGTGTTGTTAACTTATGCTGTTATCTCTTTTGTAAACTTATAAGCTACAGGAAACCCACTCAGATCTACCTCTCGAGGACCAAATACATGCCATCCAGATAAGTACATCTGCCTAAAGTTCCCACTTACTACCTATCCCAAAGGGTGGGATCCCTCTGGGTTTCAAATGTACATCTTAGAAAAATTTTCTTTCCCCCAGATATACTTAATCTTATTCCCTACATCTTGTCAAGTCCAGGCACATCCAGAACAGCTCCAGAGAAGCAACCTCCAGATGTTCCATCTCCTGTCACATACACAGCTGCTTCTACTGGACCTGTTCCTTCTGACCTATCCTCAGATGGGCTCCTTAGACCCTGGACAGCAGGAAACAGCCAACTCTCCTAAGACCGGACAAACATCCCCCATACCCATTCTTCTAGGTTCCCCCTAGAGACTCATCTCCCCCAATGCCAGTAGGAAGTAGCCAGATATCACAACGACCCTATTCCTACCTTACCATCACCTCTTTCTAATTTTAATTTTTTAATTAAACCAAAATGGAGGAATGTTAGTATTCCGTCTAAACTCCACCTCCACAGTTACCTGGCAACAGCCAGGTATGCTCCTCCCCACAGTTACCTAGCAACAGCCAGGTAGGCCTGGTCCACTATAAAAGGGGCTGTTTGCCCTCTCCTTTCTCAATCTCTTACCCTCCTACCCTCTTGACTCTCTGTCCCCTCCTCCCTTCTCTTCCTTTCTCTCCACGTGGTCATGGCCAGCCTCTACTCCTCTCTTCTTCTTAAATCTTCTTCCCCCTACCTTTGCCCTATCTCCTGAATAAACCTCCCCGCCCCCTTGGTCTGGAGTGGTCTGTTTGCTGCAGTTGGACGTCTAGTAACAACTAACAGGTAGATTGACTCATTGGTTGAAGGCCCCAAAGACAAGACCATGGTTTTAAAAGGTTTATTGTCATGGCAGAAGGTAGATGTAGCCTGAGGCCTGAGGTTAAATATCTTTAGGATAGTAGAAGGAAGGTCTGGGAAGGAATGCTTAATTGTCTATGCCCTCTGGCCTTTAGGTATCTCATTAATATGGAGATCTCTGGAGGTTCTGTGGCCTGTAGTCACGCTCTCTACCTATACTATGTGACCAAAGGCCGCAAACCTTTCTTTGAGAGGGGCTGTAGATAGCTTAAGATAAGTGAAAGGAACCAGGGCCCAGGAGCAAGGCCAAACTCCTACCATGCCATCGGGGTCACCAGAGTTCAAAGCAGACTCAGCTGGGTCTGAGAGCCCCACTGCCCCACATCTCCCCATCCCTTTGTATCCACCCTCCACCCTTGCAATCTCCTTCCCCTAAATAAAATAAAAAAAGAAACAACAACAAGCCAGGCAGTGGTGGCGCACGCCTTTAATCCCAGCACTTGGGAGGCAGAGGCAGGCAGATTTCTGAGTTCGAGGCCAGCCTGGTCTACAAAGTGAGTTCCAGGACAGCCAGGGCTACACAGAGAAACCCTGTCTCGAAAAACAAAAACAAAACAAAACAAAAAAATTGGTTAAAAAAAAAAAAAGAAAGAAAAGAAACAACAACAAAAACCCATCTCATGGTAGAAGTTGCAGCGTGTCCCAGTGTGTCACACAGTATACCCTTTTGTCCACACATACTTGCAAATATTCATTGCAATGAGTCATTGGTCCAGTTCCAGGCCGCTGGCTTCTCCGTCACTACCAATACTGAATTCTCACTGGACCCTTTTCAGAGCCTGTTGTTGCCTGTGTCATGGAAATCCTGCATCCAGCAAGACCACTCTATGTGATTCAGTAGTTCATAGACTGGGTACATGTTGGGGTGGGCCAACTCAAAGCCCTGGATCTGGGCTTGAGTAGTAGCCAGCCCACCATCTCTCCCTCACCCACACTACCCACCATTAGGGTGAACTCTCCAGCACTGCCCCAGCTAGCTCACTTAATGCTACAGCTGGTAATGAATGTGATCGTCTCTCTGGCCTGCCACAGGTGGTGAGGGGCAAGGAGGACAGAGAGCATCTCTCCTATGCCCGTGCCACCTCAAGCAGATGAGGGGAGGGGCCAGCTTTCCCAAGCTTACACTCTTGGGCCATCATCCAGGTCTCTACCACCAAAGGCAGATTTACTGTGCTGCCCAGGTCAGGGGCGGGGTGGTGTCAGCTCTTCACAGCCCTTGGACATCCATATGGTCCCATGCAGCAGCCTAGATCAGGGATGTCCAAATGGCCTTTGATGCTAATATAGACCAAGGACATCCACAGAGACCCATGCTGCTCCATGGCAATGGACCCAGATACACTCTCAGCATCAGCATGGACTGGGACTCCACCATGGCCTCAGGTGGCAGGGCAGCCTATTCATGTCAGGCTCATCCTCACCACCCTCACATCTCCCTTCATAATGCTCAAACCATTCTGCTTCTCTTTCTCACCCATCTCTCCACCACACTCTTGCTCACTGTAGTGGCCCCCAACCCCACTGCACATGTGGTGGCAGACAGGCCTCTCAGACTTTGTTTTTTTATTTAGGTCAAAGAAGCTTATATTTCTGAGTGTCTCACTGGCCAAAGACTCTTTTCAAAGCCTTGGTTTTAAAATTTAAAAAATCACAACTTTAGTTTCATTTTCTTAGAGCTCTTCTCAAATCATGTAAATGTCAGGCTGCTTAAACCCTAAGTCTATACTTTGTGACTCAAACTCAGCTGCGACGTCTGACTATATGAAATTGATTTCCAGAACCCACGAGGTGGAATGAGAAGCTGATTTGCACAAGTGTCTTCTGGTCTCTACATATGCACGAGCACACGCATACACACACACACACACACACACACACACACACACACACAAATAAATAAATATACCTAAAATGTTAAAGAGAAAAATAAAGACTACCAAACATTGACGTTCATAATCTTAAGTAGAATGTTTTCAAACAGAACGCTACTAAATATAATGGAGCTTATAAATTCATTACTAGGATTGGTGGGGTGGCTCAGCAGGTAAAGATGTGTGTCTCCATTCTATGCCTGACTACTTGATTTCTATTCAAAATTTCATTTCTAATAGGAATCTTTCTCAACATAACAAAGTCACACATAACTCTACAGAGAACTCAGCATTTTCTCTGTTGCTGTATAACAAACCGTTATAACTCAGTGGCTTTAGACCAATAACAATTATTCACCTTTGCTCCCTGTCCAGAACTTACCTGAGCCTCAGTAGATAGACTTTTCCAGGGCTGTCAGTCGATTGAGGATATTGTCAAAGCTTTTTCAACGCAGTGTATAATAAAAATATTGTAGATATTGAATCCCCCCCACCCCCAGGCATCTCCTCACATGAGAAGTCACCATGGAAAGGACCTCAAGAGAATTCGGTTCCCTAAGGACAAATAGAGACATCCAAAGTGAGTGTCCCAGTACAGAGTAACATGTATACCATTTCTTAAGCTGGCTTAGAAAAGCAAGAGCATTTACTGTCTCATAGTATCTTTCTTAAGGCGGCCATGAAGGTCTATTGAAATCCAAAAGGATGCTGCCTAGACTGTACTTATTAAAGAGACAGTGTCACTTTGCAAATATGTCTTAAACAACCCCGTGACATCATACGTAATGAGCAGGAGCCAGCAGTGATAGGAATGTCCCTATTATGGTCATAAACAAAGCAAGCATGGTCACTGTTAATTATCATCATATTATTCTTGCATAGAAAATGTATGTGACCTTATCCTAGCACAGAAATTGGAATAATTGACAACAGTATTCTAGTGTGGTTAAGACTTCATAAGCTTTGGTTACCTCTCAATGGCTGTGACTTTGATCTCCTGGAACTCTATAAATATAGATGAGAGACGGTTGTACCCCGTGTGTTCCAGTTTGTTAACCTCTAGATCCGAGTTTCTGGCTAAATACTAATTAGGATCGCGAAAATAAGAAGTAGAAACATACGGCAGGAGGTGGTGACTACTTGCTGTAGATAATATGATATGCATTTGTAAAGGTCAAAAGAATCAACTGAAAATATCATAGCAAGCATTACAAACCTTAGAAAGATGCATGAGCATGTTGATACTAGCCTTCAGAGAATGGAGCTGTTGAAGACCTTGGACTCATTCCCGAGTATTGAAAAAAATAAGAAATATATTGAAAAATGATGATAGTTAAAAAAAAAAAAAGATACTTTAGAGCATGGCAAGACTTCTGTACAGTCTCCGCAGAAACGGCAAAACAACCCTGAAGACTATTGTCTATTCTCTGTATCCATGTGTGAGCATGTAAAAAACGACAAAATCACAAAGTTGTATATTATAATAGTGTTAAAATGTTGCAGGCAACCAGTCTAGCAAATAGAATACTGATGTGTGTGTGTGTGTGTGTATGTGTGTGTGTATGTGTGTGTGTATGTGTGTGTGTATGTGTATGTGCATATGTGTGTATGTGTATATGTGTATGTGTGTGTATGCGTATGTGCATATATATATACATACATACATATATGTTTCAAGACATCCATGCCAGAATACTTCTGCTCTCAATATTTGTCTGAAAAATCTTGAAACAAACATATCAAAGCCTCCACATAGGTACTTCATATGGTGTCTGTAGAGCAATTAAGAGATAGGCATACTGTGTTATTTGCTTACAAATAGTGTTATTTGCTTCCAAACACAGGAGCTAGGTAACTGGGAACAGAAACAGAAAAATACTTTGTACCAAATATTCATTACTGTGTTTTGATTCTTGACCTGAATGACTGTGTCATTATGCAAAATTTAAATGCTGGGGCTAAAGGCAGCCTCCTAGTTTGGGTAACAGGGTCACGTCTCAATCTCATAAATACTGGTGCGAGGTATAGCTCAATGTCAGAGGGTATATTCTACATATGTAAGTCCTGGGTTCAATCCCCATCAGCAAAAGGAAAAGAGGAAGAAGATGAGGAAAAATTAAAGTACCTTTAAATATTTTATTAATAGATATTAATTGTACATATTAGTTGGGTGTGGCTTAATAGTTCAATTAAATCTTTTTAAACATTTCGGGGGTTGACTCTTTTTCTTTATATGTTTGTCGCATGTCACAGGTCATGGAGATCTAAACAGGCTCATGGAGTAGCGGTTGAGCATACACCCACATGGCTTTGGATCTCCGTATGTAGTGTGGATAACTGTTGGGGACCACTCTGCCAAATGTTGGAACCCGCACTGCCAAAAGCTTGGGGGCTAAAATTGTTAGAGCTCCCACTGCCCCAAGCTTTGGGGGCTAAATTGTTCCAGCTCGTACTGCTGCTCCAGTCCACAGGTCAGGGTTCAGGAAGAGAGAGAGTGAGGGTGGATGCAAAGAATGGAGACCAGACAGAGTGTGATTCAGTCCCATTTATTCTCAAGTCTCTCTTCCTAGTCCAAGTCCCAAGTCTCGAGTTCCTAGTCCCTAGTTCCTAGTCCCTAGTGCCTCCAAGTTCCAAGTTTCCAGCGCTGCTTCTGTCTGCCTCTCGCCTTTTATAAGTCTCACTTCTTAAGTCACACCTTTAAGACACACACACACCCAAGGGAAAATCCTGGGTATCTAAAACAAGATATTATTAGAGTGTGCTCAGCTGTTGTAGGCTGTTGAAAACAAGTCTCTTGTCAGGGTATATGGCTCAAGATGGCTACAAGGATGATAGCCGCTTTCTGTCAGCTCCCCACAGATAACCTCTGTGGTCTCAGTTAATTCACCTCCCTGTGACCCCCTAAAAACCCACCGGAAGCAGTGTCCCTTAGCTCTTCCAAAGAGCAAATGAGATTACCCTGGTCATTGTTTGTCTCGTGTCTTTTTTTACTTTTCCATTTTTGAAGGTATTTCTTTTGTAAAAGAGCCAGACGTGGCAGCTAGACTGAAAAATCTTCCAACATTCTGTGCAAATGTATAATACACAAATATACACAAGGCTATGGCCAAGAAAAGACAAAACAACAATAAGTGACTGTGGTGGCTTTGGTGTTGACAACCACTCTGAGCTTATCAAGCCCCCAGGAAGCAGGGACACACACAGGCTACAACATGTAAAACACATTACATTTACACTATGTACACCTTAGTATAAAAAGCCCATTGTCCCCTCTGTCCACAAATCCTCAGGAGGGAAGAAAGGTTTTTTACCTGATAACCCACATTAGGGAGCTCACTGAAGGTAGGAGAACCCCTCAGAATGAAGTGATTCACCCTAAAGCTACTAATAGCACAAGGCATACCCTTAGAGACAGGCAGTGAGAGCAACTGAGGAGACGGCTTACTCCCTGTGCTCAGCATTGCTTCCCCAGTCTCACTCCATCTTGGTGAACCAGGCAAACGTGGCTTTCTGAACAGCATCTTTGTAGGAATCGGCACCTAACAAACCATATGCACTGCCTTTGTCTACTAAGCCAGCTCTTTCCAGCCTGACTGGAGCCTCAATGGGAGCTATGATGCCTTGACATTTTCTTCCTGAGCCTGAGCCTTCCCACCAGCCCAAAGCCTGCAGCATCTTGTTGCCAATGTTACTGTGGTCAGTGCCATCTTTGATTGGCTGCTCATAATTCACGGTGCCAGCATCAAACTGCTTCTTGCACTTGGGCTCTGGAGGGCTCTGGAATTCCGTATTTCTCTCCTCTTTCCGCTGCTCAATCTTGGTATTTCATCTTTCTCTCTCTCAGCTCCAAGGCTTCCAACTCCTGCTCGCTCAGCCTAGGTCTTGGGTAGATGTCCATATTTTGCTTGTGTAAATCGCAGATCTGCTGGTGCCTGCCCAGGGCATCTCTGTTTGAGAACTGACATAGCACAGCAGGCAGGTCGTCTTCTTCCAGTCAGCTAGTTTCTTTTCCTCACTTTCAAGTCTCTCTATCAGCTCCTCCTCGTTGTCACTGTCGCCACTGTAAGCAGTACCCAGACCTCTTTTAGGGGGATTTTCTTCATCTCCATTTCGCACCAATACAGGGATGAGTTGCTGCCTTTCAGCTAAGGCTCCCATCTTCTCAAAAAAAAGCAAAGCCAGCATCCGCTGCGGCAGACTCCCTCCTTTCTTCTTCTCTCAATGAATTGACAGGTTGAAAGCTTTTTTTTTTTGATTTTCTTTCCACTTGTTTAAATTCTCAGCCCAGCATTCTATGTCTTTGGCAATCTGTTGAGTGGTTTTGCTCTTGGGTTTTTCTTTCTTCTCCTTTCCCTCTTTTGTGGAAGGCAGGCCAGCTTGCTGGTTAGAGCTAGACTCTGCAGCTGGCACGTAGGTCTCCTTCTCTCCATTCCAGTACAAGTACTATTGTGCTAAGGGCTTATAGTAGTACTGAGTTAGGGTCAGGGTAGAGCCCTGTTGTAAGATCATAGTAATATCCTGAAGATTCATCATATCGATAAGAAGATGTGTCAGGTACCACATTCTTGATAGCAGGAACTATACCAGTAGGGGAAGTGCTAGGCTGTGCTTCCTCAGTCAGAGAGCCAAGTAGGTTGGAGGTCTGATTATAGAGTTGGGGACTGTGGGACACTACAGCTGCTGAGGTGGTAGTCACTGTGGTGCCTGATGTAGCTGATGTATCAGATTCCAACCCGCCAGCTTGTTGCTGATAGAACTGCTGGTAATCCTGTGAGTACTGAGTATACTGTGTATAGCCATCCTGACCTGGCTGCATATAACTGTAGTCAGCACTGCCTCCTCCACCACTTTGAGACTAAGTGGATAACCACTGAGCAGCAGCAGTGGTGGTACTAGCTACAGAGAAGGCGCTGGCATGGTTACCATCTGGAAAGAACAGACCTTTGCACTTTGGCAAAAACAATTCCAATAGTTTTTCCATCTGTAGACGCCTGTGGCCACGAACGAACTGGGTTCACCTGAACCCAGGCTCAGGTCAGGGCTGGAAATAGAAGAAGGAGATGGAGAGACGAGAGAAGCATGAAGCCACGACAAAGTTTTCTGATCAAGGCTCAAATTTTAATATTCGGTTCTTCTATTTAAAGGCAAGGCCCCACCAAACCCATCCTTTGTTTCAGCCGGATTATGTCTCAAGGCAAGCTCAGTGGGCAATGTATTCTTCTAAGTTCCTGTGTAAAGTTGTATATGTGTATATTAAACAAATATATATGTATATATACATATATATACATATATGTATGCATATACATATACATATACACATACATCATCCATATTACCTGCAGCCAAGGTGGATAACTCCACCTAGGTCCTATTACTAGGTCTATTGTGGAAACAAGGTCTTTCCAGCCTGCTCAAGGCTGGAGGGAGGGCACACCCATCAATTTTCAATGGAGGATGAAGACACTGTAATATCTGAAGCAGCTGAGAGGCATCCATTGCAGAAGAAAGCTGCACAGATGCAACGCCTCTATTCTGTTGTGTCTGTTCGTCTTTTATGAGGCAAATGTTATTGATAGCCAAGGAAGCATAGGGAGATAGCACTGTCATACGGACTGAACAGACTCTATGGTTCCAGTGGGCGCCTCCTGTTCAGAGTCAAACGTGTCTGCTCCACATCAGAAGCCTTCTAGTGTTTTCCTGAAGTTGTTAGGGCAACACTTGTTACAAAGCCAATCTTCAAACTTAGGTCTGGGGCTGCTATAATGCATTGCAGTGTGCTTTCCTTGAATCACCCATTTGTTTTCTGATTGGCTTCCATCCAGCTGGTAACATCTTGCCAGTGATGAAACTCCACCTGATTTCTTCTACATCAGCCTCACATCCGCAGGCTGACGGCCTTCCACGGACTCCACCATTTCTTGGATATCCCTCTCGGTGATGGTGATAGGAAGACCGTGATGGTGATAGGAAGACCATGAGGCATGATGGTCTTGCTCGCTCTCTCATCAGTGATGTCATGGCTATAGCCATGTTCTCCATAGTCACCATCTGAATGGTAGCCATCTTCAGACCGGTCACTGTTCCTTCTTTCACGCTCTCTTTCTGGACTATCATAGTCTCCATAGTCATCATATCTATCACCTTTCCGATCATCACTTGATCTTCTGTAATCTGAGTCTCTCCGCCTGCTTCTAGATTCAGGATCGTCACGGTCATCCCTGTCTACGATGGAACCATACTTTCCGCTACGTTCTGTTCCACTCGCTCTTTTGTCTGAACCCATTGTCTCACTGAAGAACTAGCACACTGCCTCAAAAGGTTTAATTTTTCCCCACCACAAAGGAAACAAAGCAGAAGCAATAGCGTTTCGGCTTCCCAGAACCTCCCACAAGGTTCGGCTGCTCTACAGAATGGTCTTCTCCTACCCACAGTTGTCTTGGGTCTTGATAGGGAAAGTATATCATAAAATCACGACACCACAACGTAAGACAAAGGATGCAGGAGGAGAGCCATTAGCATGTTTCTGAGGAAACTTACAAGTTAGAGAACCAGAAAGTCTTAGCCCAGAAAATGGGCTTCAGAAACACCCCTTGCACAGACCCTCACACCCTTGCATTACCATCTGACTTGGCCTAAACCCCCTTGTTATATTACAAGCATCCCCAAGCTTGTTAGTCAAGGGTGCCTTCATTCCTAGAGAATCTACTGCTACCTCTCAGAGAAATTTCATTTAGAGCAGAAAGTCTTAAACTTGAGTTCTCGAAAAGATCATGTTATCTTATTCTTTTGGCTTCTTCTTGTTGTTTTTGTTGGGGGAGGGGGTTGTTTTTCCGATTCAATGCAGGGTCTCATATATGCTCAGCATATATGCTACCCCCTGATGCTCAGCATATATGCTACC
>JANHMN010000024.1:1543354-1564440 GCA_030674055.1 Rhabdomys pumilio | reverse complement strand
AGCATATATGCTACCCCCTGATGCTCAGCATATATGCTACCCCCTGACGCCCCCAATATCCGAGCTATTCTTTCTAGTTTGTTTTCTTTCTATGACAGTCTCACTATGAAGGCTGTGGTGGTTTGAATATGTTTGGCCCACGGAAAGTGCTTTTATTAGGAGGTGTGGCCTTGTTGGAGGAAATGCGTCACTATGCAGGCAGGCTTTGAGGGCGGGCTCCTAGTCCTCAAGCCCCACCCAGTGGGGAAGAATTAGTCTCCTTCTGGCTCCCTCCAGATCAAGATGTAGAACTCTCAGCTCCTTCTCCAACATTGTGTCTGCCTGGATGCTGCCATGCTTCCCACCATGATGGTAATGGACTGAGCCTTTGAGACTGTAAGCCAGCCCCAATTAAATATTGTCCTTTATAGGAGTTGTCTTGGTCACGGTGCCTCTTCACAGCAATGGAAACCCTAAGACAAAGGCCAAGCCACCAGAAACTTGCTGCTTAGGCCAGGCTGGCAGCATGACTCCTTTAGAATATTATAACTCCTCAACTGCTGAATCCAAAGACACTGAAATGAGCAAAGTCCCAGAGAAAGAACTCAAAACACTGTTTGTATAACTGACCTCAGAGAAGATACAAAGAAAGAAATGAATGAGGTAAAAAACTGAAAATCTCTACCTGAGAACTTTCAAACACTGAAGAAGACACCAAAAGATAGCCCTCCCATGCTCACAGGTGGGCAAAACGAATATAATAAAAATGATTACATGACTGAAAGTGATTTATAGATTTGATGCAGTAACCATCAACATGAAGTCGTCTGCAACAGCCCCTGCCCCTACCCTCCACTGAATGTTTATATGCCTAGTCTTACACCAGCTCAGTACCAACCATCAGAACAACCGTGAGATAGCTCATGCTACAGTGGCTGTATCGTGCCTTGAGGGTGGCATTGCTAAGCCCTTCTACTTGGCTCTGATTCTTACATTTTTTCCCACTCTGTCTCCCATAATGTTTGACCAGAGTCTTAGAGGAAGTGGTTTAGGACCTAGCATTCGAATGTTCTTCATAGTCGGGCAGTGGTGGCGCACGCCTTTATTCCCAGCCCTTGGGAGGCAGAGGCAGGAGGATTTCTGAGTTCGAGACCAGCCTGGTCTACAGAGTGAGTTCCAGGACAGCCAGGGCTACACAGAGGAACCCTGTCTCAAAACAAAACAAAACAAACAAGCAAAGGAGAATGCTGTTCATGAATTTTAAGCAGAAGACTGACAAAATATAAATATACAATGGACTAACCAAACCAGATTAGGCATGCCAACATGCATGACGAGACTAGCTATATATACTAAATGGGGGTATATGATAAGCCAGTAGGACCACCAAAGCACATAGTGAGACTCACTAAGGAGACAGAACAGAGGGAGCTAAGCAAAGCCGTTTGATTTTCTATTTTCATATTTAAAGGTTGTGCTGCCTAGTCTTTTGGTCAACTTGGTGCAAGCTAAGTGTATTAGGGTTCTCTAGAGTCACAGAACTTATGGGATGTCTCACTATATTAAGAGAATTTATTGTAATGACTTACAGTCTGTAGTCCAGCTAACTCAACAATGGGCAGCTGTGAATGGGAAGTCCAAGAACCTAGGGGTTGCTGAATCCCACGAGGCTAGTTGTTCCACCTGGTCTTCTGTATAAACTGAAACCCTGAAGAAATAGCTTCTAACATATGTGCTTTGCAATTAAGTGCAAGCAGGCAAAAAAGAGTGAACCTTCCTTCTTCCAATGTCCTTATATAGGCCTCCAGCAGAAGGCGTGGCCCACATTAAAGGTGTATGCCACCACACCTGCATGCTGGGATCTGCTTGCCTCAGTCTCCTGGGATTAAAGGCCTGTACTACCTTGCCCAGGCTTAGCTAAGCTTTTCATGGCCACTATGTCTCAAAATCTTCATGTCAAGATCCATGTCAGAAGCCTGTGTCTTTCAGCCTCAAGATCTGGATGACAGGTGTGCCCTTCATTTCTGGAACGATAAACTCATGCTCTGTAATCTACAACAAACTCTGTAATCTACAACAGTCTCCTGACTGCATGATGGGCTGGTCTCGTAGAGACACACAAATGTCATGGAAGTAACCACACCCACCACTCCGGTGTCAGGCCACTCCACGCTTAACACTGGCCAAGAATATGAAACTACACAAGTCATAGGCCTAGGGGAAAGCCAAATACTATTGTCCTTCAAAAGAAACATAGTAATAAAATGACCCCTAATGACATTCTGCTAATTCTATAGATCAGTGTCTCTCTCAGCCATCAACAGACAAGTTTCCTCTTCGAGTAGACAGGGACTAACGCAGAGAACACACTAAACAATGTTGAGAGAGAGAGAGAGAGGGGGGGGGAGATTATTTTGGAACACTCAGTTTTAACTGGAATGTCTTCATCAAGCCCCTCCCCTCAAGGGCTCGGAGAGCTAAGTAGGGGAGAGGTAGAAAGATTGTAAGGGCGAAGTAGAAAGATCGTAAGGGCCAGAGGGACTGCATGAGTCCATGTAAATCCTGTCTTCAGACACAACAGGATGGTGTGCATAGGAACTCACAGAGACTGTGGCAGCATGCACAGGGCCTGAACAGGTTCAAGGCGGATGGGGTTCCAGCACTAAACTAGGGACATGAATGTAGGTCCCCATCTCTAGCCAACAAACTATCCCCAATTGGTATTTGCTTGCAAAGAAAAAATTAGTTTTTCTATAGTCTTACTGAATATATTAGTCACACTGAAGGACCAGCAGTAGATAACGAAGACAATGGAAAATTAATGTTATTTTTCCAGACATTTTTTTTCTCACACTGCGTTGTTTGGGCATTTTTTTTTCTTATCAGCCTTTTGCTTATATGATATGTTACCTGATTTTGCGTTCTTGTGTGTGTGCATGTGTGTACTTCTTGTGGTTTTGTTTATTCTTTTTTATTATGTTGTTGCCTGTTTGTTTTTGAGAGAGAGAGAGAAAGAGAGAGAGAGAGAGAGAGAGAGAGAGAGAGAGAGAGAGAGAGAGCGCGCGTATGAGGTGGGGGTGAGGGTGTGTCAGAGATTCTGGGAGCAGTTGTGGGAGGGAAAATCATGACCAAAATATATAATATTAAATTTTTCAACGAAAATAAAATTGGCAATTATACATGTATTTATTTGTATTTATCTGGAATTTTTGTGCCGTTTTGTTTTGTTTTGTTTTGTTTTTGTCTGCTTGCTTGCAATTCGTATTAACATGGAAGCTTTATAATAAACTGCAGGTAACACTTTGCCCACCAGATGGCAGAGCAGCGCTATCGTTACTTCCTGACTGGCCACCTTTGCTGTCTACGCATTTGCCTTACATAAAAATCCCAGTAAATCTTTCAAAACAACAACAACAAAAAAAACCCACACACAGTCTTTTTGATTCTCCCTAAGAATATTTCAAGCCAAAATATTGTACACCTCATCCTAGAAATGACTTTCTTCTGAAGCTGTTCGGGTGACTTTTTTGTAATTATAATACGTATTAGTAGCACAAAACCATATAACCTAGCTATTTTGAGGGACAGTTACATACTGTGAAGAAAGAGGACAAAGGAGTTCTAAAGGCTTATTTTACCCTCTTCTAAGTCGTCACCACCCCGTGATCGAGACACGGGCATGCGCACTAAGGTGTTGCGGCAGCCGCACAGAGTGACGTGACTCCTTAAAGAGGAGC
Organism: Rhabdomys pumilio; assembly: GCA_030674055.1. Classification (NCBI taxonomy): domain Eukaryota; kingdom Metazoa; phylum Chordata; class Mammalia; order Rodentia; family Muridae; genus Rhabdomys; species Rhabdomys pumilio. The sequence goes on along the minus strand of JANHMN010000024.1, from coordinate 1,560,724 downwards.
AAGGACGAGCTCCGCGCTGCCACCCAGTGGCGCCAGCTCTTCATTTCCAGACTTGTAGAACCAGACTTACTCCTGTGGAGAATATGGTTCTCAAAGGACTTTATGCTTCGCAGTCCCTCTGTGTCGCCACCACTGACACAGAGTGTCCTTCTGTGCCACAGGGAGACCCCACCTCATCCCACCCTCGTCCCAGGAGCTGTCTGTACCTAACGTCAAGGCCTCCTCTCTTTCCTGACAGTGAAGCTCTCCTGAAACAATCCTAGGCAGCCTCACGCTTTCTCTCTAGAGCTCCCAGGCACTGGTCCTCCACGTTCAAGAGACAGTTTGAAGAAGTAATCATACGTGTTCTCTCTGGGCAAGAGCGACACAGGTTACTAGGGGAGGGCCCAGCCACAGTCACACAGACTGAATGCTTAGAACTGGGTTTATGTGACAGTAAAAGAACACATTGTATTTAATGTGTGAACCCCATCTGGCAAAAGGGCAGAAAGAGTTCTCTTCTCTTAGTTATTTACCAAACAAAACAACTACAACAACAAACGGGGGCTGGAAAAGTCTTCCAGCACGGAAATATTCCCAGGACATCCCTGCGATGCAGCAGCCGTTTTTGTCTCTATGCAACCTCAGTAAAATGTCCAGGACTGCTGTGCCCTTTCTAAGGCTCCACTGTCTTCTACGGCTCCCCAGGTCCTTCTGCTCAGAAGGGAAAGAATTCCCTTGCAAAATGCACTTCTGGAGTTCTCCCCTTCTCAGTCGCCCCTTCTTCATCCCCTCCTAATGTACACCCCCTAATACAGCCATTTTCTCCAATGTCTACCTTGCTACACAGTAACAAACAAGTAGCACTGAATTCTGGATCCCACTCCACAGTCGGCCCACTGTCTGTATGTCTACTACTCTCCTGGAGCATGTGACTGGACTTACGGATGATGACACCTCCGGCTTTTTGCTGGGAAGCATAGCTTGATGCCTAGGTGGTCCCTGAGAATGGCCACCAACCAGCTGCCCAGAAGAGAGAATCCAACCCCAGGAGTTAACCCTAAACTCTGAAAGCCTGGCATGTAGGAAAACGCTGGGTCATGGTACAGATGAGGGAGCACCTAGCCCTGGCTTTCATGGACAGATATCCATACCAGCATCTCATCTATTTAAAAGAATAAAATCTTGGACCCCATCATCTCAAAGGACCCTTCTGGCTTTCAGATTTGTGGATGTTGCGGTCTACAGAGAACCATGCAACCAGCCCCAGAGGCAGGCCTGCTCAGAAATGGACAACTCCTCAGAGTTCCACAGCCTTAACCCAATATGCTTCCTGAAGCAGGAATGGAGGGGTAGCATGGTTACAGAGAAAACGGATGTTTAGAGTTTCCAAGGCTCTTCAGTTTTTAACCCATCCAGTTTCACCACCCTCAAAACTGCTTGTCAACGATAAACCCTGATCTTCAGACCAGAAAAGCAAACTCTAAAATCTGTGCAAGCCACTCTGAGTGCTGGACTCATCTTGGACTTCTGTGGCACAGGGTACACAGTCTCCTTTGGTTGGCTTCTGGAGTTAACCCTATTCATGTATTCTGTCTTGAAACACTATAACTGTGATGCTTTGTCAACCTACATTATTATTCAAGTCATTATTCAAGTTTAGAGTGGGGGTGGGAAGTGCTTTTTTTAAAAAAAAAAATCTTCAAAATAGACGGTATGGATATTATCCTGGTTCACCAACGGTCAAGGTGAGGCTCATTCGGGTTAAATATTTGTTAAATAAATACCTAATAAGTAAATAAATAATAATTCACTTCCTGGGTGATTCAGTTCTGATCTTCCAGGCTAATTTCTTGGTCATATTCAGTTCAGAACAAAGTCAGGTTCTGTTCTGAGGAAAATAAGCTGCCCTTTTGATTTAGAGGCTCTGAGAGATGGGGCAGGTGTGAAACAGGCTCACTGGGATGAGATAACGGTCCAGTGCTGGCTCATGGCCGTGACCTGTGCTCACAGATGATGGGGAGGAGGGGGAAGTTCAGGGTACCACTTGGACTCAGAAAGCACATGCAATGCACCAACCAGTGAGCCCTGGCTCCATGTAGTCTAGCTAGCCAGGAAGCCCAGGGATCCTGCCTCCTCTTTGGCACTGGGACTACAGGCACACACCTCCACACCTGGCTTTTAAAACATGTGTCCTTCAGGATCAAACTCTGCTGTCCATGTCTGTGGTGCAAACACTTTACCGTCTGAGCCATCTCTCTAGCCCACACATAGTCTTTCTACGACTGTGTGGTCCAGTAGCTCTGATCAGGTAGTAGCTGGTCCAAACGCAGGGTTCCCTCCAGATGTGCTGGGTAGAAAGGGCGTCTTGGTGATGACCTCGTGGTTGGTGTCCATGCAAAGCTAAACTTGACAAACACTCCTCTGAACTCTCCTTCACTCTCAGCGGTCTAACCTTTTGTTCATACAAGTGGATTAGAGATGCGTGAGCGTGGGGGAGGATGTACCAACCCTGCTCTCACGTCTAGACATCCAACATGCAGAAGCCACAGTAACGACCGCAGTGCAGCCTGGGAGCGGCGTGCCGCCACTTAAAGCGGATGGTTGTCACTTGGTGGGCAGGGTCTTGGGTTTCCTGGGTTTTCTTAGTTTCCTGACATTAAATATTAAGGTGAGAAATGAGACAGATGTCTAAAGCTGGTAGGAGTGAACATTCTCCTCACGGCCTGGGACAGAGCAGGGGGCTGCCTCCCACTGAACTCCAACTGTCATGTTGTTGTGGTGGTGGTGATGGTGGTGGTGGTGGTTGCTTTCTCTCACCTCCTTCTGTTTCTCTTTTCTCAATGACTTCCTATTCCCCTCCCCCAACAAAATTATGTTTTCAAAGTTGAAGAAAGGCATATAGAGAATCGTCTTCAGATCCCAGGCCCAGAGAGAAGCTTGGGCATTAGTTACCACTCTAACCCAAGTCCAGGGGGCAGATAGCTTAGCAAACCTGAAATGCTTCCTGCAGGCAGACACCTGCACAGCCTGCCAGCAGCCTGGGGACCCTGAGTTCGGGAGGCATCAGCAAAAGCTTGGACAGGAGCCTACTCTGGGCTTCCGTGCAGGTGTTGGGGACGGTGGGGTGTTAATTGGGTGACAGGTGGAAACGCAGAAGGTGGACGGGACAGAGAGCAAACGGGGCAGACGCTGGCTGTCAAAAAAATCTAATTTTAAATAGAGTGGAATTTTCCTTTTCATTACTCCATTTGGGGCTCGGAAAGCTCAAGTCACATTAGAACAGAAAGGAATATTGTCATTTAAAACAGCCAACGTTTACAGATGATTTCTGAGTGACCAACTCCGGGCTGAAGGGCATCACAAGCCTCGTCCTTCATTCTCCAAGGGGCTCTGGAGGATTCTCGGGAGCACGTTTGCTGGAAGGAGGCAGAGGCCACGGTAACGGTGAGCCACAGCTTAAGGACACACAGATGGTGTTCAGCTGAGCCAGGATCCTTCGGCATGACATAGTCTACGTATGAACCCACTCCGCTGTGCTCCTGTGAGGCCTACTGCAGAGTGTAGTGGTCACCCCTCCAGACCAAGCGAACTGAGGAAAATCTAGAACTATGTGGGAACTGGCTAAGTTAGGAATTAATACATTCCCACATTTCAAACCCCAAGCCCGTCCCTGTAAATAAATAAAACACACTGCTCTGTGTGTACCCGTTGGCCACGGCCCCTTTGTGCTAAGGTTATAGAATGAAATCTGGTAGTCTCACACCCCCACACCTCCACCATTATTGTTTGGTAGGGCATATGTTTCAAGACCCCAGCTGAGGCCTAACCCTGAGAATACTATATGTGCTATGGTCTTTTTTCCTTTCCATATATACCTATGATAATAACTCATTTATAAATAAGACACATTAAGAGGTCAAGATTAATTACTACCAATAAAAGAGAATAGCTGTAACAACATATATCAATATAAATAAAAGAACAAACATAACTGTAATAAGGCTTGTGAAGATGTTGGCTTCTTCTTTAAGAAGTTGAGCAAATATCAACAATTTGGGGCCACAGTTAATTGCGGGTGATTAGCAGAAGAGAGAGGAGGCAGGAGGACAAACTACAGTAGCTAGAGCAGGGGGTGTGTGCCACGCACAGACTCAAGCACTTACTGTCTGGCCTTGTGCTGAAGACACTTGCTGAGTCTACTCTGGATCACTTTTCCATGCTGACCAAGAAACTGGGGGATAGTTTATATGGAACAGAAAAATGCAAGGACAATGACTCTACCTATAAAATGGGTTGTTTATAGGCTTCTGGGTGGAAATTTTTGGGGAGCTGGTTTTGGTTTTGTTTTGTTTTGTTTTTCCCTGGGAGCAATAAACTCTTTTTCAAATAGCCAGGTGGCTCTCCATCAGACCCACGGCAGAGGTTTTCCTGTATGGCCCATGTTTGTTTACAACTCCTGTGATATTATGACTTCTGGAATTTCCTTATGCCTAATGAGATATGGGAACTTGACCTTGATCATGTCCTATGTCCTAAGCTACTAGGTTGAGTTTGTGTTCCTCTCCCACCCTCTCCATCCCACCCCACCCTGTCCGCCATAAGTAGAGTGGCAGGTAAGTCATCAGGAAAAGTTTGGACAGATGGATCAGTGGACAAAAGCACCTGCTGCTCTTTCAAAGGACAAAAGTTTGGTTCCCAGAACCAATGTCAAGTGACACACCCACCTGTAACCCCAGCTCCAGAGAACCCAATGACCTTTTCTGACTTCTACAGGCACTCACATACACATGCATGCATGTATGCAGACATACATGATGACTGTCTTACTTGGGTTTCCATTGCTGTGAAGAGACACCATAACCAAGGCAACTCTTAAAAAGGGCAACATTTAATTGAGGCTGGCTTACAGATTCAGAGGTTCAGTCTATTATCGCCAAGGTGAGAATATGGTGGCGTGTAGGCAGGCACGACGCTAGAGGAGCTGAGAGTTTTACATCTTGTCCCAAAGGCAAACAGGGGAAGACAACTTCTAGCAGCTAGAAGGGAAGGTCTTTCAAAGCCCACCCCCACAATAACACATTTTCTCCAAACAAGGCCACACCTCCTAATAGAGCCACTTCCTGGGCCAAGCGTATTCAAACCACCACACTCACAAAGATAAAATAAATCTTTTTAAAAGTCAATAAAGACAAAACCAGCACATTTAGACTAAGTGCCGGGTCACTAAGGTCCAACCTGTGGTGGTGAGATGTTCACATTCTTTTGTTTTCCCAACTCAGAAATAAAAATGTACTGGGCTGGAGGCAGAAGCTCCTTTGGTAGGGTATTTATCTAGCGTGTATGAAGCCTAAGTTCAGTCAATGCACTGTATAAAACTGGGCAGGGTAGTGCATGCCTGGAATCCCAGCACTACAGAGACACAGACCAGAGGATCATATGTTCAAGGTCATCTCCAGCTACATAGTAAATTTGAGGCTAACCTGGGCTACGTGAGACTCTTTAAAATAATAATAACAGTAATAATAATAATAATAATAATAATAATAATAATAATTTTTAAAAGTATTTTAAAGCCAAAAGGACATAGCTGATATCAAAAATAAGATTAATTTATTTGTTCAACAAATATGCATTGAGCACCATGGTATTCCGGGGCTAGAAGAATAAGGGCCTGAGCCGTTGGCCTCTGGCTCCAGGTCTAGAAACAGAGAAGCAGCAGGAATCCAAAGCTTGTGGGAGAATGAGGGTTTTCCAAAGGACAGGAGTTTGGTTCTCAACAGAACCATGTACAACCCCCAATAGGATGCCCTTTTCTGATCTCTGCAGAGGTGTATGTGCATGTGTACCTACATACACGTGCACACACACAGATACGCATGCACGCAACCAGAGCCAGGCCCAGCAAGCCACGAAAGCAGAAAATCTGGAAGTACCACCTGGGGCTACAGCTAAAATATACTAGAAGTAAAATCAGAGAAGCAGGCAGAGCGTCTAAGAGACACCCATGTGTAGAGAAGGGCCAGCACATTGCCAGGGTTGAGGGAATTCACCATTCCTTATCAGCGTAAGATGGGGTTCAGGGGAACCAGTCACAGAAGCAGTGTAGGAGGAACGGCAGCTGATAGATAGCCTATCTGGATACCTGCCCAGTCAAACCATGCTATGATTTTCCATTAGTCACACTTTATGGAATGTGAAGCTAGTATCCAAATGCTGATTTCCACTGGCTATTTTTCAAAGCAGGTGGTGAAACTCAAGGCCCAGGACTGAGGAGCCAAGAATGTCAATCCCAAGACAACGTAAACAGGGCAACAATCCCAACACAATGGGGAGCAGATGAGGTTGGGAGCTGAACCTAAGGCCTCAGGTGTGCTAGGCAAACACTCTATCACTGAGCTACACCCTGGATCAATGCAGCTTACAGAATACTTAGATCTTCAAACTGGCAGTAGGAAAGGTAACATAACAGTTTTTCAAAAGATGAAAAAATATTTTTAGAAAGTATAAAAGCAAGTCTCTTTGTGAGAAGGAAAAAGAGCTATGTGGTATTGTGTCCTTGTCCCTCCCCATGCACACACACATACACACACACCTGCATACATACACATATACACACATATACACACATACATCCACATACATGCATACACATACACACATGTATACACACATACATACATGAATACACGCATAAATATACATACACACACATACACACATACACATACAGACACATTCACACACATACACACACACATACACACATACACACACACTCATACACACACACACACACACACACACACACACACACACACTACCTGAAGATTCTGGCTCAGAATCCCTGAAGGCTCAGACCTGGCCAGACCTAGCACACCATGTAGCATCAAGTTGGGAGAAAATATGAAGAGAAAGAAAGAAAGAAAGAAAGAAAGAAAGAAAGAAAGAAAGAAAGAAAGAAAGAAAGAGAAAGAAAGTAAGAAAGAAAACCTGTAGGGACCAAAGATGGAAGAGACAAGGAGGAGGGGAACATGTGGGGGAGAAGTATGCGGGGTTAGAAGATGACACCTTGCTCCACAGTCATCTTCACATGGATGAGAAATGGGGCTAAAACACCTCTATGTTTAAATCATCTTAAAGCTGGTGCAGGATGCAGGCTGGAATATCAGTCAGTACTCAGGAGGCAGAGACAGGAGGGAGTCGAGTTCAAACCTAGCCTCGTCTCCCTAGGGAGCCTCTGGCCAGTCACAGCGACACAGAGATGTGATTTCTCAAGAATCAATAAGTAAATCCTAGCAGCCAGGCATGGTGACACACCATGGTGACACCATGCTGGGATCCCAGCAGGAAGAAGAGGCAGAGAATGAGAGTTCAAGGCCATCACTGGCTGAAGAGTAAGTTAGCAGCTGGTCCAGATTATGTGAACCTTCATTTCAAGATTAAAACAAAAAAACATACACACACCACACACACATAGAAGACCAATCTTAGTGGCTACCATGACTACACACAATTATCATGACATTACATATCCATATTATTTGTGTATGTATTCATCTGTCCATTCATTCATTCATTCATTCATTCATTTGATTGTTTTCTATACTAGAAACCCAAAGGTTCATACCACAACAGGCAAGTACCCTACCGCTGAGTGACATCTCCAGCCATGTTTTTAATTTATTTGGTAGGAATCTGAAGAGGAAAATTACAACAGACCCCTCCCCTCCTGGAAAAGGAAGGTCGTAAAACACTTAGGCACTCCTCCCCTCCAGAAGGCAGAGGCTAATTACCATTCCTCAACTACAGGGGGTGGAGACTGACCTGTGGCTGAGGAGGGGGCCCAGAGCACATGGACAATGGACCGTAGGCCACACACAGACAGGGAAGGTCCTTGCCGCCCCATTCCCTGAATGGGGACCAACCAGTTTAAAAGGTCACTGTTCTGCCAATCACATTGTGCCTAACGGCCAATACCCCTAGAGACTGTATAAATGTCCACTGAGCAAGCCACTCGGGGTCACCTCTCCTTTTGGGACACAGGATGGCCCTGGCATGCTGGAACATCAAAAATTTCCTCTTGCATTTTGCATCGGATCTCTCGTCTCCACGTGGTTCACTCAGGGGGTCTCCGGTAAAATAAGGCTCTGCTCACTAGAGTCTTACAGAATCTTCCAAAATATATGATATATTGTCTTAGTTAGGGTTTTTACTGCTATAAACAGACGTCATGACCAAGTCAAGTCTTAAAAAGAATAGCATTTCGTTGGAGCTGGCTTACAGGTTCAGAGGTTCAGTCCATTGTCACCAAGGTGTAAGCATGGCAGCATGTAGCAGGCAGAGCTGAGAGTTCTACATCTTCATCTAAAAACTAGTAGCAGAGTACTAACTTCTTGGCAGCTAGGATGAGGGTCTTAAACCCACGCCCACAGTGACACACCTACTCGCACAGGGCCACACCTTCTAATAGTGCCACTCCCTGGGCTGAGTATATACAAACCATCACATACATGATCCTATTATTAAACCAGCCAAGTAATAGCTTGCCCTTTCCCCGTGTCTGAGGTGGGTTAAAAGTGTTTCCTCTTTGACTGTTGGGGACAGTACCCTGATCATGGCTCTGTGCTGTATCAGACACTGAAGAACCATCTTTCACATCCATCTCTGCTGTTAATCTTCAAGGGTGGGACACTGCCCTGCCAGGTTAACACTTGGGTGACAAGAAAGTACTGGGAAAGCATGCACGAGGTGGATCTCTTCTCTAAAGCAGAAAGCATAAGACCCGGGTGAGCCCCTCATTTATTGTACTTCTTGATTGTCTTATTTTGTTTTTTAGTCAAGGTCTCACTGTGTATCCCAGGCTACCCTGGAACACTTGACCCTCAAGCCTGAGCCTCTCTGTGCTGAGACGGCAGGTGTCTTTCTGCAGGTGTGTTTCTGCAGGTATATTTCTCCACGTCTGGCTTCCTTTGCTTTCTTTACTGTGGTTGGCACAAAGTATATTATTTAGAAATTGAAGGTGTGTGTCAACCCTGCATGAGGCGAGTTCATAGAAGCCATTTTTCCAATAGATCGGGTGCTTATTAGCGCTTGTTGGCAATGAAGCATCCTTTAATTAAGGGATACATATGTACCGCTTTCTCCAGATAAAAGGCTGTAGACCTGGCATTATGGTGGTGCACGCATGTGATCCCAGTATTCAGGGGTGTTGAGGCTTGGTCTATTGCTATGTATTATAATGCTAAATTCTATACCCAAAGGTCCAGGCCCATTAGTGACTTCTCATGTTTACAAGCTTTTGTTATGTAAACCTTGTTCCTTGATTTAAAACTATTGGTGAAATAAAATTGAATACAGCCAATTACTGGGGGGATTTGGAGTGGGTTTGGAATGACCTCATTGGAGAAGGGGAGGCCAAGGTGAGAAGGAAAAAAAAAGATGGAGAGAGAGGAAGCTACCTTGAGGGGAGATGGACCGTGAGCACATGGCCAGGAGAAACAGCAAGCATTATGGGTACACGGCTGGGGAGGTAGTTAGAAGAGTAGATTGTCAATAATTGTCAAAGTCAAATAAAATATAGTCTGAGTCTCATTTATTCGTGAGCTAGGAAGGGATAAGCTTAAATTGGTTGTGCTACACAGGAGGCTGAGGCAGAAGGATTATTAATATGGGGTCACTTTGGTCTACAGAGTAAAGCCCTGTAAAAGCAAAACAAAACAACAACAACAACACACAAACACACAAACAAAAGGCAAGGGACCAAGAAAAGAAAACGCATTTTAAAGAATTAAATAGTGTAAATATAACTGTGTGTGTGTGTGTGTGTGTATGTGTGTGTGTGTGTCTGTGTGTGTGTGTGTGTGTGTGTCTGTGTGTGTGTATGTGTGTGTGTGTCTGTGTGTGTCTGTGTGTGTGTCTGTGTGTGTGTGTGTGTGTGTGTGTGTGTGTATGTGTACACTTTGCATGTACATCCACCTACAGAGGCCAGAAGAGAGTCTCTAGATCTCCCAAAGCTGGAGTTACCGGTGGTTATGAACAGGGGCCTCAGTGTTGCTGAGATATGTCTGGGTAAACTTTCTATTCGTTTGGTTGCCATGGTGCTGGGGATAGAACTATGGACCCACACATGTTAGGCAAACACTATGTCACGGATTTACATCTCTGCTCTTGGACATAAAATCTAATTCTGGTCTAGCTTACTTCGATTTATTTTGAGTTCACACATGTACTACAAACAGATGCTAGAAACCAAAATATAAGTGACTTCTGTTTGCGTGTTCTGTTCTGTTTGTTTTCTGAGTGCTGAGTACAGGACCCACAGCTTCCAGTGTACTGAGAGATTCAACACTGAGCCACATCCCCAGCCTGACGGAAGCCTCAGGCCTTTGCTGAAGAGCTTGGCCAAGACCACGGTTGAACTTTAGCTGTGATCTATAACGGACCTGCAGGAGGCTTCCAGGGATCTTTCTCCCTCCCGATATGCTGAGTATCTCTCTTTTGAGAACACTAGAAAAGAGTGATTTGTTTCATAGTGTTTGCAAATTTGCAAGTTTGACCAGCATTTCGTACTTAGGCTCTGACATTTCAGCGAGGCTTTGATGCTGACCTCAGGGGATTCCTAGGCATGGTCACATGGTACCCAGGAAGATGCTATGAAATCAACAGTCGTTGCCTTTATCCATGGACTCCAAAGAGACCTGACAGCCTTCCTTCTCTGGTCCTTCTTTCCTGAAAATCAATTTATTGACAACAGTGAAATATTAAAAGTGAAAACTGGAAGAAATAAAAGTCATTTCCTCAAGTCAGAGAAACCAGCAAATATCCACAAGAAGACGGCAGGGTGAGAGAAGAAATAAAGAGAAGCGACTGCATAGGAAGCAGAGAGGTGAGGGGTTACTTTATGTTAGAGGCACAAAGGTCCTTGTATGCATAAAGAATTATTATGAAAAACCAGGAATAGTAAACCCACAGGGGCCTCTTCTCAATGAAGAAGATGATTGTCTGTTTTCATACCCAGAAGGCTGGGAGTGGGTCTTGACAAGCTGGTGGCTTTTTTGCTATCTTTAGAAGTGGACCTCAGCCGGGCGGTGGTGGCGCACGCCTTTAATCCCAGCACTTGGGAGGCAGAGGCAGGCAGATTTCTGAGTTCTGAGTTCGAGGCCAGCCTGGTCTACAGAGTGAGTGCCAGGACAGCCAGGACTACACAGAGAAACCCTGTCTTGAAAAAACCAAAAAAAAAAAGAAGTGGACCTCAACCAAACTTTGCTATAAAAGGCAGACCTCACCCAAACTCCCCAGAATGGTTATTCTAGACTCTTCCTTCCCTAGACCATCACCTGTTCTTAAGGTAGCTGTCACAAGTACTCTACATTCTGATGACCTCCGTGCTATCGGTCAGAGACCACACTAAATTCTAGGCCTTTTAGCTATAGAACTCATGGTCACATGTACTTCGTAAAGGAGTTTCTACACAGTCACACTTTCCGCTTTATTGTATACCTAGAACTGGACTGATTGGACTGATTGCTGCCTAGAGACCTTTTCCCAAATTGTGCTGTGTTTTAATTATACTGACAATGAACCACGGAAGTCAGTCGGTACCAGGGTGTGATTCACTTCACTGTATGATACCTGCAGGGACTTCACCTTTAAACTTTAAATATGGAACGAGAGAAGTCTAGCAGAGATGGTGGCATAAAGAAAAGATGTGTGTCTGGAGTGTGAAACTTTGCGGGGTGGAGTACCTCCATGCCAACTGTCTGAGGCCTCCGGCATCTGCGGCACAGGTGACCTTGGTTCCATAAGGTCCTGAATGTGACCTCCAGGGCTCTGCAATTACTCTCAATGTCATGGATTTCTCTGCCAGCCTCTAAGGGGAACCAAGGTGGGAGATGCAGCATCTGGCCTGATAGCCCAGCTGGGGGCACAGTAGAGGAACAAGAATGGGGCAAGGAATGTGAAGACAAGTAACAAAGTCATGGGAGATACTGGGCCCTTCCCCAGGCCTCTTCTGATAAGTGAGAGTCCTTACAATGCCTTCTACCTTTATCTGAAGGAATTCCAGTCTGTGGCACCTGGAGCCACACATCTTGCCAAGGCAGGGACTGACCAAGACCTGCTTGCCAACGTTGGACTGTCCCGGACTGGAAGAGAGTTGTGTCTACTCCATCCTACCCCATTCTTTTAGATTCAGTTGGTTCCACAGGGAAGCCCTGTCTCAAAATAAAACAACACATGAATGAATAAATGAATGGATGAATGAATGAATGAATGAATGTTTAAAAAATAAAAAGAAGAAATCAGGTGCTACAGAGCTGGCTAAGAGCCTGTTGCTGAGCTCGGGCATCTTGCCTGGTGTCTTAGTTAGGATTTCTATTGCTGTGATAAAGGCACTTGGAGATGAAAGGGGTTTAGGTTGCTTACACTCCCACATCACAGTCCATCGTCCAGAGAAGTCAGGGCAGGAACTCAAGGCAGGAACCTGGAAGCAGGAACTAAGGCGGAGGTCATGGAGGAGTGCTGTCTACTGGCTGTTCCCATGGCTTACACAGTCTGCTTTCTTATAGCACCCAACCATGAACCTGGGGGTGTGGCCCCACCCATGATGGGCTGCGCCCTCCCTCATTAATCACTAAGATAATCCCCTACGGGTTTACCCACAGCTCCGTGTTATGGGAGCGTTTTCCCAACTGAAGTTCCTTCCTCTCTCGGATGACTCTAGCTTGTCTCAAGTTGACATGCAAGCAGCAGGCACACCTGAGAACTGACCTAGTCAGTCTACTTTTGTTTCCGCCTTTCTCTTAAACGTGTAGTGACTTCCCCACCTTGCCTGTTCCTGAACTCAAATTGAGGAACCTCACGCTGGCCCTGGATCACCACAGTTGCCCCTCATCCTGTGCTGGTTGAGCCAGCTCTGGTGACAACCATGGGCAGGGAAGCTTAGTTTCCTCTGAGCTGCGCACAGTGGGTCCTAGTATAAAGACACTAGTGGGTGCTTGTTCTGCTGGGTGGGACATGGATAAAGAAACCCCCAGGTCTTTTACATTGTCTGTTCTTGGTGTGAGAGCAAGGGGTTTAGTTGCTACGGGTGACTAGAATTGTTTACCTTTGTTTTTTTTAAAAATTGTGTTTAGACAGAGTTTGACAATGTGACTTTGATTTAAAGTAACGGTACACTGATTGAAAATATAATGTCTTTTCCCTTTTTCTCGGTTAGCACTTACAATAAAAATAATTTTGAAAAGAGAAAAACGTGTGTCATATACGTCTACAAGACATCCCAAAGTTGAATACAGCAGGGGTCTTCCAGCTAGCCATCCAGGAAATTGGCCAGTTTTCTCCCCCACCCCACCTCCTCCCCACCCCCACCCCCGGCAATGTACCATAAGCTAATGTTTTTGTAACATAAAATAAAAGTGAATTACTTGAAAATAAAAAAAAAATGTTTTTTAAACCTAACAGAATACATTCTGGATGATATTGTACAGAACATATGAGTCACGGTGTGTGGGGGTGGAGGGGGTGTTAATGGTTCCGTGAAACTGAGAAAAACAAGATGCAAATGCTGTCTGCTTCTTCCTGAGAGTCTTTCTCTGTGTACGTCCTGGGCTCAGAGACAGTCGTCAGGAAAAACACCTGAGTCTTCCTGTGAGCCAGTTTATGGAACTGTATTTGAGATGGAGTGCTTGCCTAGCCCTCATGAAGTCCTGGGCTCAATCTTCAGTACCTCATAAGCCAGGGATGATGCCACACACCTGTGACCCCAGCACTTTCAGGAAGTGAAGGACGGATGATCGAGAATCAGGTCATCCTTGACTGCAAAAACAGGTGGAGGCCAGACTTTGCTACATGAGAGCCTGTCTCAAAATAAATAAATAAATAAATAAATAAATAAATAAACAAACAAACAAACAATATTAAAAATTCTCTCTGTGGTTTTTCTGACACCTTGAGATCCAAGGTGACTATTTTTTAAAAACCTGTTTCTCAAATGCAAATCAGCTCTTAGATCAGCGAGTTTTTTTCTGCGGGTTTATACTTTCCCCTTCCAAAAGAAAAAAAAAAATATGTTTTAACTGTGTTTGGAGTAGGCATAGCGGCTGCTGCTGGAAGGGAGGGGATGCTGGGGAAGAAGCTGTAAGGAGCTTTGTGAGCTGGCAGGCGCGAGGATTTTCCTCTTCGTGAACCAGCGTGCTGAGCTATATGTGTTGCACAGACACATTCCTTTGGCAAACAGACTGTTCTTTTTGGTATAGGCCTCCAACACGCTGTGGCGCCATGCACAGGGAGAGGTATGTTCCAGGGACAAAATCGAATCTAAGGCTGAGCTCCTAGAGATGCAGTGCCTACAGATGGCCACAAGGAGGCGCACGGAGCACAGTGTGAGCCAATTTACGACAAAACACCCTTGATCTTTGGTAGGAAAGAAGATTGCTGGAGATTGTTCCTGCAGATGTTAAGACAGGAGGCTATTTACTGTAAAGTGATCAGGCCGGCTCAGACATCATATCTGACAGCAGCTGTGTAAGAAGATGATGGGCTGTAGAGCGGAGATACAGTGGCTAGCAGAGCCATCTTCCAAGAAGAAAATTAGCCACCTTGCTGCGACTTTGCTACCAGATGAAAAAAGCTTGGAATTGCGTGCGTACGTGCGAACACACACACACACACACACACACACACACACACACACACACACACACACTTTCTTAAACAAGCTGAGCGTGGTGGCACACATCTGTAATCCCAGTGTTTGGGAGGCTAAAGCCAGACTACTGCAAGGTCAAGGGCTAGCCCAGGCCACACAGTGAGTTCCAAGAAAGCTTCAGTCTGGCATAGGGTAAGACTCAACCTCAAAAATACATACATACAAGTATACATACATATATACACACATACATCCTTATACATACATACATATACACATGCATACATACATGAACACATACCTACTTAAACATACATGCATACGTGAATTCATACATGCATGCATATATATGCATATATATGCAAATATATACGTGTATATATATATGAACATATACATATATATACACCAACATACATAGTACTAGCTGGTTACTAAGAAACAAACTGGCAGAGAGCAACTCGTATCTCTGTTGTGTAAACATTCCTCTGTTTGGTTTATTTTTGTGCTCTGAATTCAAGTTCTCCAAGGAGGGAGACACAACATTCCAACGGAGGGTCCTGTCACACTGCAAGTTAATACTGAGCAAGAGGGAATTCTCCTTAAGTGGCACACACCCTTCCTAACAAAGCAGGCGCCAGAGCTCAGGACTTGACCAGACTCTGCTCAGATGTATGTGTCTGGCTTCCTTTGTGGCTACCCATTAACTCTTTCAAGAAAGAAATCTAACCATATTCTTTGTCCCCTGGGTGCAGTATCCAGAACAGGAGATACAGCTGTGCCCTGTTAACTCATACAGACATAGACTGTGTCTCATCCTCTTTAATCTATGCTGGCCTTGTGACCTGCTGTGTCCAGTAGAAAGTTCCCGAATGACACTACTGCACTTGGCCCCAAACCTCCCAAAGACTTTCATCTTCTTGGAAGACTGCCACCATGGTGCAGAAGTCTAAACAAAGAGGCTGTATACAGACAGAACATCCTGGAGGATAAAAGAAAAGAAAGAGGCCCAGAGTGCCCCTGCGTCTTATAGCTGGGCCATGTAAGGCATCAGCCATGAGTGGGGCCAGCTTGGATCCTGGACACTTTGGTGAGCTACCCCAGCAGACAGCACTAGAACAGAAGATCCATCCCTGACAAAGCACTGTACAAACTACACAATCATGAACAAGTAACCAGCGGATTCCACCCATTGGTTTGGTTTTGTCTGAGACATAATCTCCTCACTCAACTAGCCTCAAACCTGCTTTGTAGCCAAGTATGGCCTTGAACTCCTAATCCTTCTGCTTCTACCGGCAAATTGTGGGGTTACAGGATTATGCCATCATGCCTGGCTGTATGTGGTGCCAGAGTTAGAACCCGGGGTCTCATGAATACTGAGCCAGCACCCTGTCAGCCAACCTCCATCCTCAGTCTACCTGCTGAATTTGGAAGTGGCTTATTTGATAGCAATAAAAAACTAGACACAAACTTTCCTAGCTGCCCCAGCGTGATGGTCTGGTTCATACATGGTAACTGCACAGAGGTATACCGAGCTCACAGAGTACCTCTGAGAAGCACCCCCTCAGTATCCTCAGACTTCAGTGCCCTTCTTTATGAGATGCTAACAGCCCATGCATTGCTCTTTCACGACTCTACATTGTCTCATACTAAGATTTGTATGCCTGCGTCTCCCCTCCTCCATTAGACTCTGGACAGGAAGCCTGTTACATACACAATTGTATACAGAATGCCTGAACTGTCTATTCAAGGGACCATTCAATAAATAAATGGAGAATGAGATATACAGGTCAGAGAGACTGATCACACACACACACACACACACACACACACACACACACACACACACACAAAACAATCACACGGACTTCTTATGAACCAGCAACATAACCAGAAGCAAAATGAACGCAAGCTAGCATCGCCATTCTCTCCAGGGAGACCTGCCTTTCTGTCTCCCTTCTCCGCTTCCCTCTAAGGATGCAGCCAAAGAATGGGGAGAGTGGGGAGAGGACTTGCCTAGCACATGTGAGGCCCTGGGTTAATCCCAGCATGGTATAAATCAGAAACAGTGGTGTGTGTGTATCATCACAGCCCTAAGGGGGTGGGGACAAGACAATTACCACGAATTCAAAGCCAGCCTGGGCTACATAGTGGGCTTCAAGCCATCCTGGGTGACATAATGAAACCCTGTGAAAACAAACAAAGAGAATCAATGGGTGAATGAAATGAATGAATGAAAAGAAACTCTAAAAATGTCTAAAGAAAAGGCAAAATAACAGCTGGTGAGGAAGAGCCCGGGGCAGGAGGCAGGCAGGTACCGACTGACGCTT
This sequence comes from Rhabdomys pumilio, assembly GCA_030674055.1. Lineage (NCBI taxonomy): Eukaryota > Metazoa > Chordata > Mammalia > Rodentia > Muridae > Rhabdomys > Rhabdomys pumilio. The sequence goes on along the minus strand of JANHMN010000024.1, from coordinate 1,543,765 downwards.
ATTGGCCATGCTAGAGCAGGCTGGCACAAGCGATTAAACGTTGTATAGTACAAATTAGAATATTTCTCACTCTTGCCTCACCCCCTCCCCAGTGCTGGGAGTAGAACGAACGCCTTGAACACTCTTCCTTCTCAGTGCTACGCTCAAGGGCATGCACCTGGCTCTGTGTTGTGGTTTTGAGAAAGAATATCACGTGAGCCAAGATACCCTCAAAACTGGCTAAGTAACCAGAGACCACCCTGACTTCCTCTCAGCCTGGAGTGCTAGGATCACAGGTGTAAGCTATGACTCCCCCCAATCCCTGAATACCTGGACTACTTCCCCCCACCCATCCCTGAATACCTGGACTACTTCCCCCCACCCATCCCTGAATACCTGGACTACTTCCCCCCATCCCTGAATACCTGGACT
>JANHMN010000024.1:1518351-1538354 GCA_030674055.1 Rhabdomys pumilio | reverse complement strand
TCCCCCCCATCCCTGAATACCTGGACTACTTCCCCCCATCCCTGAATACCTGGACTACTTCCCCCCATCCCTGGATACCTGGACTACTTCCCCCCATCCCTGAATACCTGGACTACTTCCCCCCATCCCTGGATACCTGGACAACTTCCCACGCCTTCAAGATAGACTTTCATTTGTTGTTTCTTGTCCTGTTGACACAGGGCAGGCTTGGCTGGCCTAGAACTCACTGTGTAAACTAGTCTGCCCTAAAACTTAAGGCATGTCTGCCTCTGCCTGCAAAGTGTTGGCACTATAGTGTTAGTCACTGTAAGGACAAAATTTGAAATGTGCAGCTTGAAACAAAAACAGAAATTCATGGTCAGCAAAGACCACTAACAACTTGTTACTATTAGCCATAATAATAACCTAACCAGTTCCTTCAGGGGCAGAGTGACCAAAGATGAAAGGACCAACAAGGACATACCCTGACATATTTAGACAAGCCCAAGTGAGTGATGGGCCACCTGGTGCCTACTTCCCCCCTCCCTGTCTGGGAGGTCCAAGGTTTCATGGTCAAAGATAATTAGTCATCCTGCCAGCTCACACGTAGCCACTTCTGCAAGTTGCTGATGTTTGAAATATCCAATCATGTGTAACCTCGCCAAACTTTCCCGCCTTTCCCTACCCCTACCCATAAATAGCCCAAACCTCTGGGGCTCGTGGAGAGATCCTCTATCTCCTGCATGAGATATGTTCCGGCCCAAGGGCCCTTGCCATTAAACTACCTTATGCAATTGCATCAAGGAGGTCTTTCGTGTGTCCTTGGGTGCGCACTGGTCCGGACTTGAGGGAGGGTCCCCTCGGGGGTCTTTCATCACCACACTTGGCTTCACTGTAAGTCTTGTCATTCGACCTTAGTTTAAATAGCATCCCCATAGAGGGATCTTCTTAAGCTAAAAGTTGTCTTCATCAGTTTCCTTCCCCAAACCCTGAGTCAGGGCACTCTCCTCCCTTGCTAACCCTTCCTTAAATCACATGGTAATATCATTTGTTCTTGTTAGAAAGTGAGCTGGGGGGGGGTCTTGGTTATCACACATCCCTAATGCCCATCACTTAACCAGCCCCTGGGAGAGAAGGATAGACTCCAGATATGGTGATAGCCATGGAAACATAAGAGGCGAGAAGGTGTCTGCAAAGCTGTGAGCTGTGAGCACCCTGGTACAACCTCAAAGACCAAGCTGCGGTGGCCAAAGATTGGGAAAATATTAAGTTGCGGTCAAAGAGGTTAAAAACCAAAGTGATGCCAGAGGCATTGAGGTGATGCCAACATTAATAACCACTGGGGTTGGTGGCAAATAAAGGGAGAAATCCACATTCGGGAAGACTGAGCAGGGTCAGAGTGAGAGGCTTGGGAGACGAGCCATGAACGACGGGAAAGTCACCTTTCCGTAAGCATTCTCAGAGTGAGGGAGTCTCAGATCAGATCTGGTTAACTAAAGGCAGGGGGTAAGCCAAGACAAAAGATGGGAGCCGGTGTTTCCTTCTGATTGTTTCATGATATTGGATATTGAAACTAGAGCCTATACTTGCTAGGCAAGTGTTCTACCAGCTACAGCCCTGGTCCTGATTTATAATCTATGTTCATCACAGGTTTCCGTCCCTCCTGAGCTAGTCTGAGATGCTTCCTCAAGTAATGTTTCCAGTACAACTGCTTCAAGTTGGCGTAACGGCATGGCGCTGCGCTGTGCCTGTCAGCCTAGGGCTGACACCAGGCTTCTCCCTGAGAGGAGTGCCCTCATTTGCCATTAGATTATGGCTTCCTAAATGCTAGAATCCAGTAGGCTTCTCGGGTTTTCTTTATCATGGTGTCTTTAACTAAATCTAGTCAAGGTGGCAAAGACGGGCCAAGAAAGAGAGCCTCAAACATGGCAGACGATGCCTATGGCTAAGGCACAGCAAGAGCTCCAGATATCAGATCTAATGGAGAATTTCAGATGAAAGGAGAGGAAGGAGAGAGAGAGAGAGAGACAGAGACAGAGACAGAGAGACAGAGAGAGGGGGGAGAGAGAGAGACAGGTCAAATAAATAGGTGCCAAGGTACAGTGGCACACACCTATTTTATATATTTTAATACACATTAAAATATATAAATTTTATATATTTATATTCGGAGGCAGAGTCAGAAGGATCAGAAAGAAGCTCAAGGGTACATGAGTATATACCCTGTCTCTCAGAAACCTAAACCAAACCAAAACAAAAAGCCACCCCACAAAGTTTCAAACAAGTGCCACATTCTGAAATATTAGAAAAACGTACATAACATGACAATTTTCATTTTACCATTTTGTGTGTGTGTGTGTGTGTGTGTGTGTGTGTGTGTGCTTTAGCTAGATAGTCCATAGCCTTGGGGAGAAGCAGTGTGATAAGGATGTCTGTGGCCAAGCACTTTCCAGACACGGACTCTCTGCACTTTGGTCACACAGGAGATATCTTAGTGGCTGAAAGTGAGCATCAATCTTGCAGAGGAACTGAGTTCTGTTCCCCGCACCCACACTGTGTCCCTACAGCCATCTGTAACTCTAGCTTGGGGGGATCCGACGCTTCTGACCTCTGTGGACACCTGCACGCACACGTACATACTCATACACAAACATAGACATAGTTCAAAATAAAACCTGAGCCAGGCGTGGTTGCACGTGCCTTTAATCTCAGCACTCGGGAGGCAGAGGCTGTGAGATCTCTGTGAGTTGGAGGCCAGCCTGACCTACACAAAGAGGATCTGTATCAATCAATCAATCAATCAATCAATCAATCAATCAATCAATGTCAAATCTTTTAAAAAATATTTTCTCCTTCCTTCTTTCTTTCCTTCTTTCCTTTTTTCTTTCCTTTCTTCCTTCCTTCCTTCCTCCCTTCCTTCCTCCCTTCCCACCTTTCTCTCTTTTGAAACAGGGTCTCTCTATGTATCCTAGACTCAAATTTATTATGTAGCCCAGGCAGGCCTCAAACTTTTTTTTTTTTTCTCGAGACAGGGTTTCTCTGTATAGCCTTGGCTGTCCTGGCACTCACTCTGTAGACCAGGCTGGCCTCAGAACTCAGAAATCTGCCCATCTCTGCCTCCCAAGTGCTGGGATTAAAGGCGTGCGCCACCACCCCCCACCCCCCAACCCCCGGCTTGGCCTCAAACTTTTTAATCTCTGCCTCTGCTTCACAAAGGCAGGGACCAACTCCACTACAGTCCCTGTCTATTTTTGCTTTCTTTGTTGTTTCACTGTAGGTCAATCCAAGGGCTTTGTGCATTCCGGGCAACTGCCGGACACTTGATCTGAATCACCATCCTTTATTTATTTTATTTATTTATTTATATTTTATTTTTTATTTGAGATCTAACTTGCATTGTATCTGAAGCTGGGTAAGCTTCGTGCAACAACCTTCAGGGGAAAACTGCAGCAATGGTGCAGATAAGAGTTGGGGAAGCCATGTCTGTTTCTTCCAGCTCTTGCCTCAGTTTCAGCCTATACCGGGCACGTCACCAGGACAGTGAAGATAATTTCTGGACAAAAATATTAAAACTGGCTTTTTCTCCCCGTGGAAACGTTACACACTGTGATTGCCGTAAGTAGATGAAATCTGGCTGAAACATAGTTTGCAATAAGTTTCACTGAAAGATTTAATTCCAATAAATTAAATCTTAGAGGAATAAAAATGATAGTGGCAAATAGAAGTTTTTTTTTTTTTTTTGCTTCTACAGAATATTTCTGAAAATACAAGTTATTTCCCCTGTTGTCAAGGTAACGGCACATCAACCCAACCAACTGTAGATTCATACTGCATGGGTGTGAATTTATTATTATTTGTATATGGAGTTGTTTCTACCTGGTAAACCAGGTAACAAAGACAGTAGCCCAAATGTGTCTGGAAGTGCCTGATGACTGAGACATGTCACTCTACTAGTTTTTTTTTTTTAAAGCTAAAGAACACAGCTAGGCCGGGCAATGGTGGCGCACGCCTTTAATCCCAGCACTTGGGAGGCAGAGGCAGGTGGATTTCTGAGTTCGAGGCCAGCCTGGTCTACTGAGTGAGTTCCAGGACAGCCAGGGCTAAACAAAAAAACCCTGCCAAAAAAAAAAAAAAAAAAAACAAAAAAACAAAAAAAAAAAAAAAACCACAGCTAGGCTGGAGGTGGACCTCAATCGGTATAGCTCTTGCATAGCATTCATAGGGCCCTGGGTTTGATCACCAAGACTGCATATTGCCAGACATAGTGGTTACATGTACCACTGTGATTACACACATGTAATCCTAGCATCCAGGAGATGGCGACAGGAAGATCAGGAACTCAAGGTTATCCTTGGAACACAGCAAGTTAGAGGCCAGTTTTGGATACAGAAAACCCTGACATAGAAAAAAAAAACCATACAGAGGAAAAGCACGCTGGATATGATGATATATGCCTGGGATCTCAGCTGTTTGTGAGGCAGAGCCAGGAAGATCTCAAAACAAACCCAGACTGCTATACATAGAGGCTGAGGCCAGCCAAGGCCACCTAGTGAGACCCATCATCTCAAACCAATGAGAAAATGGTCTTATACAAGAAGAATGAAGAATCTTTACAAGGTTAATCAGCATGAGATAGGAAACAGAATCTGAGGAAGACCTCACAAACAGTGAACACTTAGGGAAATGAACTCAGCCCATAGAGCTCAGGGAGGAGGTGTGCCTCAGAGGATGTAAACATAGCCTTGGACAGTCCTGGATTCCAGTCCCAGCATTGATGTCTACTGCTCAGGCCAATTACTTCTCCTTGTGTGGCTGACCTGTGGTAACGACCCTCACCTCACGAGTTTGAGTGAGAGAAAAGAGATGATGCAGGAAAGCTCATCCCAGCGCCCAGCAGACAGCCATGTCCTCAGCAGCAGCAAATTATATTAAGGTCCCAGAAAGGAACATCTGTCAGAGAGAACAGGAGCACCGAGATGGAAGCCGTGTCACAGTGAACTCAAATTTTACTACAGGTGAAATATCTGGGAGCTTTCTTCAAATATGACAAGCTGCCAAGTGTGTTTAAAAGTTTTCAGCTGGCTATGACAGGTATGCATGTAACCCCGGCTCTCCAGAAGCTGAAATAAAAGAATCACAAAATCTAAGCTAGCCTGGGCTACACAGCACAGTTCTCTCTTAAACAAACAAAGTAACTAACTAACTAACTAAAACAACAAAAAAAAAAAAAAACAAATTTCATATGTCTCCAAGGAATATATTTTTTAAAAAAAACTCCTCTTCATTATAATTTTTTTACAATTTGGTGGAGGGGAGGGTGTGTACAATGGTAAAAAATTTAGCGATCAGAGGATAAGTTGCTGGAGCAGGTCTTCTTCTGCTATCTGGGTTCTGGGGATCAAACCTTTACCTGCTGAGCCATTTTGTCAACCCTGCATAGATTCTTATTATTATTTTAATGGATGACAGCCTACAAGGAACACCATTGGACTGCTACTTTCTGTCCAATGCCGGCCTTTGGGTGTGGCCTGACCACCTTCTGCATAGCCATTGTCAGGAAACGTGGACCCAGCCCACGTTCCAGAGGTATCTCGTGGCTTTGGAAGGCTAGCCTGCTGGCTGTGAATATTGTCACATGCCCTGGATCATCTTCTGAGCATGGTAGGAAAAGAGATGAAGAACGAGGAGGGTAGAAAGGCAAACAGAACAATATTCTTTCCTCTGATCCATCTCCAGTATCCATAGGAAACACAAGTCGTGCATTGAACTTTCTCAGTAACTATTGTTTAGAGCTCACTCTGTGGTAAATTCTCTGTAAGAATTCAAAGAGAAATTGGGCCAACTTCAAGGACCCTAGTGATGTAACAGGAAGATGAACCATAAAGGGTCCCGTCCTATGGCCAAATGAAGTGCCCTGCGCACAGAATACACATTGTTCTGTGTGAATCCAGGGAAGGAGGTCCTCTCATTCGGTCAGCATCATCATGTATCCATCATAATGTCTGCACACACACCTCTCCTGACGACTGTCAATCACATGTTTGCTTTTCAGCTTGAGGGTTTGCTGCAGTCAGATTTAGGGAACTGGAGAACCTGGCACGTGCATGCTAGGTGTTGGCGTTGCAGAAGAAAGCTTGCTTCCGCTTCAGAAGATGGGTCATGGGCAGGCAGCCTAGGGAGACACTGCACTTAGGACATGAGGACAGAAGAATCTGATATTCACAGCAATTGAGCTACTCAACAAAACGCTGCCACAAAGTCGGGATGTGGGGAGCAACAACAACCGTACAAGGGAAGGAATTATATTTTAGCTTGGAGCGTAAATCCAAGCTAAGACGCCATCAGTGAGTTTTTCGTGTTGTCATTGGCTGCTTCGTTATACCCATAGCCAGCAGACAGCTCAAACCTGCACAGCCAATTTGCCTCGGTTACATCTTCTTCACCCTTGGTAAGAATTTCTAAAGGAAAAATGAGTGTGTGAAGAACAGCTTTTGAGTCCGGCAGGGTAGAACTCACCTGTGACTTTGGCGGCCGAGAGGCAGGAGAGTCACAGAAAGGTCAACGCCACTGGGGTCCACACAGTGAGTTCCAAGCCAGCTGTGGCTCCATTCTAACATCCTGCCTCAAAACAACTTTTTTCAGCCCACCAGCAAGCAATTTATATATATTATATATACTATATACAATGTATATTAAGACCTGTTTTGGTTTTTTTTTTTTTTTTTTTTTTTTGGTTTTTCGAGACAGGGTTTCTCTGTGTAGCCCTGGCTGTCCTGGAACTCACTCTGTAGACCAGGCTGGCCTCGAACTCAGAAGTCCGCCTGCCTCTGCCTCCCAAGTGCTGGGATTAAAGGCGTGTGCCACCACCACCTGGCCTGTTTTGGGTCTTAGTCGTGTGAGCATTATTGTACTTGTCTATATAATCAGTGGGAAAACTGGCATACACTTGTCAGAGGGAACACAGTGAAGAAATCAAAGCCCATCTGTCTGGAAAAATGGCTTGTTTTGTCTTTGAAACTGGTCTCCAACTATGTAGGTAGCCAAGGCTGACGTGACCATTTTAACTGCCTTCCTCCCTAATGCTGGGTGTGCCTCTACACCAGTGTTCATCCATTCGAGGACTGAATCCAGGGTTTCGTGCATGCTCGACAAACCTTCTACCAACTGAGCGACCTACAGCCCACCACGCGGTTATAAATACGGTTTTCCCACTCTGGACTTGCTACATTCACGTTAGATGCTATAGTCACGAGGGTGATGATTACAGCGGTAGTGGGGGAGAGGGTGCTGATGGTGGTAGTGAAGGAGATGGTGCTGATGATGGTGGTGGTGGTGGTGGAGATGGTGACCCTAGTGTGAAGAAAGAACAGAACACTAGCTGCCATGCTGACAAAGGGAACTCACTCTACATTAGATCAAGGTGCAGAAGAAAGACAATGCTCACAGCCAACACAAGAGGGACCTGCAACACAAAGGAAAACAGAGCTGGTTTCTGGAGAGACCGCTCCCTGCTCCCTTATCCCAGGAGAGAGGCTGATGGATGGTAAATGATGAAGCCTCCAAAGATGTCTGTTCAGTGCCAGAGTTCACGCTCAGCGGATCCGCAAATCAACTGCTATCTTCCCGTTACGAAAATGACTCTGTTAAGTCATTAGGGTAGAGACATCTATTGTCTACCACTTAATTAGACACGGCTTTATGTACTGTTTGCTTATATCTACTTGCTTTTTTTTTTTTTTTTTTTAGATTAAATACAGAAACTAAAATTTCATGGAAAAAAAATTTAAGTCAGGCACCTCACCTGTTCTGCACAGAAACAAGGAGTTCCCTATGCAATCCCCACTGCGCACACCATTCTCACTTGGACAACGGTAATCAAGTACAAACACGGCTACTTTGCTTCTAGCTGGCTGTGTGTTCTTAAGGTAGGAGGGGGACGGAGCATATAAGCCATGGAGTCTTCGAGACTAGAGATAAAATGAGAAACAGATGGGCTCCGGTCTCTAAACCGGAAGTGTTTTCCCCCCCACTTAGGGAGAGGTTGGTTGATTACTGATTGTAATCTGAACGCAAACCAGGAGACTCATGTCATTGACTTCACGAAACAACTTACAAAGCACCACTGGGAATCAAGCCAGCGGTTGCCCGATGCTTAGAGCAGGAGGTGGATCAACCACCTTGCTTCCTGGTGGTAGAGGACTGACTTTAAGAGTCTCTGGTCCCTCGTGACCCAAGCTTGATTGGAACTCCATGTGTGTCTGTCGTACTCCCGTCCTGTCTGCAGAGTGACGAGCACAGAGGCCCAGGGTGCTGGCTGCCTGGAGTAGGATGACAGTCTGGTTGTGACTCTCATCACACATGCTCCAGCTTCGTTTCCGGCTTGTTTCTGGGCCGTTTTCCAGCTGCCACACACCTACGTTAATGTCACAGGTGCTATCCGTGTGTCCTAAGTCTCTCTCCTCAAATAGCAAGTTTCTGACAATGGTGTGGCACTGGCTCTGACCTCTGAGTTCAGTGTTCCTGTCTTCTCTTGTGTCTAAGTCATTTCTTACCCTCCAGAAGGTACCGATTCTGACTCCTCGCCAGAATCTAATAGTTGATGCTCAGATGCACAGTCAGCATCCCGTTCAACCTTCCACCTGGATTTCTGTAGAGTCCAAATCAGTCTCAAACGAACAAAACAAAATACCAAAGATGGGATGCCAGTGAGGTGATGGCGCCGTGGTTACGAGTGTGCATTGCTGTTACAGTGTTCAAGTCTGAACATCCATATTCAGCCACTTAGAACCGCTTCCAACTCTAGTTCACTTACGACCCTAGGATGGTTCTGTGGGCTGTTCTCTTGTAGTTTCCTCAACCCCTCTGGCTCCTCAAATCCTCCCTCCCCGTCTTCTGCAGCATTCACCAAGCTCCTTCTAATGTTTGGCTGTGGATCTGTTCCCATCGGTTGCTGGGTGAAGCCTCTCTGATGACAATTATGCTAGGCTCTGGTCTACGAGTATAGCAGACTAGCATTAACAATCATTTCATTGACTTATTTTTTTTTAAATTGCTGGTCCTGTTTGATTCTATCCTGAGTCCCTGGGCTATCCAGCTTCTGATCCCTGGCCCTCTAAGTGGGATCAAGGCTGGGCTCCCTCTCGTACCATGGGTCTCAAGCTAGATCATTCATTAATGATGAGTTAGCCATTCCCAGGATCGAGGGAGAGAGTACTGGGAAAGACAACTGGAACTGGGGTACACCTCAGGGAGGAGCTAGAAACTCCCAGGAATCTACAAGGGTGACTCTAGATAAGACTCCTAATAACTGGGGATACAGCACCTGAACCAGCCGTCTCCCGTAACCAGGCAAGACTTACAGTGGAGATGGGGACACCAATCCAGTTACAAAAACTTCTACCTACAATTCTTCCTGCCTGCAAGATGTGCTGGGGTAAAGGTGGTGTGGTACAGAAATTATGGGTGTGGTCAACCCATGTTGTGTCCTCTTCTACAGGGTGAAAGAGAAGGCCTGGGCAGAACTCAGGGACAGAACGTGAGGTGGAGTTCTTACCTAGTATGAATGAGACATTTCATTCAACCTACAGCTCTTAAACAATGAAAACGGGTGAATGTGAGTTAACCACGGTTAACACTCAAAAGACAGAGGCAGGAGGCTTGCCACTAGTTTGAAAACAACCTAGGATTCTATAGGCAGACCAAGTCTCAAAACAAAACACAGTGAGAGCCGGGGATGTAGCTTAGTTGGTAGAATATTTGCGGAGCCTGAATGGGGTCCCAAGTTTGATCCCAGCACTACTTAAAACCAGCATGGTGTGTGTGTGTGTGTGTGTAGGGGGTGGTGGTGGTGATCTCAACACTTGGGAGGTGGAGGCAGGAGAATCAGAAAGCTCTAGAACAGCCTCAGCTATATAGTGAGTTCATACACAGAGAGTTCGAGGCCAGCCTGGTCTTCTTGAGACCATCTCAAAAATACTCAAAGGAAGAAGGAATACGAGGAAGAAGAGAAAAGGAATGAAGGGAAGAAGAAGAGAAGGAGAGAGAAAGAATAGATGGATGGAGTAACAGACAGACAGACAGACAGACAGGATAGATGGATGGATTGAGACAGACAGACAGACAGACAGGCAGGCAGACAGGATAGATGGATGGATTGAGACAGACAGACAGACAGGCAGACAGACAGACAGACAGATTCCACATGTATAAGACCTTTTAATAGTGTCTCTACTGATGAGGGCATCGGCCCTGTGTACTAACCACTGTCTGTCAGGTGCTGCCTCCATGAACTAACTTTCCATTAGAAACTAACTTTCTACAGTTAATCTTGGATAATGGCTAATTTTCTGTGTAGCAGCTACCATTGTAGTGAGTCACTGATCCCTGTGCTGAACTAAAACTGAGAGTGCAAAGGACAGGGGTGACGGGGTGACAAGGATCACATGACACAAGAGAGCCCAAAGTACTTCACCCCAAAGCCAGCAAAACAACAACAACAACAAAAAGAACACTTGAGTTCTTAGGTTGACATGGATACAACTCCATTTACAAATGTGTGTGTGTATGCGTGTGTGTGTGTGTGTGTGTGTGTGTGTGTGTGTGTGTGTGTGTGTACTGGAAGTTGAGCCTGGGGCCTTGTATATACTAGACAAATATAATATTCTCAGACTGATCTATAGCCTATCTTTTTACTTTTTTATTGGATATTTTATTTATATTTCAGATGTTATCCCCTTTCCCCATTTCCCCCCCCCCACACACACACCCAGGAACCCCCATCCCATCCCCTCCTCCTGCTACTATAAGGATGTGCCCCCACCTGCCCACTCCCAACTCCCATGAATTCCCCCACACTGGGGCATCCAACCTTCACTGGACCAAGGACTTCCTCTCCCACCTGTGCCCGACAAGACCATCCTCCCCTACATATACATCTGGAGCCATGGGTCCCTCCCTATGTGCTCCCAGGCTGGTGGTTTAGACCCTGGGAGCTCTGGTTGGTTGGTATTGTTGCTCTCCCCATGGGTCTTTTTAATTTTTATTTTGAGACAGGGTCTCACTAGATTGCCTGAGGCTTGACCTCACTCTATCCCAGACAGGGCTTGCATTTATGATCCTCCTGCTTTCCGCCTCCTCAGAAGTTGACCTTACCAGCTTGAGCAATCGGGCCTAGTTCAAGTCTGATTTGATTTTAATTTATTGTTTTTTTTTTTTGAAACAGGGTTTCTCTGTCTAGCCCTAGATATTGTGGAACTCAATATGTAGATTAGGCTGCCCTCAAACCCAAAACTCTGCCTTCCTCGGCCTCTGGAGTCCTGGGATCAAAGGTGTGTTCCACCACTGCTGGACCTCAGGTCTGATTTTATAAAATATCCTTTATCAAGGTCTGGGAGAGAGCTTAGTAGGTAAAGGAGCTTTCTGACAGCTTTCTGAGTCTGATCCTCAGAATCCAGAGCTGTCAGGCTTGGTTTTCTGACATCTAAATTACTATAGAGACACAGTGTACATGCAAAATCAACTTAAACATAAAAGAAGTTTGAAAAATGAAGATGAACTTTGCCTACAGAGGGTGAACAGAGAAAGCCAAGACTCATTTATTCTCTGGCCCCATAGTTACCAATTTTCATGGATCTCTTGGGGACACTGCACATTCCAAATCTCTTCGGCTCTTTGGTCTCCTCTCAAGAGGGCAGCCTTGGTCCGTAGGTCCTAGCAGTAGTAACATATAACTAATGTGCTCATGGGCCATAGACTGAAAATTTGTTCTTCCAAGAAGGGAAGTAGAGGCAAAGGTCATGGCCGGGGACCAGGACCCCAGACTTAACTTTCATGTCAGTTACAGCCAGCCACACAAGCTTGGCCTGAACAGAGACCTCCACATGGGGTCTTGTGTCACACGCTAAAGAAAATGACTCTGGGGCTCAGAGAAGTGTTCTTAGCAAGGAGATGGGAGAGGGGGTTACATGGTTCCACGGTGCAATTAGTATCCAAAGACTGACTGACTCTATCTCTATCTCTATCTCTATCTCTATCTCTATCTCTATCTCTATCTCTATCTCTATCTCTATCTCTATCTCTATCTCTATCTCTATCTCTATCTCCCTCCCTCCCTCTCTCCCTCCCTCCCTCCCTATCTCTGTGTAGCTCACCTAGGCTGGCCTCACAATTCTGTCTCAGTCTTCTGAATTCTGGGACCTCAGATGTGTGCCAATGCACATGTCTGTGGTGGTTTGAATAGGTCTCCTCTCTCCCATAGATTTATGTGTTTGAGTGCTTGGCCCATAGCAAGTGGCACTATTAGAAGGTGTAGCCTTGTTGGAGTAGGTGTGGTCTTGTTGGAGGAAGTGTGTTACTGTAGAGACACAGTGGGCTTTGAAGTCTCCTATACTCAAACTATGTCCAGTGACACAGTCACTTTCTGCTGCATGCAGATCAAGATGTGGAACTCTCAGTCCCTTCTCCAGCACCATATCTGCCTGCACACTGCCATGCTTCCTGCCATGATGATAACAGACTGAAATTGTAAGCCAGCTTCAATTAAATGTTGGCCTTTATAAGAGTTGCTGCGGTCACAGTGTCTCTTTATAGCAATGAACCCCTAACTAAGATAATGCCTTCAAGAGTTCATCCTTAGACAAGAGACAATAATTTAAGAGATATCTCTAGGACAAGCTTGGAGGAGGTCTGTGTGGGCCTGCTTTGATCTGAGAGCCCCTGTCCTGTAGATCACGATGTCATCAAACCCTGTTACCTCAGGAGGCTTGGATAATACTCATGATTTTACTTCTACTCTCAGTTCAGCATCCTTTTAACACTGTTATCTGCAAGTCCATTCTTAGTAACCTTAATGACCTTTTAACACTAACACCATAGACTCTGGGCTCTTAGTCTGTGTGGTGGTTTGAATGAAAATGGCCCCCAAAGGCCCCCAGGAAGTGGCACTATTAGGATGTGTGGTCTTGTTAGGATAGGTGTGGCCTTGTTGGAGGAAGTATGTCACTAGGGGGTGGGCTTTGAGGCTTTCGCTCATTCAATCTTTCTCCTGCCTACTGATCCAGATTAGAACTCTCGGCTCCTTCTCCAGCACCATGTCTGCCTGCATGCTACCATGCTTGCTGCCATGATGACAATGAACTAAATCTGTGCATCGTAAGCTAACCCCAATGGAATGTTTTTCAAGCTTTTGATCCCAGCACTTGGGAGGCAGAGGCAGGTGAACCTCTGAGTCTGAGCTCAGTCTGGTCTAGAGAGCAAATTCCCGGGCAGCCAGGGCTAGATAGAGAAACCTTATCTCAAACAAACAAGCAAACAAAGTTGCTGGGGCCATGGAGTGTCTTTACAGCAATAGAAACCCTAACTAAGACTGTCTGATTAACCTTAGTACAAGAGGTAATGAAACTATCTTAAAAATGAACTACTTGGGCTGGAGACATGACTCAGTGGGTAAGAGCACTGACTGCTCTTCCAGAAGTCCTGAGTTCAATTCCCAGCAACCACATGGTGGCTCACAACCATCTGTAACTGGATCTGATGCACTCTGAAGACAGCTACAGTGTACTCACATACATAAAATACATAAATTAATTTAAAAAAAAAACCAAAAAGGACTACACTGTGAATAAATAAACACACATTTGTTCTCTTGAGTTACAGTCACACAGAGACATTTCCCAATGCTGTCTCTCCATCTACCAGAGGGAAGCCACTATAATATCAGAGACCTATGTACCTCCATTAAACTGCATGGGTGACTTTTTAAGTGTCAATGTTGTTTTCTAAGCATTGGTGAAAGCTGTGATTTTTTTCTATCAGGGTGATTCCGAATTCCCTTGAGAAACAAAAGGCAGTGGTCGGGTCAGGTTGCATCTGAGTTGGGCTGATAGAAAAAATTTGAATAGAGACTCCCAATATATCATAGGTTCTTATACTAGTTCTTATAAGGTACAGATTTCCTCAGAGAATTGTTCCCATTGGCCCTTGAATGACCTCACCACGTCTACCCTGAAACAGACACAGAAGAAGAGATCCCATGCTCTGGACCCCAATTCCCTTGGGTTGTGTTCCAGTGTGTTCCCCACCCTGCTCTCTAACTGCCTGTCTATCTGTCTCTCTGTCGGTCTGTCTCTGTCTCTCTGTCTGTCTGTTTGTCTCTGTCTCTCTGTCTCTGTCTCTCTCTCTTTGTGCGTGTGTGTGTGTGTGTGTGTGTGTGTGTGTGTGTGTGTACCACAATATATACCCATTCCCACCTGTAAGATAGAATGCACATAAAATGGTCTCTTCTGGAAGGATCATATGACATTACAGTCGTGGGACAAATCTGTGATTACCAAGACAGCACCCAAAGTCTTAGGGAGTTATTGTTTCTTCTTTGTTCTCTTTTCTGTGCTTGCACAGTTCATGTATAACAGAGCAGAGTAGAAAGGAGCTGAAGTAAATAAAGCAGAGAGATCCTGGGCCACTGAGGACTGGAGAATATAATGAGGAGGAGTTAGGCTGAGTAGCCGGCCAAGGTGGCACATGCCTGTCATCCCAGCACCAGAGGCAGAGACAGGAGGATAGTGAGTTCCAGGGTGGCCTGAGCTACACAGTGACATCCTGTCTCAAAACAAAAGCATTCGGTGGTAGAGTGCTTGTCTATCTATCGTATGCAAAGCCTGGGCTTAGTACCCATCACCTCAAAGAAAATGACGAGCAGAGTGGAGAGAGATTAAATCGAAGGTGTGTGAAAAGATGCCAGCCCCTTCCTTCATCCCTTTCTGCCTGTCTCCCATCTTAGCCTTCCTTGAAGGAAGGTATGGAAACTGAGGGATGGAGACACTCTTCTCCCAAGGCCTCCCAGTGACAAGCCAGCCTGCAGGGATGAGCAGTCCAGTTGGAAATGACTTGAGAAGGTACATAGTCAATGTGAACTCCCTGGATAGGGCGTATCACGACACTTCCCTTCTAGACCGTGCTTCTAGTCTCTCTCTATAAAGAGCTTTCCCATGTGCTTACAGCTGTGTGCAAGGCGTTTTTGTCTCCTTCTGTTCTCCATAGCACCATCTCTGTTTTTGCAGGTGAAGAAGCTGAGGACCAGTTGCCCAGGCTCATGCCATTTGGGAGCAATAAAGCCAAACCAGATGCCCAAGCCAGTGGCTATTGCCAGACACCAAACTGTAAGCCCTGATTGGGCTTGGGGTTCAGAACGGTGGCCTGATGGGAAAGGAAGAGGGTCTACCTTATTCATCTTTCCACTTCTGTGACTCTTTCACTCCCTCCTCCCAACCTCTGTGGTCTCATCCCTCCAGAGTATCCATGGGCTGGTGCCATCATGCCATCCCCCAGCAGCTGTGGTCCTCGTGTTCACAGCACACCTCCCACTTGACAACTGCCTTTGATCTACAAGCACAACCCCACTGCAGCAAAAGGAAACAACTACAGGGACCTAAGCCTGTCTCCTCCTCCGACCGTGCCTCTTCTCTTTCCCATCAATCTCTCCCTCCTTGGGCCCTCCTTCATCCCTGCCTCTTCATTACAGGAAGGCTTTTAAACTCCTTCAAGGTGAAGCGAAGGACAAATGGCTTCCGGTGGGGGCTGGACTATCATGCGTTCTTCCTGATGGGCCCAGGGGATTGGAAGTTTCAAGATTGTTTCTTACTTTCTTTCTTTATAGATCATGCCTGCAGAAACAGTTCCAGCTCATCCCACAGTTGTGATTCACAGGCAAGAGCCAGCTTCCTCAGGTATCAACGCCTGGGAACAGGAAAACACATAACTTAGGAGCTGGAGGGGCCTGGGCTCAGCTGAACCTGTCCCTGAATCATTTCCCTTCTTTAGCACTCTGCCCCATCTATCCCCCGTATTACACCGGTGGTCCGCAATCTTACACCCCCTGGGTTTAGCTTACTTCCCTGAAACTGTGATAATACTATGATCAGACACAACCTGGGGAAAGAAACTGTTAATTACACCTTACAGGTCAGTCGGTCATTGAGGGAAGCAAGGACAGGTCCTCGAGATGTGAACCTGAGGTGAGGGACTGAAGGAAAAAGCAACGGCAATTTGCTGCTGACTGGCTTGCTCCCTCCGGCTTGATCTCTCTGGTTTGCTCTGCTCTGCCTTCCTTCTAGAACTCAGGACCACCCCACATCAATTAGCTGCTAAGACATGCCCACAGGCTGTTTGGAGGGAGGCAATTCCTCAGCTGTGTGTCAGGTTGACAACTGAAGTCAATTCCTTAAAGTCAGGTTGACTTTAAATACTGTGTCTTACCCTCAAGCCATATGGCTGGGTTGGGTTTGAAAGAGAGGGCCTGTCTCTAATGGCCTTGCAAGGCCTGACTCATACCAGATGTTTTTGTGAGGAAGAGAGCCAGTCTGGCTGTATCCTCTGGATCTTCATCCCAGCAGCTTGCAGAAGCTGGAGCAGTGAAGAGAGGCAGAGATACCTAGACGAACAACCGTAGTTTCAATTCTTATGAACTGACATCCTCGCCCTTGAAGTATGTCTTACCTGACAGCCGATCCATAAAATGGTCTAGAACATAAATAAGGCCAGGTGTGTGGGGTGCCATGAAAGGTGACCCCTAATTTTCTCATCCATGGAAGGGTGACAGCAGGGCTAACTTTTCGACACTGTTGTAAGACACAAATGCAACCCACCCACGGAAAACGCTATGCAAATGAGGGTTACTCCTAACTGGGAACCAGGTTCTCTGGAGTCTTTCCCCAAGCTGGATGGATGAACCCAGAAGACCTGCATTCCGTGAAAGAGTGTGTGAATGGTTGGACTAATCTCTCTTCAACCTGCATGAGGTTGTATGCTAACTTACCTCTTCTAGGGCTGTAAAGCCTATGTTTTAATTTAACCACCACATCCCCTACACAGTAGGCCCTGTAAAAAGCTTTTTTAAAGCAGACGCTGAACCACCTAACGTGAACTAGGTCAGAAGTAACGCAATTGTTACGGCTCAAACCTAAGATCTTGAGCTCTGGCTTCAGCTATACAGGGCAGCATTGTCATTTCTATCTAGCTAACCAGCTTCTTAGAGACCAGGTCCCAGTTTGAACACCTTCCTCTTACCACCAGTTTCCCTACCCTGCCCTGGCCTGCCCCACTCTGCCCCACCCAGGGTCCTTTTCTCCTTCACTCTTTTTCCCATTCACAGTCGTTATTTCCTTCACCTCCTTTAACTTTACCACGGTTTGACGCAATCTTATTTGGTATTGCTGTGTTTTTGCCTGCAAAGTGTCCTGTATGCTGGGCTCTGTATTGACCTTGAGCCCCATCATTTATTAACACAGTATATTTTAAATCTTTATTTAACCTGGGCAAAATCTGAAGTTTATGGAGTTTAAGTTACGTTCCTGTTTAAACAGCCGCAGCAGTTACCTTTAGCTGACATGCCCAACAAAGAGGAGGGAGAACCTTTAGAGACCATATCCAGAGGTTAGGCAAGGCCCCCGGTTGAGGGATGGGGGTCACCCACTCATCTCCAAATTTTTAACCCAGAACTGCTCCTGTATAAAGGAAATACACCGACAAACTGTGGAGCAGAGACTGAAGGAAAAGCCATCCAGAGACTGCCCCACCTGGGGATCCATCCCATATACAGCCCAGACACTATTGCTGATGCCAAGAAGTGCTTGCTGACAGGAGCCTGATATAACTGTCTCCTGAGAGGCTCTGCCAGAGCCTGACAAATACAGGTGCAGATGCTTGGATGCTCACAGCCAGCCATTGGACTGAGCACAGGGACCCCAATGGAGGAGTTAGAGAAAGGACTGAAGGAGCTGAAGGGGTTTGCAATCCCATAGGAAGAACAATAACATCAACCAACAAGATCCCCCCCCAGAGCTCCCAGGAAATAAACCACCTACCAAAGAGTACACATGGAGGAATCCATGACTCCAGCTGCATATGTAGCAGAGGATGGCCTTGTCTGGTATCAGTGGAAAGAGAGGCCCTTGGTCCTCTGAAGGCTTGATGTCCCAGTGTAGGGGAATGCCAGGGCAGTGAGGTGGGAGTGGGTGGGTAGGTGGGGGAGCACCCTTGTAGAAACAGGGAGAGGGGGATGGAATAGGGGGGTTGTGGAGGGGAAACTGGAAAAGGGGATAATAACATTCGAAATGTAAATAAATAAAATATTTAATATTTTAAAAGGTCTATTGGAGTAACAGGAGCTTGGAAAATGTTTTTGTTGTTGCTGTTTTTCTATAAAAGAATTAACTCCTTACATATACCCATGAGGACAAAGGTCCCTACAATCTGTTGTCCTTAACCTGCAGTTGTCTTGGATTCCAGAAACAGCAAAAGCCTCTCAAACTGGACTCCCCCACCCCCAATCCAATGATGAGGGCAATTATCTGCGAGGCTGAGACTATCCAGGAGCGCAAGCTCTGACCATGTAGGAGCCAGACCGATCCCCTCAAGCATGGCAACTGTGTCTATAACAGCTTCTCCGGGCCACCTGGCAAACTGGAACCGAGACAATGATCAACTAGACCATGTCTAGACCACAACTGCTGGGTGACTCAGACCTCTTGCCCTTGTCCTAATTCTACCTCTTGACAACATAAAGCTCTTGTCAGCACCCTGAAGGCTGGTTTTGGAGTCACTGAACTCATGTTCATTCCCCTGTGACCACATAGATTAAATCTCCTCTTCCTGTTTTTCACTATTGTAAGTCTCTTTAAGTGGCATGTTGGGATGTATTGGATAACAAAGTTTTTCCTGGAGAGATGCAACACACACATCTATGCACCCTAGATAGGAAGCCCATGACAGACCAAAGTACTAATACCACCAAAGTCCAACATGGTAAACCAATGAGTTTTACTGGAGTTACTTACAGGAATATGGTGAGAGGTTGTTTAAAGCATCACAAATGACTCAAAGCCTACCTCAGCATATACTGAACAGCCTGTAGGCAGTTCAACAAGTTGGACAGTGTCCTTTCCAGATACCTTAGTTGGTCTAAATCGATTCAGGCAGCTCTGCTGGTTTCTGCTTTTTCCAGGCAGCTGCTCTGGTCTTAAGGTTTTTGTAGCTTGACTTTTATTGCTTACACTAGAGCAGAGAGAGGCCTAGTAAATCTGGTCGATTTCAGGGACTTCCTGAAATTTTTGAGTTGATCTTCCTGCTTAAGGAGTTTCCATGAAAGATGGAATGTTTCTATTTCAGAGGAAACTGTTATACATGGGATAGGTGGTGAAACTTAGCTTGTTTGGACTTCTGGGAACCCAGGCTTTTGCCCTAAAAGTTCAATTACATTTATGTTGTGCTAAGCACAGTAAATAATTGAGAGGTTAAATATATACTCATCTTGACTATTACTTTTCAGAATTAATGCATTACTAATACAGTATCTCCTAAGAAAATTGGTAATGTCTCCGTACCTACCAGTGTGAGAAAGACTGGGACTTGCTGGTGTGTGTGCCATAATGGATGGTTGCAATGAGCAATGATCCACTGCTTTCCAGGCTAATGAAGATGAGGATCGCTTGGGTCTTGCTAACATCTGTCTTGAAAATACATGTTCTCATTCTTCTCAAGAGTGCTTAGTGAAGAGCATCTCCGAACGATTGTCTATCAAATGACAGAGTGGACTGAGTTCTTGGAAATAAGCCATAGTGGGAGGAGCTTGGATTTCAGCTTTTGACACATAGCGCAGAGCGTGGGATAAGTTCCAGCTCACTGAATCTTGCTCTCCTCATCCGTGAAATGAGGTAGGGGAAACCGTCCTTACAGATGCCTCATAGAGATTCAAGGAAACTGTGTGTGTAAAACACCCAATTTTCAGACTAAGAAACTGGCTCAAGAATCAAGATTGTGCTCTTGCCCTTCCTGCCCCCACTCTATTCCCTTGCACATTCCCCCTCCCTCTCTATTCTCTTCCCCCCACCTCTCTCCACATGCTCATGGTGGGCCTCTACTTTTCTCCTTCCCTTCCCTTCCCTTCCCTTCCCTTCCCTTCCCTTCCCTTCCCTTCCCTTCCCTTCCCTTCCCTTCCCTTCCCCTCCCCTCCCCTCCCCTCCCCTCCCCTC
>JANHMN010000024.1:1503159-1517951 GCA_030674055.1 Rhabdomys pumilio | reverse complement strand
AAAAAAAAAAAAAAAAAAATCAAGATTGCTTTCTGCTCTTGCGAATGACCCAAGTTCACTCACATCAGGCAACTTACAATTGCCTATAACTCCAGCTCCAGAGAATCTGACACCTTCTTCTGGCCTCCTTAGGGACCTGCATTCATGAGTACATACCCACACACAGACACATAATTAAAAAGAAAATTAATCTTCTAAGAAAGTCAACAAAAATACCTGATGCATATGTGGTGGCAAATGATCTTTAATCTCCTTCTGTCCCTTGTTAAGAATTATGTACCAGTCTACATACAAGATGTGACTGCAAAGTAAGGGAGATCAATATTAAGTAATATCAATATTACTGCATTGGATTGTAAACTACCCAATGAATGCTGCTGGGCACAGCACTCCATCTTAGGGAGTTGCCACTTTGCTAGCTGTGCTGTTTGCCTGAACATTTTTGAAATGCCTCTCTCTGTTCGTCAGACCCCCGTGAAATCAATGATCTGATATCCATCCATCACCACCGACTGTATCACTTATCCATCCTGTACCATCACTTATCCATCCTGAATAAGTGAATGAGTGACTCTCTTCAAATCAGAGCAGCAGATAAGAGACAGCCCCAATACTAGCATGGCTGCACAGAGTGGCCATTCAGCTCTGGATCAAGTGTCACTCAGCTGCCTAGAACTTTTTCCAGATAAGCTCAGAGCATGTGGCTGACTTCACCACCAGCTACTTTGTCAATGGAGAAGTGCACTGGTTCCTGGGAGAAGAAGGCATTAGTCAAAGGAGGCAAGGGGTGGTGACATTCCTGAAAACAGGGGACCAGAAATAGAATTACAAATACCTAGAACACTTTTTTTTTTTTTATAGACAGGTTGAAATACTAGCTCTTAGGGGATGCAGCAGTTGTAATAAGGCAAACATGGAAGGAAGACAAGCCCATTTCAGGGAGACATGCTGCCCCGGAGAATCGAGAGGCCTCCCTTAAGAAGCTAGCTTTCATGGCTAGCAGCCTGAGAAGAGCCACTTCACTTTGCTTTTGAAAGTTACCCCTCCTAGTGACTGCTGGTCTGAGTCATTACATTTACAGGTGTTGTGACATAGGGCAGAAAAAAGGGCAGGAACCAGAGACTAAGCTCTGAGTCTTGAGTACTTTCTGCCTATGCTGGGTACTTTCCTAGGGTGAAGACCTGAGTCCCTCATTTCTACTCTGGCTTTGCTGCCTCTACTAGGAGGCCCAGACCTCTTTCCTCTTTGCTCCTGCTTTGTATCTTTCTTACAAATTCTCTCTCCCTGTCCCTATCTATCTATCTATCTATCTATCTATCTATCTATCTATCTATCTATCTATCTCTGTATATCAGGCTGGTCTTAAACTCAGAGATCCACCTGCCTCTGCCTCCTGAATGCTGGGAACTGCTCAGCTACTTTCCCACAAATACATCACAATTTTGTGGAGAAACCTAGCCATTCCTTGTAATTTGAAAGACTGCTATACTTCTCCAATGTAGCTCCCTTTATTTTTCCCTTCTTCTTTCTCTCCCTCCCTCCTCCTCTCCCTCCATCCTCTCCTTCCTCCCTTCCTCCTTTCCTCTCTCTTTCCCTCTCTTCCTTCCCCAACTCTCTGTGTGTTTGACACAGGGTCTCTTGCCACTCAGGCAAGCCTCCATCCCAAATATGACCTTGAACTTCTGATTCTCCACCCTCTGTTTCTGGACTGTTTAGATTATAGTTGTGACCACAGTTCCATTCATGTGGCAACGTGGATCAACCCCCCAGGGGCCTTCTGCAAACTAGGTGTGGTGGTTTGAATAGGAATGGCCCTTGTAGACTCATGTGTTTGAATGCTTGGCTCATAGGAAGTGGCACTATTAGAAGGTGTGGCCTTGTTGAAGTAGGTGTGGTCTTGTTGAAGTAGGTGTGGTCTTGTTGAAGTAGGTGTGGCCTTGTTGAAGTAGGTGTGGTCTTGTTGAAGGTAGTGTATCATTATGGAGGTGGGGTTTTGAGAATGTGTGTGTAAATATAGGGCTCTCTGCTTCCTCTTCAGGACCATGTCTGCCTGCATGCTGCCATGCTTCCCGATATTGACAGTAATGGACTAAACCTCTGAAATTGTACGCCAGCCTCAGTTAACTGCTGTCCTTTATAAGAGTGGCTTAGGTCATGATGTCTTTTCATAGCAATCAAACCCTAGCTGAGACATTAGATGAATACTAGACCAACTGATCGATACTACCAGCCCCTTAACTACAACTCGGTGATTTTGAAAAAGCTTTTTGAACATTTTCAAAACCAGAGTTAAATGGAAAAAAAAGAGTGCAGTGAGTGTCCGTGTGTCCGTTCAGGCAGACCCAGGAACTGGCAAGGGCTTTCCATGCGGGATCTCCTTTGCTCGCTCTAGATTGGCACTCTTAGTTCTCCACAGCTCCACCATCTGGAAATCAGCCTGTCGTATTGTGCCACCTTACTCTCAGAAATGTCATCATATCTTTAGAGGGAAAGAACGTCCTCTGACATAATCACCGCTGAAAAAAAAAAAAACAAAACATCAGTCCAGTCCAACAGTCGCTGGCATCTGATCCACATTCAAGTCCCTCAACCTCTCCAAAATGTCCCTTATGACTCTCTATCGTCCATTAGCTACTTCTTTGGGGTCTGTTCCCAAGCACCTACATGGCAGCCCGCAACCGTCTATAACTCCAGTTCCAGGGGACCTGACGCCCTTTTTCTGACCTTCATGGCACAGTCACCGGGTATATGAAGGCAAACAGTCATATATATAAAATAAATTAATTTTAAAAATCAAGTTCTTAGTAGCCGAGGGTCTTGGAAGACTTCCTGGGAATTGAAGTGCTTTAGCTAGACATTGAAGAATGGACAGTATTTTGTGAAGTGACTAATTTGTCCCTACGACCCAAGGGGTTCAAGTCCAGCAGGTCTGCTGTGCTTAGAAGGATGGCCATGCTGGCCAGGCAGCAGGTGCAGAACCCATGTGGCCCAATTTCACAGCCTGGTGCATGTGGCATCTGAAACAATGGTTTCTCTGTTCCTGCTCCTCAGGTGTCTGCCACGTGGGTTTTCAGGGATGACCTCTTTTTCATTGGCTAGTTTTCATGTATCCAGTACTTGGAATGGTATATAGGGTTTTGTTCCTTTTTTTGTTTGCTTGTTTTAATTATTATTCTTCACAGTGCCTGATAAAGGGCATGAGATCATAATACTATGTAGTCCTGGCTGGCTTTGGAACTTTCTGTATAGACTAGTCTGGCCTCAGACTTATAGTGATCCTCCTGCCTCTGTCTCCTGCGTGCTGGGTTGCAAACATGTCCAGTGGAGCATACTTCCTTCCCTTCCCTTCGCCTCAGTTTTTCTCTCCTTTGCTATCCTGTTCCGCTTCAAAGAACCTCCCATTCATCCCTCAGTGTCAGGCAGAGACCTCCTCCCCAGAGACACTTCCCTCTGTCATCCTCCCACACGGCGGGGGCTGCTAGATCTGGACAAACCACGACGTCTCTTACACATCCTGTACTGTCGTCGTGTCCTGGTCTCTTTTTGTCTCCTGTTAGACGCTGTATTCCTTGAAGTCACACAGATCCGTGAGCCTGCATCCAGAGATAATAGTTATCCAGTCATTGTGGACAGGGAGTAGGAGGGGGGAAAAAAGCCTGTTTATCATTAATGGGTTTAGTAACATTTACTTCTATGTCTGCTTTGCTAAAATCCTTTATATGTGTTTTTCTTCCGATTTGTCCTGTGGGCTAGAGAACATCTCACAGCACAACTATAGGAATTATCCACTGAAACAATGAGTCGATGACGATATTCCAAGGCAATATTAATCACTTATGGGCCACAGTAGAATGCCCTCAACCTGCATTTAGATGTCTGATGCTTGTTATGCCTGTAGAAAGCGTGTACCTCCCAGAAAGCTGCAGAGTCTCCCCGAACCCAGAGCATTTTCTTTGGTAAATGGTTTCTATAAATGTCTGTTTGGGGGTATGTCTGATGGGATTAAATAATAATGGGAAGCCCTAACGTGCAGTGGACACTTAAAATGTTGGTCAGGGTGAGTCCCTTTTATCCAAGGCCTATGATGAAGAGGGTTAAGAGAGAACTAGAGAGAGATACAAAGCACTTTCTTTAGAGAGAGCAAGCACTTCTTATTTGTCCTTGTGGTATATTCGTCATGTGTATATTTGAGACAGATAAGAGGCCCAAGTTGGCCACTAACTCTACATCTTCCTGCCTTGTTCTGATTCTTTTACAATGCATCTATTATTATATGGTAAAGTGGGGACAGAGACCCCAAGGTAGAATCTTATCCTTATCAGGAGGAACAGGGAGACAGACACTCTCCGGTGAAGATTCAGGATAGAAATCCAAAGACAGAGCAGGAGAGATGGTTCAGTGGTTAAGAGCACGGACTGCTCTTCCAGAGGTTCTGAGTTCAATTCCCAGCAACCACACAGTGGCTCACAGCCATCTGTAATGGGATCTGATGCTCTCTTCTTGTGTATCTGAAGACAGAGACAGTGTACTCACATACATAATATAAATAAATCTTTAAAAGGAAAGAAAGAAAGAGAGAGAGAGAGAAAGAAAGAATCCAAAGACAGACAAATATCATAGCCCAACAAGCAAATAATGAAAGCAACTCTTCCGAGTGCAGTCAAGGGAAATATCTTCTCCTTCTCCTCCTTCTCCTTCTCCTTCTCCTTCTCCTTCTCCTTCTCCTTCTTCTTCTTTTTCTTCTTTTTTATCAAAAGAGAAAAAAATACTCAAGTTTTCTGAGGCTGGAGAGATGGCTTAGTAGTTGAGTGTTCACTGCACAGTCCTGAGACCAGAGATCAGATCCTAGCCTAGAACCACACAACGAGCCTGGTGTTTCACAAAAGTCTGAAACCCCAGCTCCAAGGAATTGAGACAGA
Organism: Rhabdomys pumilio; assembly: GCA_030674055.1. Classification (NCBI taxonomy): domain Eukaryota; kingdom Metazoa; phylum Chordata; class Mammalia; order Rodentia; family Muridae; genus Rhabdomys; species Rhabdomys pumilio. The sequence continues at coordinate 1,513,032 of JANHMN010000024.1, read as the reverse complement.
GGGATTACTGGGGCTTGCTAGCTTCCAGCTTGAGAAATTTTGAGCCTTTGGTCCAGGGACAGACTCTATCTCAAAGGAATAGGTGGAGAGAGAGAGAGAGAGAGAGAGAGAGAGAGAGAGAGAGAAAGAGAGAGAGAGAGAGAAACTTGATGCCCCTTCTGGCCACAGACACATGGACGTGCACTGCACACTCACATGAACCATCATTCACATGAACAGACACATTTGCACACAAAAATAAATCCATAAATCTCTTTTAGAAATAAATATATATATTATATATTATATATCATACACACACACACACACACACACACACACACACACACACACGTTTTTTATTGGTTTGGACCCATGGTCTATGGACCCTTGGCCTTCCCAGCTCTGTAACCTGACTTTATACATTAAACAACAATCTGGAATCAAATACCCGGATGATGAAGTGGCCAGCCATCTTTAGGTTCTTGTATCTGGTGTAGCTGTACTGATTCTTGATTTGTTTGCTTGTTTCTTTGTGAGACAGTCTCTCCAAATGGCACTGGCTGCCCTGGAACTTACTAGGTAGACCAGTCTGGCCTCAAACTCAAAGCAATCCCCCTGCCTCCAGCCTCCCAAGTGCTGAGATGACAAGCATGCTCTTTAGTACTCAGACCCTACTCCTGTTCTTTTGTTTTTGAGACAGGGTCTCATGTAGCTCAGGGTAGCCTACAACTCACTATGTAGCACAGGCTGGCCTGGAACGCATGACACTCTCTTTGCCTCCACCTCCAGACGTCTGGGATTACAGTCATGCACCATGCAACACGACTTCCCGTTCCACTTCTACTTGTGACCAAGAAGAAAAGCGACTTGATCTTAGTATGTCATTCTACAATTCTGAAATGACACCATTACCATCTGGAGTCAAGAATTTATTATTGTTGTTATGTTTTGTTTCTCAAGACAGGGTTTCTCTGTGTAGCTCTGGCTGTCCTGGAACTCACTCAGTCTGTAGACCAGGCTGACCTCGAACTCAAAGATCTGCCTGCCTCTGCCTCCCAAGTGCTGAGATTAAAGGCGCGTGCCACCACCAGCAGCTAAGAATCCCAGCATTTGGGAGACCGAGTCAGGAGAGTTGTTGCCAAGTTCAAGGCCAGCCTGGGCTATGTATTGAGTTCCAGGTCTACTTCAGTCACAGAGTGAGACATTTGAAGAAAACAAAGCAAAACAAGAACGTTAGCTGATGGCCGCTCCAAAACCGGATGACTCAAGCCACATGGTGGAGGGAGCAAACTGGCTCCTTCACATTGTCTTCTGACCTCCTCAAGGGTGCTGTGCAGGAATGCACTTTTGCTAACCAGAAACAAATGGAATAGGATTAGGAAGTTATGCATACATGGGGGTGTGCATACAAGATAGGTTAATAAGGGAGAGGAATGGTCTGGGAACGGCAGAGGTTTTCCAGGATTTGGGGCATCATCCTTTTTATTCCTTCCTTTCGTGGTCCTTTTCCATGTCAACAAGTCCATCTTGACCTGTCTTGGAAGGAGGTGCTATTTAGCAACCTGATGCTAAAGACTATTAGACTGTGCCAGCCTTTATAGATCCAACCAGTTCACACCAGTTCACCTTAAGGGCAGCTTCTGGCCTCCAAGCATCCAGGAGGATGACAATAAAGGAGCTTAAGGAAGGACAGAGATGGAAGATGGTCGCTTAGGTGATAGGGGAGGGGTAGGATAGCCCTGTGGTGAGGCAGGACTGGCCAGCCCTTGCAGTACAATGTCACCCCACACTCATCCTGAGAGGCACCTTTCTGGTCTACTTTTCTTCCCTGGCCCATGTCTTACTTGTCTCTTCATCTCTTCTCCATGATGCGAATTCTACTCCTTCCTCACTTGCTTTCCTTTTTATTCAATTACAGACTTCCAAACTAAACCGGATGTTAATCATCTAGCTCCTTAGCTGAGTGAGGTGGTTCAAACCTATAATCCCGAGTTTGGAATGTGGAGAGCGAGAGATAGGGAATTTAAGGCAACTTCTAGTACCTAGCTGTTTTGAGGCTACCCTGGGTGTTTTAATCTGTTTTTTTTTTTTTTCTCTGATAAAACATCATGACGCATAGCAAGTTGGGGAGAAAAGGGTTTATTTCACTTCCACTTCACAGTCAGCACTGAAGGAAGTCAGGATAGGAATTCAAACAGGCCTGGAATCTGGAGGCAGGAGCTGATGAAGAGGTCCTGGAGGGGTGTGCTTACTGGCTTGCTCCTCTTCGGTTTGCTCAACCTGCTTTCTCATAAAACCTCAGACCACAAGTCCCTGGGTGTGGAACCATCCACAAACAGCGGGACCCTTCCCCATCAATCACCAAGGAAACGCCCTACAGGCCTGCCTACAGCCCTATTTTATGAAGGCATTTTTCTCAATGGAGGTTCACTCTCCATGACTGTAGCTTGTTTCAGGTTAACTTAAAACTGTGAGCATACTGGGATACTTGAAACTCCATTAAAACACAAAACAAAACAAACAAACAACAACAACAAAACAAAACAGTGTCAGGGAAATGGATCAGTACAAAATGTGTGGGTGTTAGTACAAAGACTAGCTTGAATCTCAGAATGCACCTAAGTGTTGAGTGGGCATGGTGGCCTGTTTGTAATTCTAGACTCCGAAGGTAAAAAAGTAGAGACAGAGCATCCCAGAGCTAGCTGGGTAGCCAGACTTGCTTTATCAGCAAGCTCTGGGTTCAACTGAGAGACCTTGCCTCAAAACAAATAAGGAAGGTGGGGAATGGTTGAGAAGGATTCCTGATGTCGATCTGGGACTCTCACATGTATGAAAAGCACACATGGGCTCACCCACTTTTACACACACACAGACACACACACAGACACACACACAGACACACACACACACACACACACACACACACACACACTCCAAACCACTAACTAAACCAAAACTCTTATTCTGTGTTTTCAAAAGTATTAAAAACATTTCCAAACTCTTTTTCATAACAAAAGAAACAAAACAAAACAAAACAAAATAAAACTTCATAAAACTCTCCAAGATGTAAAGCTGGCAGGGTTTCTCTATGCTACAAGAGGAAATTAGATAGCTTGTTTTATCCACCCAGCTTCCAATTAGGTAATCCTGCCCGCCACTCTCAAAGAGCTCCTGAGTTCCTGTGCCCTGAATGACAGCCTAAGGGAAGCCCCACATGTGCCAGCGGAGGAATCTGAGCCTAGGGAGCAGCGGGTGCATGATGTCACAGGCACGAAGAACTCCCTTGAAGATCAGGAGCTGCGGTCATTCCCAGAGGCTCAAAATCTGCTTTCATTCACCAAGACCACACTCAGCTCTCAGAACTGGAAGTAGTCTTCAGACTTTCCCCGCGGTTCTGATGCAATGATTCACCTTTCATCCTGGCTCAAGAGAAGGAGAGGAGAAAAGACAGAGCGGACTTCTGAAAGGGCAAGTACTGGATGGGATGCTGGCTGTCATCCTAGCACTTGGAAGGCTGAGGCAGGAGGATCAGTTCCAAGCCAGCCTGGGCTACATAGTGAGATAGTGTTTCAGGAGGAAGGAGAAGGGGAGGATGGGTAGGAAAAGAGGAGGAAGAGGAGAAAGGGAAGAAGAGGAGAGAGAAGAGGAGGAGGAGGAAGAGGAGGAAGAAGAGGAAAAGGAGAAAGAGGAAGAGGAGGAGAGAAAAGAGGAGGAAGAGGAACAGGAGGAAGAGGAGAGGAAGCAGAGGTGAGGAAGAAGAGGATGAGGAGGAAGAAGAGGAGGCAGAGGAGGAGGAAGAAGAAGAAGAAGAAGAGAAGGAGGAGGAAGAGGAGGAGGAAGCAGAGGATGAGGAAGAGGAGAAAGAGGAAGAGGAGAGAGAAGAGGAGGAGGAGGAAGAAGAGGAGGAGGAAGAGGAAGAGGAGGAAGTTAAGTCAGCTGATCCCATTCTGGGCATCTCTAAGGCCTCTGTGGAAGTCCTATTGCAAGAAAGTGGCTGGGGCCAGTAACAAGAAGTGTAATGGTATTCACATAAACAAAAGAGCTTTGTGATCCGGGTGGATTCTGACACCAGCGGGCACAGGGACATGACAACTTGCTTTTCCTCTGAGGGAACAGCAGCTTAATCCTGATGCGTCAGCTCCGTCATTGTGCAAGCTCTCCCCCGCCTCCTCCTTCCCCACAGCTATAAGATACACAGTCAGATGAACCCTCGTTCTTCTTCCTCCTTTGTAGCATAACAATATGGATGTTTATAAAGCTTCCTCTTGCTTCTCCAAGTCAATACAATTAAAGCACAATGCTTCTTAATTGCCAGCCCTCTAGCCCTGTGCAGAGCCAATGGCAACCATCCCAATTAAAATAAGTACTGGCAGCCCTGAGCTGTGGCGGGGTGAGGAGCCAAGCTGGGACTTCTGCAAAAACTGCCCCAGACTTAACAGAAAACGGTTTGCCTTCAGGGTGCCTGCTTTTCAATGGCGGCCTCCACAGCTGTTTTTTTTGGACCCGTCATTTTCTCTGCCCCACAGTTTTCCAGAGCCAGGGGAAAGACAACTAAAGCAAACTGTCCAAAGACACAGCTCCAACAAACCATGTCAAGAGGCACAGAAGGCAATCACACAGAGCATGGGGGGTGGGGTGGGAGAGACGGGATGGGATGGGATGGCACCGGTCTGTAATCAAGCACTTGGAAGGAGGCTGATGCAGGAAGGTCTTTAGTGTGAGGTTAACCTGGGCTACACAGGAAGACTGCCACAAACAATAGACAGACAGACAGACAGACAGACAGACAGACAGACTGACAGACAGACAGACAGACAGACAGACTGACAGACAGACTGACAGACAGACTGACAGACAGACTGACAGACAGACTGACAGACTCAACTGTTTGGCATCCTCTTTGTCATCAAAACAATAAGTGGTTGTTGGCTTACTATGAAAATTTATTTTATCAGATTTATTCATTTTATTTTGTGTGGATTATGCCCACATACATGCCTGTGTACCACATGCACACTTGGTGTCTGTGGAAATCAGAAGAGGGCATCAGACTCCTTGGAACTGGAGTTATAGATCTTATGAACTACCATGTAGGAGCTGGGAATTGAACCTGGGTCCTCTAGAAGAGCAACAAATGCTCTCAACGGATGGGCCATCTTTCCAGGCGCTCCTCCTGTCCCCCAAAAGTTGGAATTTCTTATGAAAAAAAAAACTTTGGCCCAGCGAGACGGCTCAGAAGTACTGAAGACCTGAGTCCAGTCCCTGGACTCCACACTGTAGAGGAAGAGAAGTGACTTCTGCAAATTGTCTGCTGATCTCCACACCCACACTGTTGAGCTCTAGGAAACACACACACACACACAAATAAAAAAAAATAAAAATGTAAAAGAAAATATCACAATGTTGCTTTAAGCTCTTGCATTGAGAGAAAGAAGTCCTTAGCAAAAACAGACGGTACCTATCCAGGACACGTGTGCGAGTTTCTCGAGGAGTCACTTCATTGTCTGGTCAAAGCATGGAATGAGCCACATGTGGAAGACCCTGAGGACAGTGCCACCATCTAGTGAGGGCTCACTAAGCCGGGGCTGCTCTTCTGTGCACAGCTTTGGATGCACAAAGTGCTACCACAGACAGTATTTTCTCTTGACTGAAATCCAGATCATCTGGCTTGAGCCCAGATATCTGAAAAAAGACTTTAGAATGCTGGGTACTTGTCCAGTAGACTTTCCTGAACTTATCCCAAACAGGCTAGTCTATGGATTATGGTTTTCTAAGCTTCCTCTAACCACTCACTGCCTTAGCTAGACATTTTCTCTACTGGGAAAAAGAAAAAGAAACTCCCCCACCTAGGAAGTGTGAATTGCCCTTGGTCTCTTTCATAATACCAGGCAGAAATATGCAAATTCTTACCCAGGCTTCTTTGGTCTCACCTTCCAAATGCCACAGTACTCTGAAGAAACACCAGTGGAGGATGGGAGCTCAGGGGATTAAACTTTAATTTTCTTGGGTGCTTTATAAAGCAACATTTAAAGCTACAGCAGGGGCTTTATACACGATGGTAACCCTCCCTTCCCTGCACCCTAAGCAGGCAAGCAGGGAAGAACTGCGGTTTCTGGAGAATCTGGCTTGTGTGGAGTTCAGCAATTACCGCTGTGTAGATGGACTTCAAGGCCGTTGGGGGAAGAGGTAACTTGTTCAGGGTACCACAGTGAGTCAGCGCTCCATCTCTTCACTCGGGAGCTCTTGAATTTTCCTCTGCTTCTCTGAGCTAAGTTTTCTCATCTCTAAAATGAGGCTACCCAGGTAGGCATCCTCGAGGGCACTGTAAAAGGCCCACGAGTTAATTCAGCCATTACGCTTAAGCACAGTCATTGGCATACAAATGGATCCAATAAATGTTAGGTATCGTCGTCATCGTCATCATCGTCATCATCGTCATCATCGTCATCATCACCACCACCATCATTACCATCACCACTTATCACCACCACCACCCCACCACTGCCCCCAAAGAAGATCTGTGCCTCTTCTATTACCACCAAATGGGATCAGTTCTTGATTGAAAACAATGGCTTTGTGTCCAGGTGATCAAGCTTTAATGGGCAACAGCAGTAATGACTTCTGTTTTTTGAGGTAGAGGTTGCTGGTCCTACTGGGGTGAGGGTGGGAGCTCCCTTCTGGCTCCTATGCAGCAGAGATCCCATCTCCAAACCCTTTTATTGACAGGGTGCACCCTCTCTCATGAATGTCAGCTCTTTCCATCCGGAAGTGCTATAATTAGTGTCCTTTCTCTGTTCCTTCTCCTTCTAGCTCCTAGCCCTTCATTTCTCTGCTTCCCTTCCCTTTTTTCTTCCCCTTTCTCTCCTCCCTTCCTCCCTGGCCTTTGCCCTCTCAGGTCCTACCATATTCAAGAGTCAGAGATCCTTTTCCAGAAGTCACTGTCCAGTCAGTCACTGAGGGCTGTGGGGGACTCGGCCTACAGTGATGTAACAACTTTTTAATGTTAGCGAGATGTATTTGAAGTGACACCTTTTCCCTGGGCCTTATGGCTTAGCCTTCCGGTCCTTTCATCCATCGGTGCAGTGGGTTTCCATTACTGACCTCGCCAATGATCAAATGAAACGTGAAATGGGCTATTCTGAAGGCCCGAGGCCCAGATGGATCGATATGCAAGCCGAGGGCAGAACTAGGGCTTTGTGAATCGAAGCACACTGGCCTACTTCGTTGCTGGAGACCTTCTGTCTAGAAGCAATCCCTACTATGGCTGGCTGGATTCCAGCCAGCTTGGGCCGGCGGCGCGGCCGCTTTAAGAGAGGGGCGGGGCCCGGCACAGGCGAGGCAGGGCCTGCCCACAAGGCTGCTTTTCCTTTTTGATCCATTCAAAAATTACTCATTGCAAATTCCGGGACAGCTCGGGGAGGAGAAGCTGGGAGGGCGGAGGACAGAGAAGGCTGCAGCGGTGCAAGGCTGGGACTCCCGGACCCAGCAGGCTGAGGTCGGACTCGCAGCAGCCACCGGCCCGCGCCGAGCTCCAGTGGCCTCTCCAGGAAGCGTCAGTCTCCGCCCGGAGATCTGGGAGCACCGCCCCCGCCGTCCTCCCGGGACCCCCAGCTCCGGCGAGCGGGCGATGGGCGGCCGCTGAGCGGGCACTCGGTATCGCGACCCCAGCCCTCGGCATGGCTGCGCGCGAGGAGCTGTACAGCAAAGTCACCCCGCGGAGGGACCGCCTGCAGCGCCCGGGCACCGTCAAGCATGGGTCGGCGCTGGACGTGCTCCTGTCCATGGGCTTCCCCCGCGCCCGCGCGTAAGTCACCCGCCTGGGCCCCGCGACCCTCGACTTCGCTCCGGCTCGCCGTCCTGGCGCTGCCTGAGACCTGCTTAGGGGAACGCGGTGGACGCTCTGGCGGCGGGAGTGCTGGGCTAGGGGCTTGTTTGGGGGACGCTGGACGGCCGGGGCATCAGGTTCGAATCCCGGGCTTCGCGGGTATCTCTGGGCGGTTCGCGCGCGCTCCCCCAGAGGTCTCTTAAGCCCGGGAGAGGCGGGTCTCTTGGAGGACTTGGATACCCTACAGAGTGCTGAGCGGGTTTGGGAGCAGGGGTCGGGGGGTCGGTCTACTGGTGGCTGGGGAAAAGCGAGGGGCAGCGGGGCAGGGTGGCCGGCGGCCCCCGCTGCAGCGGCTTCCAGCTCCGGATGTCGCTCTTGAGCTCCGGCTCCCTCCGGAGTGGGAGGAGCGGGAGCGTGGGTGTCGCTGCGTGTTCATTGATAGAGAGGATGGAATGGGAAGAAGAAGTGATTCCTCCAGGGGACCAGGGTTCTCGTCAGTGGTGACGGCAGCGCAGAAAGCTGTGGGTGCTCTAAAGTATTGGGCGGGGGTTGGGGGGAGCTGCCCTCCTGCCTCCTCCTTCCTTTCCGAGGGTGGGCAGGCGAAGGGCAGAGAGCGCAGGTGGCTGTCGCTGTAGCCTTCTGGGAAGAGCAGGGTTGCCAGCGCCAGGCTGCAACAGTTCTCTGAGCTGGTGCACACGAGGGCAAGGGGCTGGAACCTCGCCTGATAGAAAGCCGGCGCCTTCTCTGGTTAATTCCTGGCTTGCATGTTTCCTCGGTGGAGATAATAAAGTTCGGGATGATGGCAGGTGCTGCACTCTCTTTCAATTACATCACCAGGATGGAAGAGTTGGGCGAACTTAATCAGATAGGGTCGAGTCAGTAAGTTCGTTCTTTCCTGCGCTTTCATTCGTGCGGTAACTCCAGGTGTCCTAACTGGGAGCCTTACTAACGAGGGAGCAGACTAAGGAAAGCAGACTCCTATTCAGGAATATATCATCCTACCCAGCCTGCTCAGACAGGCTGCAGCGGACCAAGATTTCGGCTTCCCGCTGACTTCAAATCACTAGGAGCTTCAGCACAACACAAAGGAAGATGCGAAAGGTTGTGCATGGGGTGCCAAGTGAGGGTCCTCCATGGAAAGCCCTGAGGATGGGCGTTGATCTAGCGCTGAGAACCCGAGCTGAGTCCAAATATACTGGAGAAGTTGCTTAGTTCCAGACAGCTGCCATGTCTGAAGTAAGATCAGCGTCAAGGACCCAAACTGATTAAGTAAACGAAGAAGTGATTCGGTGGACTCTTTAGATTTTCATATTTGATATTCAGTGGGCTTTAAGGGAACAGTCTGTTTCCTTCACTTGGCCTCAGAGGCCTTGCTCAGGTCCTGACAGACTAGGATCATGGCTTGATTAGGTCTTCTTTAATCCCTGAGATCACATTATAGCAAGGTCACTGACATACTATTGATGCTTTATTTTCATTACCCAGCTTAGTGAAGACATATTCCATGCCTGTTTTATGACCTAGGAAGCTGGGGTTTAAAAGAGGTTATACAACATATTTAGGGGTCACAGTACTTAGGGGGAAAGCAGAGACTCCAACCCAGGCCTGGTGTCTGCACTGTCAGACCTCAAAAGAAGAGCCATGGGGTTCTGTGTGGATGAGATGCTCTGAGCTGTGCCCTGCACACGGTAGACAGGCACTAAGTGGTAACACTGTGTCTGTTTCTATTGACTGCTGAAACAAACGGCTTCTCCCGGATGGATAACTTAAATCGGCAGAAATGTATTCTCACCAAATTCTAGAGGACAGATGTTCCAAGTTGTTATCCCCGGGATAAAACTATGTTGGTGAGGTTGTACTCCCTCTGAAGGCTCCAGAGGAGACTCTGTTCCATTTTGCCAGCTTCTGGTGGCTAGTGGGCATTGTTTGATTGCGGCTATCCCGTTTCATTCCATCCGGTCTGTATTTTCTTTGCACTAAACTCTCTGGGTGTCTCTTATGATATATATAGAAAAGCGTGTGTGTGTGTGTGTGTGTGTGTGTGTGTGTGTGTGTGTGTGTGTGTG
>JANHMN010000024.1:1481746-1497487 GCA_030674055.1 Rhabdomys pumilio | reverse complement strand
GAGAGAGAGAGAGAGAGAGAGAGAGAGAGAGAGAGAGAGAGAGAGAGAGAGAGAGATTGATTCAAGAACACATCTCCTGTGCCTTTCTGCACTGTGACGGGCACAGCCCCAAGCAGGACACAGAGTCGGTGCCAGGAGAAGGGTGGTAAGCAGTGTCCATGGGGACTAAAAGCCCTTGTCTTCCTTAAGGAGGAGTCTCTCAGGGACCACTGGGAATTTGCCCAAAGGCTTCAGGGAGAATCTCTCTGCTGCTTGTTTTTTTTTTTTTTTTTTTTTTTTTTTTTCTTGGAGGGTGGTAGACATTGGGCAGAATCTTCTGGATCCTCTCCCAAGGGCATATGAGTTTAATCCTCTCCTCCTCCCTTTCCCCACCCCCTCACCCATTTATTTATTTACTTTGAGATCCAGCTGTCATTGAACTCTTCATCCCCCTGCCTCAGTATGCCCAGGGTTCCATTTTCTAACACCCGTCTCCTTAGTGACTTGAATTATCCTTTCCCTCCTTCTATTTAAGAGGGGACAGGGTCCCAGATGATCACCTCCTGTGCCACTGTATCCCACTAAGCTCTGTGGAGTGGAGGAAATGCCAAATGGCAGTCTCCCCATCGAGCACTGTAGGCAGCCGCTGCATCTGGCCTTCTGCAGACGGTTGCCAGCGGCCCTCGAGTGGCTAGCATGGATGTCCAGAGGCGTTGGGTGTTGTCACCTCAGGAGCAGACCAGTTACCGTGGTGCAAGCAGGGATCTTTGCCATTCTCATCCAAAATGAAACTGGCTTTCTTGGCATTTTAGACTCATGTCCTTGGCTTTTCTGGGCCTTAGTGGTTCTTACTGTAAAGGACTTTGAACTCAGCCGTTTCTTAAATCCTTTGCAATCACCTGAGAGGACAAGTTGTATTGAATATAACCAGGACATTTGTGTGGTTTCTTTTCTATCCCAAGGTACCTGGATTTTGTGCCTTCACCTCTGCTTTCTTTCCCACAACACTTTATTGTCCAAGAATGTTCTTCAAGGGCGAAGGGAAATGGCTCAGTTGTGCAAAGTGCCTACCCTGTAACCTTAAGAGCCTGAGGTCCACCATTAGGACCCACATAAAAAGCCAGCAATGGTGATACACACATACAATGGTGATATATCACATTACTGGGTAGATTCATGGAGCTTACTGGTGAGCCTAGCCCAATTATGGAGTGCCAAGTTCCAGGTCCCAGAGAGACCCTTGTCAAAGCACAAGGTGTATTACTACTGAGGGATGACACCTGGGGTTGTCCTCTGGCTTCCACAGGCACACATACACACACATGCACACACACACTCATGCACACATACACACATGCACATACACACATGCACATACACACACATGCATGCGCACATATACACATACACACACGCACGCACACACAGAGAGACACCCACATACACACATGCACACATATACATACATTCACGCGCGCGCACACACACACACACACACACACACACACACACACACACCAAAGCTCTTTAGGACTGTTGATATTCTAGAGAGTAAATAAATGGAAAGAAAAAAAGATATGAGGCAATTACAGCCATGGGGAGTCATTTAATGAGTGTGCATTAGAATAATTTCCCAATTGGTATGAAATGTGCTTGCTTTCCTGCAAAATACAATCAAAGTGCCGGCTAAATAGAAGAGGAGGTCCTGCCTGCAGCCTGGCACCTAAGATCACCAAATGACTTAGGGATGCCTTTTCAGTTAAAGGGACATCTCCCCTTCAGTGCAGTTGCCAGATGTTTATATAATGCTTCCGGTGCGCTCCCTGGCTCCTGTGGAGGCATAAACATTCCTGTGTATAAAACAACCTTGGCAGCTGGCAGCGGAACTCTCAGGATTAGGGCTGTTTCTGTGTAGGGGTGAGAAGCTGAAAGAAATGCCAGCCAGGATTCACAGAGGTCTGCAGAAGGCCTGGGGGAGGCTGAGGGATTTGGCAGCTGTCTGCTTTCAGGTGGTGTAGCCAGTGTGGCTGGAGAGAGCTTGTGTGGGAATCAGGTAGCCGAGTTGTTTAGAATCGTCCTTCTGTGGAGACCATGCCCCATTCAGAAATCCTTACCGAGAGCGTTCACTCTCTAAATGTTTATTCTTTTGTCCCAGGAGGAAGCACTTCAAGAGCAGGAAGGAAGTGTGTTTCCATAGCTGTTGTATACAGTGCATTCAGCCAGAGACATATGCAGAGAGCCCCGCAGGGTCAACTGGAGTCTCCAACCGGAGGTGACCAGAGTCGCCTGCAGACTCACTTCTTACTCAGCTCTCTCCTGGAAGAGTGGGGCCTGTACGTCCTTTCTCCTTTTTGTCTGGTTACATTTGTCCATCTCTGACAGAGCAGCTGTGGCCCCCTTGACTGCTCTTCTTCCCATACTCACTTCCTGAAGTCTCCCTCAAACCTACTAAACATGACCAGTGAAAACAAACCAGGCAAAGGGGGCATCCCTACATCACCTTCTAGGGACACAGAAGAAACTTCCTGAGGTCCTCCAATGGCTTGTTAATGAGAAGTTTGCTGTGTGATATGTATTTTCAAAAAGTATAGACACTTCACTCCGTATTTGCCAGAAGCTTTGAAAGCTTATAATAGGATCTGGGGGTAAAGATATAATTAGATCTAATTTCCCTTTCTCTACGACATTGGTACTCTGGTGTGAAAGACAGAAACTTTGTGGCCATGCAGTACATACAGTCCAAGGGATAGAAGACTTATCCATGGGCTGGGGTGGAGGTCAGCTAACCGAGTGCTTGGTTAACATGCACAAAGCCCTGGGCTTAATCCCCAGAACCCTGTCAATGAGGAGTATTGATGAATACCTATAATTCTCCATCCAGGAGATGGAGGCAGGAGGATTAGAACTGTAAGATCTTCCTCACATACACAGCAACATCAAGGCCAGCCTGGGCTACATTGCACAGGAGGGAGACGATATGACCAGATGACCAGAGAGGAAAACTTGAGTTTGAAATGCAAATTCAACAGTATCAATGAATAGTTTTCTTTGGTGGGAGTGGGGAGATGTAGTTCAAAGGATTTTATATTACAAGTGGAACGTCTCTGACCCAAGAACCCAAACTCTGAAATCCTCTAAAATGTGCAAACTTGAATGTAAACACGATGTTACGAGTGGCAGGTCTCGCATCTGTCCTCAGGACACAGAGGCACCCAGAATATGTGACATGGCTTGCAGGTTATGCCTGTGACATATGGGACATAGGTGAATTTCTTGTGCTTAGACTTCAGTCCCTCCCCCAAGGAAGTTCATTTGATCTGCATGCAGTTATCCCTGCAAGAGGATGAGGCGTGAGGTCCTCCCATCCCAAGCATTCTGGATAACGGATGCTTGAACTGGACAGACTGTGAGATCCGCTTGTGGGAAAATCCTCCAGAAGGAGAGCTCAGGAGTGCATAGCAGGGACAGTAGCGCTGTTTAACTGGCTCAGGCCCTCGGATAAAACTGAACTGACATAAGAGCAGCAGATGAAGTGAGACTTTCAGAATCTCACAGGTTGCCTGTGACAGAAACAAAGCCTTGCTTTAAAAAAAAAAAAAAATTAGATTACACTCCTAAAGCTGGCCCCCAAGGTCTATTCCCTTATTTAGACTCTTCCTCCTCCTGAAGCTGAGTACCGATGTTCAGCTATCATCTACTAGATTAGCCCTTCCAGGTGATTTCTCTCCTTTTCCTCTTCCAGCCTTTCTTCCATTTAATGTTTTGCTTTGAAACAAGATCTCACTCGGGAGCCAAAGCTAGCCTCACAGTCCTCCTGCCTCAGCCTCCTTAGGCCTCCTTAGCGCTGGGATCATAGGTACAAGCATCACTGCCCTCCCCTGTCTTTTGTCCTGCTTTGCTTCCCTGCTGTTGCTGGCCCTTTGCTTCTCACCCTCTGGAAGACAGTAGTCATTTGTTCTTAGGCCTTCTGGGAACGACAACCCCTGAGGAGGTGGGTGGGATAGGGTGGGGAGAGGTGTATCACTTGAAAGGCCTCAGGCCAGCTGGAGCATGGAGAGCGCGGTTCCGGCAGCCCTTGACCTCCTCCCCCCACCCCATCCATTCCCTCTGCCTTGCTAAAATCCATTACATTACATCCCTAAAGCTAGCTACCAAGGTCTGTTCCCTTACTTGGTCACTTCCTCTTCCTGAGGCTGACTACCAAGGTTCAGCTAGCAAAGTACTGAAGTCCACCAATCAAAAGCCCCCCCTTTGGCTCACCTAATTAACATGCCCGATTAAAATTAAACAGGTCATCTTAACGGGGGTTTCCACTTGTACAGTTATAAACCACCATTTTTTTTTTTTTCCGAGACAGGGTTTCTCTGTGTAAGCCCGGCTGTTCTGGAACCCATTGTGTAGACCAGGCTGGCCTTGAACTCAGAAATCCACCTGCCTCTGCTTCCCAAGTGCTGGGATTAAAGGCGTGCGATACCACTGCCCGGCAATAAACCACCATGTTTCTATGGGGCATTTTTCTGTCTCCTCTCTATCCAGGGCAGTCCTTTGTCTTCTGGGACAAATACCCCTCCTCCCTCTCTCTTGTTTCCCTTTCTCTCTTATCCTCTATCTCCCGTGTCTCTTATTCCCTGTCCACTGTCCCTCTGGGACAAATTAATCTCCTTTGTGCTGAGAACTTGGTCTTGGGCATCTTAAGCCAGTTACTTTTCCTAACGTCACCCATCCATCCATGAAAGATGGAACAAGGTATATTCTTCTGGGGCTGAAAATGGGCTTTTGAATTGAATGGTTCAAGTCCTTGCTCTGTTTTTATTATGTGACAAATCTTTTCCTGGGGAGACATATCTACTCACCCCAGATAGAGAATAGACCAAAGTACAGATTCCACCAAAGCCCTACGTGGTGAGCCAGTGATCTTTATTGGGGTTACTTACAGGAAATATGGGTGAGGGGTTAGTCACAGGAGCAGAATGACTCAAAGACAGCTACATCAGCAAAGCCCACCCCACCATGGTTGACAGCTCACAAAAGCTGGGACCCTGGAGTACACTGCACACAGCTCATCTGGTTGAGTGTCTTTTCCAGGTGCCTCAGGTGATCTAAACCTCTTCCGGACAGCTCTTCTGGCTTCTGCTTCTTCCAGGCAGTTGGTCTGGTCTTGGAGACTTTTTTTATCTTGAGAGTTGTCCTTAGAGTTTATTCTGGCCTTTCTTACTCTGGCAGGGAGGGACCTAGTGAGTCGGTCATCTCAGGGACTTGCTGAAGCTAATTTGAGTTTACCTTCCTGCTTAAGGAGCTTTCTCGAAGGATGGAATGTTTCCATCTTAAAAACAACTGTTAGAACAAATACGTTGTCCGGAAGTTAATTCTGTAGATTGGGTGAACCAAACAGAGGCAATGGATTTGTAAGTGAGACCCAGAAAGAGCTGCGTGCATAAAGAAAGGCACAGCATACACAATGCTACTTGCGATTTGTCTTCTGTTGTTGGGACCTGGTTCTGGGCTCTGCCAAGGTACATGTGGACTTCACCAAATCCTTTGCTTCAGAGGACATGTCTGAGGAGAGCTGGGGCCACGGAGTGCTTCCTCGGAAACAGCCACTTCCTTCTGGAGGCTTCAATTTTCACTTCATCTCTTTTGGGAATCGGGGATATGAGTCATAAGAAGTTAGCAAGTGGCTTTTGTGAAACGCAGCACATACGGCGAAGGGTGTGTGTGTAGCTGCTTCCGTTAGCTGCTGTCAAAAGTTACTATGCATTGAACAACTTTGAACACCCAAGTTTATTCAGTAGTTTGGGGGGGGGTACAGAGTCAAGGAGTTGTTTCCTTGTTTCTTTGTTGTTGTTGTTGTTGTTGTTGTTATTTGTTTTTCAACAGGGTCTGGCTATGTAGTTGGGCTAGCCTGGAACTCTCTGTATGATGAGTCTAGCCTCACACTTGCAGCAAGTTTGCCTCTGCCTCCTGACTGTTGGGATTATAGGCATGTGCCACCACAACTGACTCCTAAGGCTTACATCGAAGTGGAGACGAACTGGTTTTCTGTCTGGAGGCTGTAGGAGAGACTCTGGACTTGCCTTTCCCAGCCCTGGGAATCTGCCTACATTCTATGGCCAGTGGCACCCCCTCAAAACACCTTGGTTGACATCTGTGTCATCATTATTTCTCTTCCCCTACCCCTGGCTCCTCCGCCTCACTTTATTCCTTCTAAATACCCTTGTGATTACACCTCCCCAGTTTAAGAAACTTAGCCCAACCACCTCTGTAAAGTGTCCGTTGTAGTGGAGGCAGCATCCTAGGTTCTAGCATTAGGGCACGAGCAGCTTCCGGATGCTCTCAGCTTGTCTGCTGCAGTCTGAGGTCCACATTTCTCCCCAGTCTGTGACACCTGTCACATTTTCCTTTCCTGTCACTCACCATCATTTGCTATCTTATATCTTTTTTTTTTTTTCCACTTCTGGTAATTTTTTTTTTTTTTTGAGACAGGGTTTCTCTGTGTAGCACTGGCTATCCTGGAACTCACTTTGTAGATTAGGCTAGCCTAGAACTCAGAAATCCACCTGCCTCGGCCTCCTGAGTGCTGGGATTAAAGATCACCACTGCCTGGCACATTACTCTTAGCTTTAACTCCCAGCCCGATATTTGTAGTCGGCCTTTGTTGAGTGTCTGCCATGTGCTGGGCCATCTTTCCTACACTGTACAGCATCTTATTTTGCACCTCACAGACAAGCTTGTGTCTGTGAGGGAGCAGCTACCTGCATGTTGCAGGTAAGAGAGCACAGTCAGCAAGAGGTGGAGCCAGGACACAAGAGCTGGCAGCTTAGGAAGGCAGCTTCCTGTTTGCTTGTGCTGTGCTTCTGGGAGATAGACCCTTACACATCTAGGGAAACTGTAAGCACGGAGCTGTGTCCCAGCCCCCTTCCTTTTTATTTTTTTAAGGTTCCGAAAGAGTGATTTCTCGTATCTTTTGGAACTATAATTCATTAGTTCCTCTTCCCTTTTGTACTGTGAACTTGATACAGTCATCAGAGAGGAAGGAGCCTCCGTTGAGGAAATGCCTGCATGAGGTCCAGCTGTAAGGCATTTTCTCAATTAGTGATCAGATGGGAGGGACCAGCCCACTGTGGAGGATACCATCCCTGGGCTGGTGGTCCTGGGCTCTATAAGAAAGCAAGCTGAGCAAGCCAAGGGAAGCAAGCCAGTAAGCAGCATCCCTCCATGGTCTCTGCTTCAGCTCCTGTCTCCAGGTTTCTGCTCTGTTTGAGTTCCTGTCCTGACTTCCTTCGGTGATGAACGGTGCTGTGGAAGTGTAAACCGAATAATTCCCCCTCCCCCCTTCAACTTGCTTTTTGGTCATGATATGTTATCACAGCAATAGAAACCCCAAGATACCTTTCCATCCTCACGTATCCTCCCATGTATCCCTCCTTGCTTTTTCAAATTTATGGCTTCCCTTTTCATTGTCACATACATATATTTCTTCACACATACATATGTGTATATACATGTGTGTCCCTAAATACAGAAGTACAACATGCTCAGTGTGTCATTTATTTGTACATTTTTACGTACAAAGAGCTAACACAATCCTCTTCACTGGATAGATGGTCTTGAATAATCTATTTTAGAACGCTATTCAGTCCTGCTGAATGAAGCCTACACTCTTTGTCCCAGGGAAACATTGCTGACTTGGCTTCAGTCTCTATTTTCAGCTCACCCTTGGCTGACACAGACATAGCAAATATGCACCCAGCCTTATTTTTTTGCAGGTGTATCCAAGGGAGCTGCCGTTGACTGTCTCTCCCTCAGAAGCCCAAGGAGGGAAAGGGCTGAATGGGAAGTCTTATTTTTTTTTTTAAAGATTTATGTATTTATTTTATATGAGTACATTGTATCTGTCTTCAGACACTCCAGAAGAGGCCATCGGATCCCATTACAGATGGTTATGAGCCACCATGTAGTTGCTGGGAGTTGAACTCAGGCCCTCTGGCAGAGCAGTCAGTGCTCTTAACCTCTGAGCCATCTCTCCAGACCTTTTGTTTAGAGATAGGGTTTCTTTGTGTAACCCTGACTGTCCTGGAACTCACTCTGGAGGCCAGGCTGCCCTCGAACTCAGAGATCTGCCTGCCTCTGCCTCCCCAGTGGGATTAATGGTGTGAACCACCACCACCTGGCTTCAGTGGGAATTCTTAACCAGCACCTAGAGTGCTGGCCTCAGGCTGGTGTTCTGGGAGGTTTGATGAGTGACTGAAGGCAGGAAACTTGAATTCCAAATAAATGAAGTGATATCCCTAGATTACACAGGACTGGGGTCACAAGGGCAGCCTGATTGGCCCCTTGGTTTGTTTCTAGGCCCCACCCTAAAAAAACCTTGTGGTTGGCTTTCTAGTGGTGTGGGACTTGGTTGACAATGATGCTAACCCACTTTTGGAAGTGTGTGTGTTGTGTGTGTGTGTCTCTCTCTCTGTGTGTTGAGAAGTTCTTGGAGTCACAGATCATTCAGCTCCTGCCAACTACGCAGCTTCCACCTGCTGCTGACACTGAGTTGTGGTAGAAACAGGAAGTACATTCTTAGTCCTATGGCTTCATTGAGAGACTCCTTGGGCAAAATGCGATGTGGTTTGTTTGGTACTGAATCTGTGATCAGACTGATGCAGGGTCACATCCCAACTCCACATAGCCAAGTTAACAACAATCTCTGTGAGTCGCAGTGTGGTCCTCTCTTAAATGGAAGGTGATGGCATCTATCTCAGAGTGTTGCTCTAGTGATGGAAGAGGATAGAACACATAGGTGGGGTCGGTGTGAAGCCTGTTGGCAAGTGCGCACTGAGTGATGAGCAGTATTGAGCTCATTGCATTGAGAGAAGTACAGAGGGGATTCTTTGTGCAGAAGGGATTTTTTCCATTTGTTTTGGGTTGTTGTTGTTTGAGACTGAGTCTCATGTAACTCAGGCTGGCCTCCAACTCACTCTACAGCTGATGAAGGCTTTGAACTTCCAAGGCAAGCATTCACAAAGATGCACGGCACATTTTGGGTCCCCCACCCTCCACCGCTGCCTTTTTTGTCCTAGAGTTCAAGATACCCTTGGCCTCAGCCCCCACGTTGTTGGAACTATAGGCTAGAACTGCCACACTGGGCCAAGTGAAGATTACAAGCCACTCAAATCTTTCTTTATGGAGTGTAAGTTCCTTACCCCTTGAAGACAGAGGCCTGTGGTAAATTGGTGAGGCATCTGATCAATTCAGACCCTGAAGAGGGACTGTAAGACAAAGGGATCCCTTTAGAGTATGGGAAGGCTTTCTTCCAAAGCCCATGGGATCCACACACTGTCTTCTGCTGGGCTTCCCACGTGCACAGAGCTGGTAATCTCCCTTCTCAGAAATGATCTGTGGCCAGGAATGGCCTATGTAGGTACTCACTGGCCAATATAGGCACTCACTGCCATCTATATCTATATTTCCCACCACTTTGGAGACTTTGAAGATCATAAGTTCAAGTTCAGCCTAGAATACATGAGACTATATCTAAGAACAAAACAACATAAATAAATAAGTAAATAATAAAAGAAAAACCTGTAAAGTTGAACCTTCTGGCACAGACCTGTACCCCAGCACAGAGGATACTAACTACAGCAGGAGAATGGTGAGTTCAAGGCTAGCCTGTGCTATATAGTGAGAGCCTGTCTCAAGAAAATCAAGCAAGCAAGCAAGCAAGCAGCAAGCAAGCAAGCAAGCAAGCAAGCAAGCAAGCAAGCAAGCAAAGAAAAGCCAAGGACTGGGAGTGTAGCTTAGTGGGAGAGCACTTGCCTAGCATGCACATGGTCTTGGGTTTGAGTACCAGTTTAGCAGAAACAAGGAAGGAACAAGAACAAAACCAGAATCTATGATGCATTGGCTGGGTTCTAATCCTAACACAGGACCCCTGTGGAAGCCAGCTTGTAGGTAGGACCTGAAAATCAGCTGGGACATAAACGTGAGCCCTCCTAGAGGTCTCAGGTCTCAGGCCTGAAGTGTCCTTCATGCTTCATGAGTTCTTATCCCAATGGAAGATCACAACTGTACCCACGGAAAGCTGAAAGAAAGCCTTCTTCAGGTACGGCAAACTTCTCACTTCACCTATCAGTCATGTCAAGAGGAGCCAGGGAAGTGACCCTGGAAGGACCTTACTTGGATCTAAACTAGTACGAAGCATGCCAGTGCTTTGAGCCCTCAGGAGACCTGGAGTCATAGAGAACTTTGCATTGTGACAAGCAGCTGGCCTCAAGGATGCTGAGGTTGAATCTTAGGGCATGGAGTTGTAATTTTTGTTGTTGTTGTTGTTGTCTGTTTTTTTTAATTCCTTCCCTTTCCATCTTCTGTAGCCCAGGGAACTGCTCCTTGTTTTATCTAAATTGTCTGGAAATAGTACCATGGGGTTATAGATGTTTAGTTTTGAGAATGCTTGGCAAAATAAGGAAACGGCAAGGCAGAAAGAGTCGGGTTAGTTCAACAAAGCTTCACTAAGCCTGACAGGTACCCAGGATTCCGCTGTGTTGGCAGGATTAATACAGAGAGGAATAAGACCCAGCCTCTGACTACAAAACGTAGATGACTTTGATATGTGATACGATCGAGGGAAGGGAGGGTATCTCTAATCTGTGGGCTGCCACGAGAACATAGGAAGCTTATCAGAGGACTTCTCACAGGGAGGTTATCATTGTGAAGGGCAGAATCGGGTCTTAGTTCACAAGGACAAACAACCTTGAAAACCCAGTGGTCCAGTGATACATTTTACCACTTGAGGCTTCGTGCTTACAATCTGGCTTCTGCTGAACATGGGTGACTGATATCCTGGGAAACCTCAAGAGTTCCACTTTGGACTTAGAAACAAGCTACGGGGACTAGGCTGGCCTACCCTGGGTTGTAAGGTCTATAGAGATTGAAGGTCTCCTTTACTGGTCGTTCCAGGTAGCTCTTTCCTCATGCACCCTTCCCAGGGTTGGATAGGAAGACTGTTTCTGCACAAGGCTGAAGCATGTACAATGATGGAAGACGAGCCAGGGCCTCAGCAGAGGTCTTCTTGAGCATCTGTTTGCTGACCAATCCCCCGTGACTGAAGTTGTCCTGTTGTGACTGTTCTCTATACATGTGACAGGAAATGGGGACCAGTGTTTTGAACTTGGAGATAGAGAGTTGGGATGGATGCTTCTCAGAGGCAGCAGTGAAAAGAATGGCTCAGGGTGACTGAGTCAGGGTATTCGTTCAGCCCTGAGAAAGAAGAAAATGAACTGTTAAGCTGATGAGATTGAAAATTTGAGCCCCCAAGGCTTCTGAGGATGACTTGGACGTCCTGATGGAACGTGTGTGTGTGTGTGTGTGTGTGTGTGTGTGTGTGTGTGTGTGTGTTTCAACAGTAAGATGGACAGCTGTAGATCAACTTTGAGAGAAAATTCTAGAAGGGATGAAGTTATCACTGCAATTTCTGAGGATGGGGTGAATGGGTATTATAGCACTTCTTTTTAGTAACAAGTCCAAGACCATTTCCCCTTTTTATCCTCTTAGCTCTGGGGTTACTTTTTTATAGAGACTGTTTCTTCCTCAGACAAGAAAGATCACGATAAAGGTGTAGAAGTTGTCATAGGGGTTCTTCAGTCATCTCAGCTTTCCCCTGGACCTCTGCCATGGCACATCATTTTACGTTGTTTGTTTGTTTGTGAGATAAGGTCTCATGTAGCCTAAGCTGGCCTCAGACTCATATTGGAGCCGAGGATGACTTTGGACTTCTGGTCTACCTCCTGCCGCCTCCCAAAATGCTAGGACTGTAGAACTGTGAAACCACATTCGGTTTATGTAGTGTTGGGGATGGAACCCAATGCTTTGTGCACACCAGGCAAGACCCCTAGCAGCTGAGTCCAGTGCACCCTCTCAGAGTTACTTGTCAGATGTCCAGAATACTCTCTTCTTATTATGTTGATTTCATGCTATAGCTTTTCATGGTGGTTGTTCATTTATTTTTAACACACATTTATGGGGTATGCATAGTACTAGGATCTAAAAAAGCAAACACAAATAAAAAGTGGCCTCTGCCTTCTTAGTACTATTAGTCAGATGGGGACAAAAGAAAAAAAAACCATTAAAATATAAAAGTGACAGAATAGATTAGACGGCTTAGAAACAGAGATATAAGTGGAGGTGTGTAGTCAGACATTCAGAAGCTAGGAAGGTAATGGTGGTGGGATCTTTGTTTCTCCCCAAAGAGCTAGAAACAAATTTATATTGTTTTCGGGAAGGACACACACACACACACACACACACACACACACACACACACACTCACACACTCCTCAGGACCTCATGCATGCTAAGTAAGCCCTTTACTGCTAAGCTCCATCCTCAGTGTCAACAGCTTTATGTGTCATTCCTCAGCATCAGCACCCTTTGAACCCAGTCCTAACTGACTGCAAGAGACCATCAGTGTTAATGACCCCGTTTACAAATGAGGAAGTAAAATTCAACGGGGCTTTTAGGCGTGCATTGTGAATGCAGGGACATCCCTGGTCTTTAACCCAAGTTGTCTTGGCTCTGAACTTTTCCTTAGACCTATGGTTACATGGCTTTGGTTTTGGCTTGGCTGGTTTATTTTTGTTCCTGGATCGCAGCTTTAAACTCACACAACGAGCTCCCACACGTTCACTGGCAAACAAACCTTCCTGGCAACACAGCCAGCTGCTGTTTCCTGTGTTTAGAGACTACACTGCAGGGAAGTGTTTTAAGAGCTGTTTTGAGTGTTGTGTCTGCTCCTCCTTGCAGAAGTGTGGATGCCCCTTCTGAAAGAGAAGAAGGTGATATGGATGCCTCAGGGTTCTGTGGCAGCTCTCAGGAGCTGGAAGATTTGTGTATGTAGATGAGCTCGGAGCCTTTGTTCTGTGTAGTGTGAAACCATGGAGTTTATGAAGTCAGTGGATTCTGAGGTCAGAGTTCCTGAGATTCTCTGACCTGGGTATGACAGTTTATGTCTGCATTGCCCATCTACGTGACAAGTTCTACAAAGCTGCAGATAGTATCTCTGGAAAGCCCAGTGTAGCACAGATCCGTTAGCCTCTTTCAGAGATAAGTAGGGTGCTTTCTGCCCACAAGATCCCAGAGACAGGGAAGTTACAAAACCAGGGGGTTGCATGCTGAAAAGAGGGCACCTTGTCTACTTTTCATCTTGAAGCAACAGAGAATCCAAAACTTACTAAATAAAGACAGATGATAGCTTATGTTTATCTGTGGGCATGCTACGTGCTCCTTTAAGCTTTTTTCAATTCCAAACCAAGTAGTAACAAGCATTCCCATTCTACAAATGGGAAAGACATATGCAGAGATACCCAACGAGGAAGTGATTACATGAATGTACTTTTGGGGGGGGAGAGGGTATTGGTTTTTCAAGACAGGGATTCTCTATGGAACCCTGGCTGTCCTGGAACTCACTCTGTACATCATGCTGGCTTTGAACTCAGAAATCCACCAGCATGTGTCTCTCCCATCACCACCGCCAGACCATGACTGTACTCTTAACCCATCAGGTTTTAGAGCCCCTTGTTATTTGTTATTATTTGCTATTCCAATTTCCAGTTCACCCTGCCTCAACAGCCCAGTGAAGCTTTGCATACCAACATTCCTTGCTAGTGAGTTGTCTTCCCTTTCTTCTCCTGGGCTCCCTTCTGTGTTTCTGGGATGACTGTCAATCAGGAGTTAATCACAGTCTGGCTACCAGTCGCCTTTCCAGCTCTTTTGCATCCACCTTTCACAGGTACAGTACAGCTCAGCTGCCTTAGACTTCTCAAGGACCTGTCCTTTTAGCACCTCAGGGCCCTGCTGCCCAAATGTATTGATAAAGCAATGAATGTCGCTGGGCGGTGGTGGCGCATGCCTTTAATCCCAGCACTTGGGAGGCAAAGGCAGGCAGATTTCTGAGTTCGAGGCCAGCCTGGTTTACTGAGTGAGTTCCAGGACAGCCAAGACTATACAGAGAAACCCTGTCTTGAAAAACCAAAAAAAAAAAAAAAAAAAAAAAGCAATGAATGTCTAATTTTGGGGTGCTTTGTTTGTTTGTTTGTTTTCAGTGAGACCTCATGTTCATTTGGTTTGCTTACCGTGCTGTGTAATAAAAAACAACCCTAAACAGCAAACTTGTGATCCTTCTGCCTCCCTTGAGCTCTGCGTTGCCAGAATTGGAGACACGTGATGTCACACCCTGGTTGGGTAGGTGTGGTCTTACCTACCTTTAAAATTGTCCTTTGAGAGAATTATACCACGCCTTTCACACTTTTCTACCCACCTCTCCTCACTCCCCTCCCTAGGTAGAAGGTGTGTGTGTGTGTGTGTGTGTGTGTGTGTGTGTATGTGCACTTGCGCACACTGCCTCAGCTCATAGTATGCAAACCATGTAACACAGCTTTTCAGGACACTCACAGGTGTCTTATGTCTGTTCCCAAGACTGGATTGTAATCACAGAGAGTAATATCTCAGAGCTTTCTGTTTCTCGAACTCATTGTATGGGGCCCAGCATCTAGTAACTGGTAGCTCATTCTTCTCAAGCGCTATCTCGGTTTATCAATACTTGTTATTCATATGCCCTGTGCTGGGGAGACGGTGAAATGCAAAACAGGATTCCTAAGTCTTCAAGAGCTTAATGTTGTTTTGCTGGAGGAAGTGGAAACTCAGCCACTTACCTGTAAAGAAAAAAAAAATACTGTCTTGGTCAGCTTATGGGGTTGCAGCGAAGTAACCACAGACTGGGGGCTTAAGCATCAGACAACAGCAAGCAGGAAGTCCAGCACCAAAGTCTGGCAGTTGCTGGTTTGGTGAGGGCTGTTTTCCTGACTTGCTGATAGCCGCGGCCTCTAGCTTGGAAAAGAGGGAGATTGGGTCTCTGTGCTCACTCTCTTGTGTCTGTGGGTTTTGTTTGTTTGTTTGTTTTGGAGACAGGGTTTTTCTTTGCACCTCTGGTTGTTCTGGAACTCATCCTGTAGACCAGGCTAGCCTAGGAACAGAGATCACCCCCTGGCTTTTTTTTAAGGTAGGGTGGGAGGGTGAGTTGTAATGCTGTAATGGTGTGTAGCTAAGGATAACCTTAAACTTTGATCCTCCTGCCTCCACTTCTCGATGCTTCCCTTCACATAGATGCCCCTCTTCACAAGGGGGCCATGTCCTTTCTTAGTTTTCGTTCTTAGAGATAGGACATGTAACCCAGGCTGGCTCTTTGACTCTCAACCTTCTACCTCTGCCTCCCAAGTGCCGTGACTACAAATGTGTGTCAACCTTACGGGTCTCTTATTGGGCCACTGTGCTAATCCTCTTATGAAGATGAAAAAGTGCCGACTCCATTTTCCACTTTATTTGCAGGTTATGGTGTCAGCCTGTGAACATATTAGTTATTGTTTTTAAAGATTTCTTTCTTTGTGTGTGTGTATGGGTGTGTCTGTGTGTGTGTGTGTGTGTGTGTATGTATGTGTGTGTGTGTGTGGGTATGTGTGTGTGTGTATGGGTGTGTGTGTGTATGGGTGTGTGTGTGTGTATGGGTGTGTGTGTGTGTATGGGTGTGTGTGTGTATGGGTGTGTGTGTGTATGGGTGTGTGTGTGTGTGTATGGGTGTGTGTGTGTATGGGTGTGTGTGTGTGTATGTATGTGTGTGTGTGTGTATGTGTGTGTGGGGGGGGTATGTGTGTGTATGGGTGTGCGTGTGTATGGGTGTGTGGGTATGTGTGGGTATGTGTGTGTATGTATGTGTGTATGTGTGTG
>JANHMN010000024.1:1479285-1481646 GCA_030674055.1 Rhabdomys pumilio | reverse complement strand
GTGTGTGTGTGTGTGTGTGTGTGTATGTGTATGTGTATGGGTGTATGTGTGTGTGTTGTGAGTTTATGTGCATTACCTTCTTAACTGGTACCCACAGAGGCCAGAGGGTATCAGCTCACATGAAACTGGAGTTACAGGTGCTTATGAACTGCCCGGTGTACATGCTGGGAACTGAGTGCAGGACTTCTAGAAGAACAGTAAGCACTCTTGAGCCACTCTCTACTCTTCTTAGTTTTGCTTTTGAACAAAGATCTCAAGAAGCCGGGGCTCCGTTTGGATCCCTGTACCTCCTGCCTTCGCCTCTCAGTCTTCCGATTTTAAGGGAAAACAGTAACAGCCAAGTGCCCTTTAAAAGAGAACTTACGAACTTAGTTGTAGGAATTTGAGAGCAGATAGGAGAAAGTGGGAAAGGTGTCCTGTTGACGGTAATGCCTGACTTTGGTGCTGGACTTCCTGCTCGCTGCTGCTGTCTGATGCTTAAGCCCCCAGTCTGTGGTTACTTCGCTGCAACCCCATAAGCCATTCAGCCATGCCTGCCCCCACCCCCTCTGCTCCTTTCAGTGTCTGGCAGCCAGTATCCATCATGCTTTCTGTCCTCCTTTCCGTTGTGGCCGTGCTTAGCCTGTGTCTGGCTGGCTGGACCACATTCCTCTGGGCCTAGGTGATCAATAAGGAAATGGGAAAACCGCAGAAGTGAGCGGATAGCGGAGGAGCGGTGGTAACGACCAAATCTGTTTCCCAGGCTCTCAATAACCCCTTCCAACACTGACCATGCTCATTCACTTGTGACTCACTGCTATGACTGCTGGGCCTCTGGCATAGCCAACATCAGCTGCCAGGACTTTCTGCCTTGAGGCGGAGAGGGGCCTCCAGGAAGAATGGATGCCCGGAATCAGAAATTCTCCATGCAGTGGCCAGTGGGATGGGGCTGCTCTGCTCAAAACACTCCAGTATAGAACCTAGCCTGAGACTCTTGTCTTAGTGAAATACAGTAGAAGAAGATTCACCATCAGCGAGGGCAAAGAGTATCCATTTGTGGGGCGTGGTCTAAGGAAAGGTTGCCACACAGAGGGCCTCAGAAGGTGTTGAGTTCTAGTGTCTGTTCACACCTATTGAGAAGATTGCGACCCTCAGTTTCTAAGTGATCCTTCCTCGCCTAGATACTCCAGACAGGCTGTGAGAGCCAGGCAAGGCACACACACCAAGCCTGTATCTTCAAGGTGAGGGAATAGAGGACGGAGGCAGGAGTGTGGCTGGCTCCTGGGTGTACAGCCCCTTCGCAGCTAGGCCTCACACAGGCAGCTGAATTCCGAGCAGTTGCTCTGCCCTCTTCCAGACAGAGTTGATTTGAAAGGAGAGCAGAGCTTTCAAAGACAAAGTTTTCAAAGTTAACTTTTCTAGCATGTTACAAATGGTTAGTGAAGGGCTTTTCGATGTCAGAGTTGCTTTGTTAATGTCAAAATGTAGTTAGCCTGGCTTGGGAGAATAATAGATTAGGCAGGGCACGAGCCAAGGAATTTTAGCAACCGAAATAATGCATTGATGATGATGATGACGACGACGACGACGACGACGACGACGACGACGACGACGTCGTGGTGTAGGGGTGTGTGTGTGAGTGTGTGTGTGTGTGTGTGTGTGTGTGTGTATCTGAGGCAAGGTCCAGCTATGTAGCCCTGACTCGTTGGGCTTTTCCTGTGTAACCCAGGCTGTCTTTGAACTTGCAGCAACTTTCTACCTCAGCCTTTCTAGAGCTGGGATGGCGGACATTACCCACTGTGCCCCACTAAGTTCCTTTTTTATTTAGCAAAATGAAAGCTAGATTAGATGTTATGCCCATCACAAGTTTGGCTAGAAATTACATCATTTAACCGTCCAGTTTTATTGAAACCTTGCTGTTGAGAGTAATTAGTGGTCATTCATTATGAGGGTTATTTAAAAGCATAATAGTATTTAAAAGCATAATAAATTGTTTTATTTGTTTTCTCACCCAAAACTGGCCTTTTTTTTTTTTCCTTCATTTTGGTTTTCTGAGGCAGAGTCTGCCTATAGAGCCCAGGCTAGCCTGGAGCTCATTATATAGCCCAGAATTGATTCAAACTCCCCCTCAGGCTGCTAATAACCCATTTTATAACAACACCTAAAATAGATTAAAACAAAAGAAGCCTACCAAGGAAAATCCACCACCATAGATGATCGGCTTCATCTCTCTTTCTCTCATGTTCCAGCCCCAGTCCCCAGTCAGACAGAAACAGTTGCTCACAGAGGAAACCGAGTTCTGTTGTTTTCCACTTCGGCTTCTTTTGCTTTGGAACACAGAAAGATAAAGCTGAGATTGAGAGTGTAGGTTGTGAGCCAACC
>JANHMN010000024.1:1466785-1474285 GCA_030674055.1 Rhabdomys pumilio | reverse complement strand
CATAGGAATGACCTGATTTGGGTAAATGGGAATGAAGAAATGACAGACAGACGGACACAAAAATACCCACAGAAAAACTAGGATTGGGTAGGTGGTGTATTCGGATGGAGAGGCACCAGAAACCCAGAAACTCAGCTCAGTTTTCGAATAGAGCTAAAGGAGAAGGTGGGCTAGCTGATCTCCATGGGGAGTCATTTTAGAGGATGGAGGAGGAGGCTGTGATTAGTTCTTTTTGCACACACTGTCAATGTACATACTAGGATGGAAGGCTTTGCCATTCTCATGGATTTGAGGCATTACTATCCTTGGCGTGACCATACTCATGTTACAAATGCTTATTCGTATACGGGCACACTAGATCTCCACACTTTTTTCTCTTTTGAGTTGATTTTCCTTAAGTCTTTTGTCACAGTAATAGAAGTCAGTAGTATGAATTTAAGGGCAAACAGATACTGGGTGGCAGATATTAAGTACCTATTACATGAGCTCTGTATGTTTTGTTTCATAAGGTCATCCTTACCACTGTCCACAGCCTTCTGAGGGCTGGGGGAGTGACCCAGCAGTAGAACACTTGCCTAGCATGTGTGAAGTCCTGGTTTTGATCTCTAGTCCCGGGGAGTGGGGCGGCATCTTCGTATATTTATTTCATAGATAAAGTTAATGGGGCAGCACCTTCGTATATCTATTTCATAGATAAGAAAGTCAGTTTGCACAGTATGTATCCGTAGAGAAGGTCAGCATTATGATCCAGATGTTCCTGAAGCCCAGCTCACGCTTCCCACCGATACAGAGCATCACAGTATCTTCTGCATCTCCAGACTTGTTCCTCCCAGCTCTCCAGTATCTCTAGGTGGGAGAATATGGCAAGTCAGGAAGCCAGCTCTGTACTGTTCACTCTGGTATAAGTACCTCTCTTAAATACATAATGATAGCAACGATGCAACAGAACACTCTCATAATATACACCAGAGACAGAACATTCCGGAATGGTGTTTTTAAATTAAGTTACTCTTCTGTCGCTAACAAAATGCCCGAGTCCGTCAGCTTATGAGGAAGAAAGCTGTATTTGACTCACGATGCCTAAGGTTTCAGCTCATGGTCAGTTGGCTTTATTCCTTTGGGACTACAGCCCAACATAGTAGCAGGGGTGTGAGGAGGTCTTATTACCTCACAGTGAGGAAGCGCAGGGAGAGACAAAAGGGTTAGGGTGCCATTGCCCCCTTCAAAGATATTCCCTACAGCCACCAAACTTCAGTAGGACCCAGATCCTAAAAGTTCCCCCCCCCACTTCCTAATAGGGAGGGGACAGGCTGAGGACATTTGAGAGATATTTTGGATACCAACTACTGTAGGTGGTTTCATTTTGGGGTTCCTGCTTTACTATTTTGGGGCAGAGAAGTCTGGACCAATTAGCAAGACAGATGCACAACCCTTTAGACAGCCTCCGGCATCCCAGCCATTCATAATAAATAACAACAATATTATTAAATTAAAATATATTATATTATAATTTATTGTAATCATATAATACTTATTACTTAATGTGAATAAATTATTCCTATTATCAAATATAATTACATACAAATTAAACAGTTACAGTTCTTACCGAGCAACTTGTGGGCATTTTTCTCTGTCAAATGATCTACGGTTTCTGCCGTTATATGAACATGTCATTTAATCAGCTCCTTGGTTTTTGGAAACATAGGTTGTTTTGTTGAGATCAATGTACTTACACATACAGTCTTATGCCCCGAACACCCAGGTCAAGGCTTTAGAATAGTCCAGTATGGAGGATTACAGAAGGTAATTCTTGAGAAGCACCCTGCTTTGAGCACAATCGGTTCGAATCAGTGTAGCAGTGTGGCCACCTTGCTTGCTACGTCTCATTATTTTCTTAAGTGAGATGCTAAGAAGTAGAATTACATTTGTCTTGGCCTTTGAAAAGTGTGTAGCTGGCCTGGGCTGGCTAGTGGGAGGTGAAACAGGAAGCTGGTGCGATGGCTCAGCTTAGTTGAGCCACCGCCTAAGTCAACGAGATCAGGTGTCTGCAGATCAGAGATGGTAGGCACACTGCTGCCATCCTAACATCCCACCCGAGACCTCTGGATTCAAACCCTCTATACTGCAGGGTCAGTAGCAGCTAAAGTTAGATACAGACCCGTGGGATCCAGGGAGAAAGGTGTGACCTATTCCCTTCTTCCAAAATTTGACCTTCTTTTATTTCACATCCTATTCCCTTGTTGGCAAGAACGGTGGGGTAGGTGGCACCCTCGGTATGATCATCTTTGTTCCTGGGACAGAATTTGCCTGAGGTCGTGTCACCTGGGGGGAGTGGGTCAGACTCATGTCTTCCCTCTGTATGTACTATTATTATCACAGGATTTCAGAGCAGAGAGGAAACTTAATGATCTCTGGGCATTGGGCCCAATCCCTCCCTTCCTTCTGTGAAAAGCGGAAGCTGAGAACATTTAAAGGATTTGTCCAAAGCCGTGAAATATGTGACAATTCAAGGACGAATACCCAGGTTTTCCGGTTCCCTCCCTCTTCCAGGAATTTTTCCTCTGGGCCATATTCATCTGAAGCAGATAGAAGTCATGATTAAAAAGTTGTCTGGATATGTTCGCCTCTCTCTCCAAAACGGGTGTTGCTCTATAGATATTCAGTACCAGAAAAGCGAAGCCACATGGCTGCATAGTCTGCCTTGGGCCTTGGCTGGGCCTTCCCTGAAGATCATTCTGGAACCATCATCAAGAAGCAGGAAGTAGGGACTGGGGATATAGCTCAGCAGTAAAGACGGCTTGTCTAGCATGCACAAGACAGTGTTCAATCCTCAGCCAGCTAAGTGCGTAATCTTTCCCTTCCTGAATTCACACAAATATTGGAACTAGTTTTTGAAGAAGAAAATTGCTCCTTTATGAACAAAAACTTCTGCAATCAAGGAAGTAGTGTTTTTCTCACTTTCTTGGGTACAGATGAGAGGAAAACGGCCTTTCTTGCTTCAGAGGCTTTTGACACTGGGCTCCAAGTAAAGAAAGAACAGCTGTGACCCCTTTCCCAGAGCACAGAACATAGCCATAGAGATTATGCCAGCATCTGCCCTCCCCATGAGGGTTCTGCCGGGCTCTCCCATAATTCTCCAGTTTCAGGTTTACAACTTTTATGGAAAAAGTGTTTCTTCAGCTTTCAACACTGCTTTCTTTGCCTGTTATTACTGAAACCACCCACTGCTCATAGGAAAATCCCCAAATGTCAAAATTGGGATATTTTAAAATTAAAGGAGATACTTTTGGGGATTAATGACGCTTGCCTTGACTTGTCTTTTGCTGGTGACGGACTATCAGGCCCTTGATCTTGCTGAGTCAGTCAAACTTAAGCAAGAGGCTATGGTGGCCATTTGT
The DNA here is from genome assembly GCA_030674055.1 of Rhabdomys pumilio. Lineage (NCBI taxonomy): Eukaryota > Metazoa > Chordata > Mammalia > Rodentia > Muridae > Rhabdomys > Rhabdomys pumilio. The sequence continues at coordinate 1,470,887 of JANHMN010000024.1, read as the reverse complement.
GGCAGGGTCCTGGGCTTTGGGGAAGGGTTGCTTCATGATTTTAATGGTGCTGTTTCAAGAAATACAGTCAGTAGTGGCCACAGGCTATCTGCCTAGGACTTTGTTTCTGATGATGAAAGAGAGTCATAGGTTTGAAAGTCATAGGTTTGAAAGAAAAGTCACAGGCCAGGCCAGAGGGTGGTTAAGCTCTATAGAGGTTTTCAGACCTGGGTCTGCATCCTTTGATATTATCTGTGTAATATTGGCTGTGTGACTTAATCTTCCTAAGCCAGTTTTCTCTACCTGCAAACTGGTACCCATTGAGCTTGGGATAACTAAGAGATTTTCACAAAGCACCTGGGCAGGTAGCAGGCACTCTCTGAATGTCAACATGTCATCTTCTTGTGGGTTTTTTTTTTCTTTCTTTCTGATTTACCAGGAGGAGGCTGGGAAATTCGTAAAAGAAGACAGGAGATAGGAAACTGTTTTGCTATGAAATCCTCCTTTCAGCCTCTGGATAATGTGTATTGATTGCTGATTGCTGTCTATACTCCAGGCGCTGGCCAGACCTCTAGGGTTAAGAAGTAGGTGCTTAGAGTCTCTGTCTCAGACACACAGTCTTCTCAGGGGGACTATGAAAGGGGGGTTGAATACTGTCAAGGACATCCCAGCAAAGGCATTCCAGTATTAGAAAACACTCAGGAAAAAAAGAAAGACAGAGCATGTGGGAAAATAGCTGGACCGTCTCTCAGCAAGCGTACACTCATGGAATAACAGCTGATGCCAGTTACTACTGAATCAGACAAGGAAAAAAATTTTCCCTCAAAGAAGGTGGAAACAGGTATCAAAGGAAAGGCCAAACTGATCGCTGCTTATAATATATATAAATGCTGTAATCAAGATGAGATGCATAGGCTAAAGCTGCGTGAGTGGTGCAGGCCTGTGACCATCAGGAGAGAGTTTAGGGTAGGCCTTGGTTACATAGTTTGAGGCCAACCTGGGCTACATAAGGCCCAGCCCCAACCACACCCCCAAATCATGTGGTATTAACACTGAAACAACTACCACAGTTAAATCCCTGTTGTTAACCCAAAGGGAAAAGACACAACCCAACATTGAAGATGTTGTCACTAATTCATTTGAGGACAGTGGTAGGCAGAGGGAAAGGAAGAATCCCCTCTGTGTGCTCAAAGGGATGACTGAACGCAGATCCTATGCGGGGGTGGGGGTGTGGGGAGGGGTGGGGATGGGGGAAGGAAGTTCCCACAGGGGAAAAGATATAGCCAGCTTGAGAATGGTGAGACTGACCAGGAACATCGGCTCACACATGTAATCTCAGGACTCAGGACGCCAAGGCAGGAGGATCACAAGTTTGAGACTAGCCTGGACCAGATGAGAACTTATTTCAGAAACTAAAGCAAACAGAAAAGAATGAAGAAGACAAATTGTGCATTCATTCATTCATTCATTCCTTCCTTCATTCATTCAGTGAATATGTGCTAAGTACCTACAGTTTTCCTGGGTGGTATCCTAGAATCTGAGGTGCTGTGGTGGGTTAGGGAGCACCCTTGGTGAGTGGATGGACAATGTGACATTCGGCAAGTAGCGTCAGCAAAGCAGAGAGGAGGGGACAGCTAGTTGGTCTGTAGGACCACTGTAACTCGTGTAAGGGGGCCTGAGTTCTGGGGTTCTTGGGGGTTTTTTTGTTTGGTTGATCAGGGTTGAGGGTTGTTTGGTTTGTTGCTGATTTTTTTTTTTTTTTTTTTTTTTGGTTTTTCGAGATAGGGTTTCTCTATGTAGTCCTGGCTGTCCTGGAACTCACTCTGTAGACCAGACTGGCCTCGAACTCAGAAATCCGCCTGCCTCTGCCTCCCAAGTGCTGGGATTAAAGGCGTGCGCCACCACTGCTCAGCTTGTTGCTGATTTTTGTTTTTACTTGTTTGCTCGATGTGTGTGTGTGTGTGTGTGTGTGTGTGTGTGTGTGTGTGTTCTCTAGTGCTCGTATGGAGATCTGAGAACAACTCTCAGGATTAGTCCTCTCCATCCTGTCAGTCCCAGGGATCAAACTTCCATTCTCAGGCTCAGCACTGAGAGAGAGCCTTTTACCTCCTGAGCTATCTCACTGGCCCATAGTTTTGCTTTTGCTTTTGCTTTGTTGTTGTTGTTGTTGTTGTTAAAAGGTTTAACTATGTAACCTGGCTGGCCTCAGCCTCTTGTTTGCCGCAGGGGTTACAGGCATGTTCCAATACAGTTGGCTTTACCTTATTGTTTCCGCAAATCGGTTATCCGGTGTCTAGCGCCCATGTAAACTTCACTTCAAAATATATTTGAGTAAAACTAGATGGGGTTTCATGGAAATATTAAAATAGAATACAGATTCAAATATAGTCAGCGTATCAGTCAGCTTTTAGAATGGATGGGGGTGAGGGAGAAGGCAGAAGAGGAGGGTAATACTCAGGGAACAAGAGGCAGCTGGCGACCAAAGCTGCTTGGACTGGGGTGTCCTTGACTGCCAAAGTTCCTAGGTCATCTTGATTTTGACATCCCCAGTTCCTATGGTAGAGCTGTCAACTCAGCATATGCTTAATATAGGCTATCCTAGTGTTTATTCACAGTTGCTCTACTTCTTTGTTTTTTTGGAGATGTGAGCTTACCATGTATCCCTGACTGGTCTAGAACTCACAGGGTTGGGCCTGACTCAGCCTCCAAAGTTCTGGGATTACAGGCATTTTACTGCCACACCTGGTTTTATGAGCGGTTCAAATCAAACCTAGCATTTTATGCATGCCGGGCGGGCAAGCATTCTTGCTTACTGAGCCACACACACCCAGTCAGACAATTGATCTGCTTTAAAATATGAAACCTTGCCTCATGTTGATGATGCATATACCTTTAATCCCAGCACTCAAAGGGCAATGGCAGGTGGATCTCTGTGAGTTCGAATCCAGACTTGTCTACGTTGTGAGGTCAGTAGCCAGGCCTACTGAGTAATATCTTGTTTCACAAAAGAATAACCAATCTGAAACCCTGCGTTTACTCCTATGTTAACCCTGTCATCTTCGTGAGGATACTTAGAAGGAGTTGGAAACTCTAGCTTTGAATGATGTAACTGGTAGTACTTTCTTGTGTTGGGAACAGCAGGCTGATGGTCCTGGATACACCTGTATCTTCTCCTTAAGTGTGCCAAGGTTTTTTTCTACTTGGCCATATTTTTTTGTGTAGCCCAGGATGTCCTAAGAATCTTATATAGTTGAGGCTGGCCTCAAACTTCTGATTCTTTTCCTTCTTTCTGTCTTTCAAGAATTCTGGGATTCCAGGCATGCCCCCACCAAGCCTGATTAATGTGTTCCTGGGAGTTGAACCCTAGGCTTCATGCATGCTAGCCAAACATGCTACAACTGAACTCAGTCCCCAGCCTCAATTCATACTCACTTAGATACTGTTGCATTATACATACATATATACATATATACATATATATATATATACATATATACATACATACATACATATACACATATACACATATACACATACATACATACATACATACATACATACATATGAATGTGATCTTAAGACAATGTTTAGAGTTTTCTCTCTTATTTTCAACTTGATTTTTATTACTGTTGAAGTTATTATGCAAAACACTGGGTTTCATTATGGTATTTTTATACATATATGTGACTATATTTGCACTTACACAGCCCCCATCTCTTCTGCTCACTTTTCCTTTGTTACTTTTTTTTTTTCCTATTCACCAACATTCTGCATGCCGTGTTTTTATGTGTAGTGGTTCTCTTAATGCCTAGGGTGTCTTGTTTGGATGCCTCATTCCCTAGTGGACTGATAACGTTCAAAGAGATAGGGAAGAATGCTTGCAGGAGTTTTGCATCGGCTCCCTGCGTCCTGCATCCCAGCCATGCCAAAAAGAATTTCAAGTAGAGTGTGCATCTCATTTCCAGCTCTTGGGTAAAAAGCTGCTGGGAAGCTCCTAGACACATCCAGCCTCAGCAGGTTTTGTCCTTTTAGTTCTAAGCAGGCAGACTGGTTTCCCCAGGGTACCAAGTCACTAAACACACACACACACACACACACACACACACACACACACACACACACA
>JANHMN010000024.1:1424321-1466775 GCA_030674055.1 Rhabdomys pumilio | reverse complement strand
ACACACACACACACACACACACACACACACACACACACACACACACAGAGAGAGAGTTGTCCTTCTCTAGGGGAGGCCTGAGTGTTGACAGACATTCTGCCTTATCTTGCTTTCACATCGGTAGTTGCATGATTGCTGCTCATAGCAAGCGTGGGTGGGGGTTCCTCTGCCCTGCCCTGTGCTAGCTGTTAAAATAAGAGGGTGGTTTATTGTGTTGTTTTTCAAGTGAAGAGCAGGCTACCACCAGTTGGCAACTCTTGTCGGGTTGCTTGGAATAATTTATTCACATCAAAGCAAAACCAGACACAGCTCTTTTCGGAATGTTTCAGCAAGATGAGGATGACAGGAATTGAGACTAAAAGTTGGCACAATGCTAGGGGTGCAGGTAGGCCAAAGAGAGGCCATGTTCAATATTGACAACTTTTCCAACTGGCAGGGCTGAGTAGAATCCTCCCTCTGCTACTGGAATTACATGGCCGAGCCCTAGCCCTGCCCTTGACCTGCCGTGGGATAGAGTGGTCATCCTGCCATTCGGGTTTCCTCCTCAGCAGAATGTGGGTTGGACTGGGCTACTTTATAATCACAGAGACCTAGATTCAAATTCAGGCTCCACCACTCACTTACCACACAGTCCCCTGGGATCTCTGAGCTCCAGTTCTCATTAAACACCGCTGGGGATAAACAAATGTGTCTCCGGAAGGAATTTGAAGCTTTAATGAGGGGACATAAAGATCTTCATCCCTGTGTAACCGGGCCCTTGAAGATCCCAGCCAGGTAGTAGCTACTTAATCAGTAAATATTCATCTCTGTCCTTTACTGACTGTGCTGTGTGTCTGTGTGCTACCGAATAACACAAAGACACAAGTCTCCATCACCGTACATGGCTACACCACCCTCCCTAAGTGTTGAGCATCAAGACACTGAAGTGCCGTATCCTAAAGTGGAGTGTTCAGCGTAACCGTGTGAGAGTTGTTTATAGGTCCCTTCGTTTGGATCAATCTGGCGTGTGCATTTTCCTTCAGTAGGTAGAAAGGAACGGCTTAGGAGACTGTAGGATTATGGGAAAACAGGACTGTCGGAAAAAGCTCAAGGAGAGAAAAGCAGAGAGATGCAATCGTTTGGTGAAAAAACACACTGATGGTATGGGAGAATATGGAGTATGTTAGGGAGGTACCATCTGGGAGGGCACGAAGACCACAGAACATACTGGGTACTATTTGGGGGCTTGATATTCTACAACAGCCAGAACGTACAGTACCCCCTAATCCACCATGTTCCTGCAGCCTCACCATCCATCCTTCTTTATATCCATGCTCTCTACCCTGTTGGAGATGTTTGCTTTAAGGCTGTCTTTGTTGTTTTTCTTTCTTTTCCTTCCTTGTCTTTTTTCTTCTTCCATTTTAACTCTCCTCCCTCCTCTTCCTCTTCTTCTTCCTCTTCTTCTTCCTCTTCCTCCTTCCCCTACCTCCTTCTTTTTCCTTCTCACTGTGTAGCCCAGGCTGCTCTTGAAATCCCAGTTCTACTGCCTTAGCCTCCCAGATGCTGACGTTACAGATGTCTACGCCACCATGTCCAGCTAGCTACTGCTGTTCATTTGTACCAGAAGTGCCCAGTGTAAATGTGTAGTATATGCAAACCATGTGCTCGGATTGATTCTCCAGCTCGGTCTCTGACGGGAGGGGCATCATGTCCGGTAGAATGGAGATAAGAATCTAGCAGTTTTCTGCTGCCCACAGATTATTCATTTAATCCATTCAACTTATTGTGAGATAGGCGTTAGTCTCCCTTTACAGAAGCGAAGACTTCGAGGGTCACAGTGGGCAGGTAATATGCTCAGGGAAACCAAGCTAGCAATGGCGGCAGACCAGGATCAAAATGTGGCTTCCTCCCCATAGCTCAGACCCTGTCCACTGCGCCAGGCACCAGGTGTAACAGAGGACCTCTCTTCAGCATCTTAACCGAGGTAGACATCACATGATCACTGAATTCAAAGACCTCTCACTAAGAAGAGCATGGTACAGACTCTCACAGAAAGACGCTCACATCCTGCCCAGCAGCTGCCAGTATAGGCATTTCCTTCTTCGCTGTTAATTCTCTCTTCTCCGAAATGCCTGTAAACAGTCACATTTGCTTTCCACATCTACGGCTACGTCTCAGAGGATTTTCACTGAGGACACGTTATGCTTGAACTTTGGAAAGTGACTGAGGAATTGCCAAGGTCACCCACGGAGCAGCGGCACCTGCATAACAGAGGCAGAGCTGTCCCTGTGTCCCTGCCAGCAGCCCTATGCACCTGGGCTCACAGGTGTGCATGGTGAGCAGTTGGGTGTCAGCTGGGAAGTGCCAACATGCTGTGTGTGCATCTGGCGGAACAGGAGAAGCTGGGGTAGCTGTCACACCACCTTGGATCAGCCCTGCTGTTGGAGTGAGGAGAAAAGGAGATGGGAAGTTAGTCTTCCTCCTGTCCCTTTGAGATCAATTCCTCCAGCCTTTAAACTCCCCAGTAGAGTGGCTTTACATTGAAAGCTCTTTGCTTCTCTCCCTTTGAGCTCTGATCCAAATTGCAGACAGTGGGGGGCATTTTTAAATTAAAAATAAACAAACAAAAATCACCTACTTGGAGTCAAGCGTGCAGAAGTGCAGGCTTATGATACCAGCATCTGGAGGTGGAAGCGAGAGGACCATATATATGTCCGTGAACAGCCAGGGCTGCATACTAAGACCTTGTCTCCGAACAAACAAACAAAAATAAATAAAACAAAGGTACTTGGCCCTGGGTTACCTTCGCAGTGCCACAAACAAGAAGCCACAAATAAACCCTTCCAAACTTAGAATTCTCTTTAAGTTTAATAGCTACCCCTAAATGTCAACATAGCTTTGTTTGTTTGTTTCGGTTTTTTTCACCTTCAAGTTTAACCTGTCCATTTGCTCACACAACAGTGCACTTTGGATGGCGATGCTGATTATAGTTTGGGTTATGGTAGGTAGAAGTGACTACTGACAGCTGAGGAGATGCCTCACCTGGATAAGTAATAAACTGCCCAGAATTGTTCTAACAATAACCCAAGATATGGGAGAGCCCTGGAAATCTGTATTTGCTAGAACGCCAATGGATGAGTCCTCATTTAACCAGAAACTCATGTTTCATCACAAAAAGAATACCAGGACCATGGGGTGTGGTGTCTGTTTTGTATTAAAGATTCTCAGGTTCCAACACTGTATCGTGGCAGAGCCCATGGGCTTTGCTGTTTTGCAGGGGTATAGCATTCTCCTTTGGATTTCTTAGTCTCTCTGTCTAAGAGGATTAGCAAATACGGTTGCTTCTTGAGAGGGTCCAAGAATCTTATTAACTTTTGATAACAAAGAAAAAAAAAACCAGTGGGACTTGTTCTGATTGGATCTTCTTATGGTACAGCCGTGGCTGGACGGCCTCTGGGGTACTGAACACAAAGTGCGAAGAGTTAAACGGCTCAGGGTGAACGGTGGTAGGGAAATTCCGTGGTGGAGGGGGGATGGGGGGGGAAATGCTAACATGAAAAGTTGCTAATGAGAGTGGGCACTCGTCGAGACAGGTTCTGCTGGTCAGTCTTTCCAAACCTCTTTTTTAGTGCAATACTCACACTTTCCGACATCTTTGGGCTTTCCAAAATGTGGGGTTCTTCCTTCTGACACTAACCTCAGGGGCGATGGACAAGCCATATACTAGCCGGCCCTCGGGAAAACTCATGGTATTTGGGGTTGGTAGTGGTGGTGGGATGAGACTAAGGCCTATTTCTCCCTTTTGACTCTACCTTCGAGGTGCCCTGTCTTGTTTGAATCCCTGTCCTGACGGCTCTCTCCTATGAGAAATCATGGAATCATGTGTCTCAGGTGTATACAGATCCCTCCCATTTGAGGACATTCTGCTACCATGTTTAAACCCTAATCGCCGTCAGGAACTTCCCTTCTCCTTGTGTTACGTCCTTTACTTCTTTGCCGATGTTAGTTCTAACAGGTCTCTGGAGCTGACGGAGACAAGAGGGGTGGTGACCAAACAACCCAGGCAGGAAAGTAGCATTTGTTCCTTGGAGAATAAAGAGCCTTTGAGAGGGTCAAAAAGAAGAAAGAGGCGACCGTCATCACACAGAGCAGAACGCGAGATACTATGTCTTCCCCTAAATATGGGGGGAGACTCCTTTCCTGCTCACTCAGACTCACAAAGACTTCAGAAGTTAGGTTTAGGGGAACAGCCTCCTTAAGCAGGAAGCAAAGCTGTCAGATTTTAACTTAAAAAATATATATACATTCTTACTCTGTGCCTCTTGGTTAACAAGATTAAATGAAGGACAGGTCAGTTGTTAAAACTGACCACTAATTCTGAGTTTGTATTCATTCGTTTATTCATCCTAATATTTATTTATTGTCCCTGTCTGTTCTCCTCCCCCACCTCTCTTCCTCCCTTCCTCCTTTCCTCTCTCTCTCTCTCTCTCTCTCTCCCTCCCTCCCTCTCTACAAGGTTAAACTATATAGCCCTAGATGCCCAGGAACTCACTATGTAGACCAGGTTGGCTTCTAACTCACAGAAAATTGTACGTCTCTGCCTCTCAAGTGCCAGAGGCATGGGCCGTTATGACTGACTTCATTCTTTTTCATCATTTGTTTTCTATAGGTAATCATCCAGCCTTTCATGACAGAGGAAATGATGTCTGAATTTCTAAAACATGGTGACCTGGTTTTAATTTTGTGGTGGGCCGAAAAGCAGGTCTCTCGCTCTCTCTCTCTCTCTCTCTCTCTCTCTCTCTCTCTCTCTCTCTCTCTCTCTCTCTCTTTCTTGTGTATGTTTTCATGTGACTGCTACTGCCTTGCAAGAAGAAGAAGAGGTCAGAGGACAACCTCGAGTATTGGCTCTCACCCCTCCATCTTGTCCGAGACAGGATCTCTCTTTTAGTTATTTATATCAGTGTATACCGTGCTGGCTGGCCTCAACTTCAAATTCTCTCATATCTACTTCTCATCTTCCCACAAGAAGCAAGCTTAGAGATGTACACCACCGTCAAGCCTGGCTCTATGTGCGTCTCAGGAGTCATACCCAACGTCTCGAGCTTGTATGGAAAGCATACAAGCTTTTTTTTCTGGTTAGGAAAGATGACTGCCGAGGTAAGAAATGTACTCTAGGGACCGGGTAGCCTTCTCCTGCAGGCTCTCAGTTGGCTGGCCCTCTGACGATCTCATAACTGGCAAGGCACTTGCTATCCTCCCTAAGCTCGGTAATGGCTTCACAGTTGACCCTGTCCAACTCAGAAACCAGCTGGCATGCCCCAGGTGCCTGTAGCAACTGGTCTATAAAGGTCAAAGACAAGTTTTGCCAAAGCAGCAAGTGCTCTGTAGACTGCACAGGACCTTTAAGAAACCACAGTTGTTGGTGTTTTGCTTATGGCTAAGTCCTTGGCTTGAAGGCGGCCAGTAGGGGATGGAAAACAAGGTCGTGTGGAGTGTCTGAATCACAGCTGCTGACGCCTCCCTCTCAGAGGGTATTGGGAGCTCGTATTCTCAACTTTGAAAATACCTTCCATTCTTCACTTTCATGCAGATGGTCTTTTTAAAAGGTCATACAGGCTAACGAGGGAGACCTGAACACAGGGCTTCCGTTCCGTTTCAGAAATAGCAACAGTCTAAGGTTAGTGGGATATATCATCAACGCCATTTTCCCACGAGAGATTCTTTTTTTTTTTTTTTGGTTTTTTTGAGACAGGGTTTCTCTGTGTAGCCCTGGCTGTCCTGGAACTCACTCTGTAGACCAGGCCAGCCTTGAACTCAGAAATCTGCCTGCCTCTGCCTCCCAAGTGCTGGGATTAAAGGCGTGCGCCACCACTGCCCAGCCCTACAAGAGAGTCTAAATGGCTGACTCTGGAAACCATAAGCTACTGTTATTAAATAAGGAACTATATTCCTGGATTTAGTTCCTTCTCTTTTATTTGAGAAGCAGTTTCATTGTGTGGCCCTGGCTGTCCAGTAACTGGTAATGTAGACCAGGCTAGTCTTGAACTGATGAGAGTTCTCCTGCCACTACCTCCAGAGTATTAAAATTACACACGTCAGCCACCATGTCAGATTTCTTAATAGGTCAAAACTTCTAGATATGTCACTGGTCAGAAAGAGGCAATTGTCTTATGTTTTCTTAATTTGTGGGGGTTAAAAGAGAAAAAGAAAGCCACTTACATAAAAGTCTGCGATTAACAGATTTGTTTTAGAGCTCCAGACCCAGTAACTTCAACTATAGAAGGGTGCAGGTTTTAACTGGTCATAACTATGTCTGAACCAGATCTCAGCCTGTACCTACACAGAAACTACTTCCTATTTGCCACCCAGATCCATTAATTCCAAAGAAGTCAGTGCCCATCAGCCCTGGAGTCCACAGTCAACTGCCTGTGGCACTTGCTTGCCTTTGCCCCAGTGAGCAATCATCACAAATGTGCTCGTGGTTCTGGGGCTCCTTCATCAGGACCCTGGAGGCTCACCATCACTACAGAGCATCCCCTACCATCATGAAGCACTTGTGAAGCCAGTAAGGAGGTTGGGAAGACTGATGCGTGGGTAAACAGGAGAAAGAAAATGGACTGCAGGTGAATTCTGTGACCGTCCTATCTCTACCGCCCAGAGGACATTCTTTCACCTTGCTCTAAATGCCTGACTCCTCAGAGGGTGAGTTTGTTTTTCTGTTCAGAATGCAGTCAACTGTCTTTGATTCCTGTGGTTCCCAGGTGTGGTATCACTCTCTGCAACTCCTACTGTGGCACCGAGACATCTATATGGTGGCTGACTGTGTATACCTCAGACAACCAGCACCCTGGTGTCTATTCCTAAGGGCTCAAAGTATCCAGCATGAAAAGAGACCTCTAAAAAAAAAATCCTTGATACGTTCTTAGGGGATAGAAGGAGAAGGATGGGGAGTTTGAGGCTCACCTGGGCACTATCATGAGATCCTCTTTGCTCATCTGCTGACTGTGGGACCCTTCTTCCCATGAAGGTCTTAGGAAGGGGCTCTGTTACTGACAGTGTACTCTTAGGCTATACTGTGTACAATTCTGCAGTTTGCGCTGGTACCCTGGGTGCAGGATTCCTCCAGTTATGTACTTATTCCAGTGACTGTGTCATGGAGTAGTTGAGGCTTAGTCTGTTTCTCCTACATTGAAATATAAAGAAAGAATAGAGCTGGACAGTGGTGGCGCACACCTTTGATCCCAGCACTTGGGAGGCAGAGGCAGGTAGATTTCTGAGTTTGAGGCCATCCTGCTCTACAGAGTAAGTTCCAGGACAGCCAGGTCTATACAGAGAAACCCTGTCTCGAAAAACAAACAAACAAACAAAAAAAACAAAACAAAACAAAACAAAAAAAAGGAAACCTTTGGAGGAATTATATAGATAGATGGCTACAGAAGTTGTTGACTCGAATGCTACACGTGTACATAAAAAATGACAACTTGAGGCTTGTGTGCACTTAAAAGATGTGGGATAGAGACTTTCAGGTGTGGGGATCTGTAGAGCATCACACACATGCCAAGTAACAGATTTTAGTGTTTCTAGGTAAAGGACAGTGGCTTGTCTCTATCTGTGTCTTTGTGCTCTGACAGGCTATGTTTTTCAGTCATGACTTCGGTCCCAAATCCTGTCTGTAGTGTCTTTAGTCTGTATTGAAATGAATTATAAAAGAAAAAGTGCTGACAAGAAGTCTTCAGGTGACTGTCTTTCCTTTTGATATTTAAGGGCCCCTTTGTCAGTGGGCTGAGGGTGATGATGGGGCAGGAGACTGGTTGTTTGTTTGTTTGTTTTTATCTTTATTTTTTATTTTTATTTTTAGAGAAAATAAAATGTTAGCAACTCTGTATGATCCTTAATCACTGGTGCTCCCATCTTTACTTTCAGAAGACCCCGTAACCTTATCAGAGTTAACTGTATTGTGTGCCTCTCCTGCCTGATGGCTGCAGTCTCTTTATCTCTTCCTGGTAGACTTCTGGACCCTCTTTGCAAGGGAGCTGACTTGCCTCGTGCCCAGCTGGGCTGCCCAAGTCCTTTGTCCATATTTGGTTAGAGAACCACGGTAAGAGAGAATTGCTTAACTAGCCTCTTTCTCACTCAGTAGAGGGGTCCCTAACAACTTTTATGGCAGTCACTTTGTTACCACAAACCACAAAGCCAGCTAAATACACATTTACTAAATGAAAAAAAAAAATAGCTAAGTCTCAGGTTGCCATGAAAGCCTTTTGCTTCCTCTGTCTCTCTCAGTAGCGATAAGCCAGTTATCTCAGAGTCTCTCTGGTGCCTGAGGGTCATAGAAAACTTCCTCTTTTACCCTGGCTTCCCCTATATAGCCGCCCATGACAGTCGTACCCAAGAGGGCCAGGAATGCGAATACTGGGCTTTTCTTGATCCTGCCCTCAAGCAAACAGCTCTTTGCAGGTCCTCTTTCTAAGTACCTTGTCTAGAGTGAGCATCTCCTGTGGGAGGAAGAAACCTGAGGGGTGAGATGCTAACTCTTCCCTGGGGAATTTCCCTAGATAATCTTTAATGTTATTTTTGCATTGGAGGAAAGAACTCGGGTTTCCTAGTAGGACTGAAGTCTCGTTGTTTACATTGAGCCACGTCAGAGCTAAATCAGCTGCTCTCCCTCAACCTTAATTTTTCCATCTCTAAAATGGGAATACTGCCAGGAGTGATGATGCACTCACGTAATGTCAGCACTTGGAGGGAGGAGGGAGGAGGGTCACCAGTTCAAGATCAGCCTGGATTATACACGTATTCATATTTGTTCTGCCTTTGATGCCTCCTTGGTGACATACGCTGTCACAGATACTTCAAGGACAAGACTTGTGGAAGTAAAGAATCCAAAGCTAGGAAGAGTGCCAGGGTTCCTGTTGTCCAGCCTCTATGTATTTCCAGCTAAGTTTTCCATGCAATATCCATCCAGACAAAAGACCACCTAGACAGGCAACCCACAGCTTCCCCTTGGTTTGCAGCCAAGTTGGGAATAGTCATGCCAGATTTCCCCCCTGCTTTGCTGTTCACTGTCAAATAATTTGGGGCATGGCAGGGGGTGTGGAGATGAGGAGGGATTTACAGCATCTGCTCCTTCCTTTCTAGTGGAATCCTCCCAGACACCGGCAACAAGTGCCAAAGCCAGCAACGGAATTCAGCTGTGTGCGCTTGGAAGGCGCGAGGAGATAAATTTATGTCCGCTATTTGGATCTAGAGTGCACAGGGAAACCAGATGGCTAAACTGTCCTCCAAGTGCCCCAGAAGGTGGTGGCTGATGAGTAGCTTTGGGGTGAGGAGCTGGGGGAGGGGGGGTCAGTTCATTCCTACTCTGAAAGGATGGATAGATATGCACCTGGGGTATGTTTGAATATTTCCTCAGAAGAGAAGGAAGGGCACATGAGAGGGATCCCAAGGCTCTCTCTGATGGTCTCTTCCATCCTGTCCCGGAGGGAAGGATAGTTTGGCATCATGAGGTTCTAGTTGGCCATTGATGTTTTTCTCTTATATTCTGCATCGTTGTTAAACAGTGGAAGGACACCCGGGGAGGTAAGAGAATCTCCCGCCTTAGAACAGTGCCCTAAACAGAAGAATCTCAGTGTTGAAGCTAGGGGAAGACTCGGTGGGCTTCATACACACCTTCCTGGCCCAAACTCCAAACAAACATAGACTAGACCACCGAGTACAAGTATGTCTTTCTAGAAGCAGCTAAGTGTCCAGCAGTGGGGATTTTGCCAGGGTGAAAGAACAACGGTGGTCCTGCACTTCTGAGCTGAGACTCCGAAAGCTCGTTAGCGTTGCTAAGTAAAACCCGGAGCTAAATCCCCGTCCTTATTCAAGCCTTAGGATTAGACAAGGAACTCCTGAACTTCCTTTTCTGCCTTTACTTTAAAAAAGGGGTCAACTGACAGTTGGACCCTTCACTCCAAAAGCATCATCTAGAGATACTGAGATGGAAGGGGGGCAGCACAAGACCAGCTTCATTGCTGGCTCTGGATGCTGGCTATGCTGCCATTGACCTGTGTGTAGCGCTGGACGAATCACTTAACAACCTGTGGACCCCGCCCCCACCCCAGTTTCCTTATCGGTAAACTTGGAGATTCTAGTGTTAGTAAGTTCACTTCCTTCTTCCATCCTTGCTCAGAGTGAAACCATGCCAGCAGAGCAGGATGATGGCTAAAGACAGATTTCAGGCAAGCCTGTGTTTGTGCCTGGGTCCCACATACTGTCGGTACCACTTCGTACAGGCTGTTTGGCTTTTCCTTCGCTCGCGTGCGAAATGAGCCGATACTGATTAATGCCTACGTCATGGTTGGCCTGAAAATTAAGCTAGACACATTAAAATGCTTACATGGTGCTTGACATGCAAATAACCCCTAAGAAACGTTATTTCTTACTGTTATGGACATGCAGTTCTAAGGAGCACTCCGGTCGGAATGGTACTTGCTTGGGTGCTACCGTTGATTGTACGGATGCTGTTGAGGTCCATTCGGAATGATGTCTTGCACTTGCTATGTTATGAGTGGCTGCAGGCACCATTCAGTAAGCTTTTGAGTCAGCAGACCCTTCCTGACTACTGTGAGTAGCAAGGGGCTCTCATCTCCGAGTAACATCTTTTATGGCAGATATTACCAGAGAGCCACTGAGGAAGACCACAGTGCTGACTACTGCACCTCTCCTCTGTGCTCCCCTTGGTCCCTCTGCTTCTCCCTGTGTCCTCTGGAAGTTATGACATTGATGGACACAGTTTTTGCCTCACCCAGCAAGGGATAATTACAAAACCCCAATTCCAAGCAGGCAGCAGAAAGTTTATGTTTGCGTTGCAGGATGCAACGTGCGCTTCCCAACCAAGCTCTTGCCCTGCAGGGTGAATTCTTCAGCCTCTGCCAAGGTCCTCTGACTATAAGGCCATTCACCCTGCAATTAGGAGGTTATGAACCTCAGCTCCTTGAATTTTAGTCAATTTTTTTTTGCATGTCCCTGTCTTGAGAATGTTTCAGAAACAGAGGAGATTAAAGTGTCCCCTTCCTGCTCACCATTCTAGCAGCTTGCCTCGGGGACAGAGGAGATCCTCTCCCTGTGTGGAGAGGACTTAGACAGGAACTCTCTGGCCATGCATGCTGCGGCATCCTCTCTGGAGTAGAAAGCACAACACGGAGGCAACAGGTGGAGCCTGTTGAGATCCAGGATGAATCTCAGGGTACAGGTAGGGACAATGGACATCCTGAAGGAGACTCTCCAGCCCCACTGTGGCTTGGGACACTGGATGTCTTTGATCTTCTGAGGCTAGGATGTCACTCGGGAACTCTGCTTAGAGTTTTTAATCTGACCAGGATTAAAAGGAAGTATAGGTTACAGACATGAGCTCCCTCTACCCTCAGGAGCATGACAACCTCAGTATTGTCCATTTTGAGACTCAGATCAGGCTGCAGGGCAGAACCCAAAGAACTTGCTGGAAGGGAGAGAGGAAGGATGGTCCCATTTTCCTCCGACTATAAGACTTGGGCATGGCTGCCTCAGCCTCACAGTTTATCTATTAGGAAGTAACACGCTGTCTGTAGTCTCCTGTCTTCTTTTCCTTGGATTGACACAGTCTCCAAGCCTGAGAGTCTTCCCCCAGCACAGCTGACACCTAAATACAAGAAGCTGAACAAGACCTGGGAAGCTCAGGCTCCAGGCTACTCCCCCGGGGCTTCCTCAGGGCTCCCTCTGAACTGGCCTTCCTGTGTCAGAGGCCATGTCTTCTAGGTCTCAATATTTTCCTCTGGTTATCTTCCGATTCCTCAGAGTCTTAAAGTAAGGACAAGGGAAAAGATTCTGTCTTCCTTATCCATCTTTGGCCTCTTTCTGGATCTTGATTATATATTCCATGAACTGCCTAGGACCCTCTGTTACTGAAATAACAGAGCCTATGGGGAGAAGACTTGGAGGGAATTTCCTGATCATGTTATCTTGTCCCTCTTGTGTGTAAAAAACTTCTATACCAATTGACATAGGTCCTACTCTATCCAGACAATCCAGACAATCACTTCAGGTCATAATGAACCTGTAGAGTCTCAAGGAAGGTATTCTGGCCACACCCAGACAGTCTGGAAACCTGTGGTCCCAGACCACATGCATTAGGCGTGGTTGAATCACTGCAGTCAGCCCATGGTGCCTGGAGATGTCAGCTGTTGCTAGTGGGGGTGGGGAAGTAGTGGCTATAATTAGCTTCTTGAGTACCCTATGTTCAGCAGAGGGGAAACGGGCCCCTTGAAGTGTGTCTGTTTTCCACTGCTACACCCCGTGGTGTCACCGCAGGTGCTTTTAAGCTGCCCAGAGCTGTTCTCCAAGAACTGCTGTGGCTGTTGGTGGCAGTTCCGGACGCTTTTGAAAAGTCACACGGGGCCTGGTCAAGCATCAGCAAATGACTTCCGGTTCCCTTCCCCCCTTCTCTCCACTGACAGGGTGACATTAGACCTAGAAGACATGGCCTCTGACACAGGAAGGCAGTTCAGAGGGAGCTCTGAGGGAGTCCCGTGAGAGTGGCCTGAGCTTCCCAGGTCTTGTTCAGCTTCTTGTATTTAAGTGTCAGTTGTGCTGAGGGAAACTCAGGCTGTGTCAATCCTGAATCTGTGTCAATCCAAGGAAAAGGAGACAGGAGACTACAGACAACGTATCACTCAACTATAAGAGACTCTCTGACCCAGGATTTAGGAACTGCATACACACCCAGCCTAATTCAGACGTCACCTAGCCATTTGGCCTCAGGCGACTCCTTCAACTTTTGAGGACAAGTCTCCTGATCCTTAAAATTGGGGTAGTTAATTTGCATCACAGGACTGTGCACACATTAACTATGACCAGTGTACAAACAAGTCAATACAGCATTCAACAGACTGTCCATAAAGTACTGTTTATATTGAGAGTAATAGTAGAATACAAAAAGAAAAAAAAAACATTGCAATCCTTGGGTTTTTTCCTTTAATCAAGGACCTTGTACAGTTAACCTCACGCCTTCTCAATGAACAACACTTCCAACCCATGAACATGTTTTGTTGTTGTTGTTATTGTGAAAATAGTTTGAATGGGACCAGTAAAAAGATACTAGAAAGCCAGAAATAAAAAGCTAGCTACCTCGTGCAGCCTGAGTTTTGAGAAAGAGAAAAGGCAGAATGTGCTCTTTACGGGAGTCTGACCCAAATCCTCTGAGTGACTCGGGCAATAGAAATACAAAAGTAACACTGTCCTCATGTCAAATATTGTTCTGAGAACCTGAGAACAATGACCTCAGTTTTAACCTAAGGCAGCGGGGAGCAGCGCAGTCACTCACTAGACAGAGATCTTTTAGCCAATGTAATGGAAAGTAATTCACTTCAAGACCCCCGTAGCTCCTAAGAGAGATATCCCAGAAGTCAGTTCTCCACTCTGCACTAGATATCCACTACTGTTCACTAATTGTGCTGAATTTATCGGGACAGCTGGGGGCATGTGAGAATTTGGCATTAAGATTTGTGATGGAACAGCAATTAAGAAGACCCGACACTCCAAAATCTTACATTTCCTCGTGCCCTCCGATTTTACTGCTTTCTCTGTCTTCTCTCTCTACCGAAAATAAGTTTCTAAGAGTAAGAGGCCTAGTGTATGCCCCATGATGACATAATCAGCACTGGCTTCTCTAGTCAGTCGAGAAGTTTCCAAAGGCAGGAGCACCTGGGCTTCAACTGAGGGATCATGTCCACTGTTTCCCCTTCCGGCCAAACCTAATGTATCAAAACATACTGTTTAACAGTAAGACTTCAGGGAGTTTGTCTGCATTCTCTACTCTTCCCACTTTGACTGTCTACTTTCTTGTTAAGGGTATTGACATCACAGCATCACCCAGTCCCCCAATCAGCTGCATCCTCCATCTCCAGCATGACATAAAGATAGCTGAACCCTCCTTTGCTCATGTTTTCTTAAATACACTTAGCTTCCAGCAGTCTCCTCCCGCCACCTTCTCCATTAATGGCTTCTGCTCAGAACGTTTTGTGAATTATTTCATCTCCTCACCTAAATATTGGAGGAGCCCAGCCTGAAAAACCAAGGTCCTCAAACTTGCTATACAGATGCTCTAAGCACAGCTTCTCATGCTCCTGCCTCCACCTCCCAAAGGCTGGAATTGCAGGATGCACCATCATGGTTGCCATGGTGCTGTGAAGCCAATGGAGGGCATTGTGTGTGCAAGGCAAGTATTCTGTGTGCTGATCCAAATCCCCGGCTGTTTCCATATCAGATTTATACAGATTCCTGGCTTTGAATAATTTCCATATACCAATAATTCCTGTGCTGACTTCCCAACCCAGCCTGGCCCTTTCTCCTGTTTCCTAGAGTCAACATCCTGTGAATGGCATCTCAACTACATTTTGGTTTTGACATCTCCAGGTAGGATAGTGCTCTTCTCCCAAATGATCAAGTCTGACACCTTGAGCCCCTCAGTGAGTTACTCTTACTGATGTCAGTCCGTCAGTAAATCTGTCAGCCATGCTGACTAACTAGGTCACCAGTGTTGACTAGCTGGTGTCTGGGTTCCAGTGAGTACCAACCTGGCAAGTGGTACTTTTGACCTAGTTTTTCTGCAGTCAAAACACAGCTACTGGGTGAAGGATTTCTCAGTTGGTAGAGTGTTTGCCTAGCATGGCCAAAGCCCTGGTTTGATGCCCAGCATGACATAAAACTCGGTATGCTACACCGTGCCTATACTCCCAGAACTTGACAGGTAGAGACAGGAAGATCAGGTGTTGAAGATAAAACTCAGCTACATACTGAATTTGAAGTCAACCTGAGGATGCCTGAGTTCTTTCTTCTCTTCCCCAAACTTTAAAGTAAAATAAACCCTTCAGTAGCCCCTTCTAGCTATGTGGAGCCCATCTCCCGCCCCCACTTTGCTTGCTCATCCCCCGAAGCAGCTGGTCTAGGCATCATTTCTTTCGTTCGTTCTTTTCTACATTTTAACTTATTTGTATGCATCATTTCTTAAATACTGTAAACATACTGCTGCCCCAGACCTTTGATGTCTCCTGGTCCCCTGCCATGACTGTTCCTCTTACGGAATTCACATGGCTTCTGAGTCATTTCTTAGCTTCCCCGACCTTTCTGTGTCAACTAGAAATCTCTTCCCTTTCCTTCCTGCTTTATTCTTTTCCAGAATACACACTGAGGATACACACATTTTTATTGCGTGGTCTCTTCTCACTATGACGATGGCAAAGAGATTTATTTGTAAGTCACATTGGCTCCTGTAACCCCAGGGAATAGACCAGTATCTGGCACACAGTAGGTGTTCAGCTAGTATTTGATAAAAGGAAAGATGACTTCAGAGCAGTTGATTTCTGTTTGTTGGAAGGGATTTCTTTTGCTTTGTTTCATGTAACTCAGGCTGGCCTTGGGTTTCCTACACATTCAGGGTCATTGTCCCTGAACTTCTCATTCTATTGTTTCTGTCACTTAAGTGCTAGGATTACAAGCATAAGCCACCACACTCACTTCATGTATTCCTGGAGATCAAACCCAGGGAGGGCTTTGCCCTGCTAGAGAAACACTCTACCAATTGGACATTGGAGATACATCACTAACCTTCTAGATTAGTTTTCATAACAGATTCCAAATAACCAGGCAAGCTGGTAGTTTGTTAACTTAGATGTAAGTAATTATTCCACACTCCTTCAGAAGTGTGGGTGTGGTGGTTGGGCAGACATCTAGGCCTTTGTTTGTTTGTTTGTCTGCTTGCTTGTTTGTTTTGGTCATAAATTACTATTTTCCCGGGGATAGTATTTACTGTATTCTGCTCTAGCTTATAGCTTCCCTAAGGATAGTTGACAGAGTGAACTTGCCTGAGAGTTTGATGCTTCCCAAGATGATTTCCCCTGAAAGGGTCTTTGTTGAAACACCATCCCTTTAACAGAGTCAGATCCAGACTGCCTGTTCAGCCGACTTTCAGTGTGCCTTCAAGTTATTTCTAGTGATGCGTGGGTGGGAGGCGGGAGCTACGTTTGCTACTTAGTGGTTTGGAAAGACCTTTCCACGATGTCTTCCCTCCCTACCCAAGTCAGTTCATGCCCTTTAAACCCTTTCCCAAATCACACAGCATAACCTCGTAGACTCGGTGGCTCCTTGGCAGCTTTCAAAGCAGACTGTATCTGCTCTGGGTGATGTTTGGCATCATGTGTCTCTCCTCTTTAGGATATCTCTTAGGAGAGGATGACTTTTTTTCCTTGGGATATCACAGAAAGATAGTCATACAGTGTTCTTTGTGGACAGACAAGATGCAGGCTTTTAATTCTCTGGAGAGAGTTTTGCTCTGGATTATGGGTCATCACTCATCACGCTTGATAGTGGATTTTGTTAGTGAGACAGGGTGTCTTGTCCTGGCTGGCCTGGAGCTCACTACGAAGCCAAGGATGACTTTGAACTTGTGATTTTCCTGACTCCACCTTCTGAATGTCCAAGCATATGGAGCTGTGTTGGGTTTATTCAGCCCTGGGGGTCCAATCTAGGGCCAAACTCCACTGCTGACTGAGTTACCTCTCTAGCACAGAGCAAAACATTGCACAGTGGAGATGGGGAGATGGCTCAGTGGTTAAAGTGTTTGCTATGCAAGATCAAGGGTCAGAGTTCAGATCCCCAGGCCCCTGTCCTGAAAAATGAGTATGTGTATGTGGGTTGGCCCACCTGTAGTCTCTGTGCTTGAGAAGCAGAGATAGGGAGGGACTCCTTGGAACTAGCTGAAACTTGCTATAATGATTCAAGGTAGCTAGCTGATGTAGTTGAAATGGCAAACTCCAGGCTCAGTACATCAATAAAGATGGAAAGCAATCCAAGAAGATGCTCAGAGTCAGCTTTGGAATTCCACACATGTGCACACATACCCATACGCTGCCGTATTCATGCACACATTGCAGTGTGTGTGCATGGCCTTTGCCAGTATCCTGCAACCCTTCATGTGTGTTATTATTTCCTTTGCTCTGGAAGCTTCCAGTGGTAGACACGTTTCAGGAACATTTTACGGATGAAGTCAGAGTGGCAATGAAAGCTGGGACTAGCTGAAGCCTGCTGTCTGTTGGCAGCCCATAGCATCTGTCGTTCAACACACTCACTCTCACTTCTTGGCCTTCATGGCTTCCATTTCTACATTAGATCTCTCCTAGGAGTCCCTTCCTCTGCACTCTAGAAGCACAGGGACTGAGTTCAAAGGTCTTGGTAGTTGTCTTTGGCTGTGGCGGCCATTTCTAAATTGATGTCTTGCTTCTGGCTCTCCTGCATCGGTTGGGCTTGTGGGGGGGGGTGTGGTAGGGGTGAGTGTGGGAGAGTAGTGTGTGTTCTTTGTCTAGGAGAACACATAGCAGCAGCGGGAGCCACCTCTGTTCTAAGTCTGTGGGGGCTTCTTTCTCCATGCGCGCAAGGAAGTCACCTCCTTCAGAAACACTGTCTGTACATCATACTTACATGTAAGACCCCGCCCCAGAGGCCCTGACAGTGGAGCCAGAATTTCACTATAGCATCTCATCAGTGTCAGCAGCATCAGGTCTGTGTGGCGGTGCAGAATTATGACAGCGTCTCAAGAGCACCCGAGACATTTCTGAAGTCTGAGTTCCTGAAGCCCTCCCTGCTCCGGAGATTTTCATTGAGCAAGCTCTTAAGCCAGATCCAGAGATCTAGAATTAAATTAAAGGAACAAACCCTTTGGCAATTCTGACAATGAACCAGGCTCGAAACACTGTTTAGATTACTAAACCCTCTGGTACATAATATTTCATTTGTCCCTCTCGGCACATGAGGAAGCTGTTAAGCTCCTCTGCAGCTGTGACTCAAATATGGCAAATAACTTGTTCTGCACCACTAAGTTAGTAAATGGCACCGAGACCTTTGTTCCTAAACACAAGTCTACTTCTACTGCAGTCTCCCTGGAGAATTGTTCTTGATCTCAGTTACCTACAGGTATGGGTTTTTTTGTTTGTTTGCTTGGTTGGTTGTTCCCCCCTCCCCCCCCCAGACTCCACTTCCCAGTCAAAGGCTAAGATCTCTGAACTGGTTTGGGGGAAAGAGAAGGCTCCAGAGAGGTATTACAAAGTGCCCTCGCATGTCCTGGTATCTGGGCCCTTCGGGGTTAGCAGTGACCGTAAGACAAGCTTCACCCATAGCAGCGCAGCAGGCAAGGCGTAGAAGCTTAGAGACTGCAAACTAACCTTCATGGCTGAGTGGCTGCTTCCACCCAATTCCAGGAAAGTATCTGACCTGGAGCTGAAGCCACAGACCACAGGCATGGCCAGCTGAGGAGAGAAGCCTTCGCTCTTTCATATGGGTTGTAGTTTAGAGAGTCAGTCAGGACAGACCTCAGGAGCTCATGTTTCATTGTAATAGGAAAAAAATGATGCTGGGTGGCCCTGGGGGAGGCTCTCGGAAACTGTGGCTTTTCTATGGTTTCAGGGTGAGCTGATGTCTCTCTGGGTCTTTTGTTCAGTGGGTCCTGTGCTGTGAGAGCCCCTGGGACTGATACACTCACGTCAGTTCCTCAGAACAGCCTCTTCAGTTTATATTCCCAGTATGGCCGTTGGTTGGAAACGTTAGAAATGACAACCTTTGAAGACCTCTACTTTAGCGATATGAATCTGTTCCTGATTGTTTATTGATTTGTTTGTATGTAGATATTAGTACTGAGTTTTGAAAAGCCTTCGCTTTGTATTGTTTTTTTGTTTTGTTTTGTTTTGTTGTTTTTTTCAAGACAGGGTTTCTCTGTATAGTCCTGGCTGTCCTGGAGCTCACTCTGTAGACCAGGCTGGCCTTGAACTCAGAAATCCGCCTGCCTCTGCCTCCCAAGTGCTGGGATTAAAGGCGTGTGCCACCACCGCCTGGCAGCTTTGTATTGTTAAATGGTTATGTTTTCATGGCTTATAAAGGACAAATAAAAGCTGGACATCCACTCACCCACCTATTGTTCCTTCTACGAGAGATCCTAATTTCTTGCTTGCCTTTTCAACAGTTCTTTGTACAAACATGAGCAAATACAGAGGGGATGGACCCTTCTGGAGCAGGTATCTGGTATGTTAGCTGGGCCTTTAAAAAATAAAAAAAGTGTTCATAGCCATTTCTAACTTCTTAGTTATCCCTTCCGGGATGCGACTAAGGAAAGCAAAATCTTGAATACAGCTGCCTTCCTGCTCTATAAACAGGAGACAAGGTCTGTCCATCTTGACCTCTGTATCAGGAAAGTTAGAATTTCACAGTTATTAATCACTTGGTGCTTTCTGGTAGAAGGGATTTTCAGAGCTGGGCCTGTTGATGGTTCTTAGCCAGCAACCTCCCTTGTGTCTTGTGTTCGCTGGTCCTAGGATTTCTTTTTTTTTTTGGACTGCTAATTACTAACAAGTTGTTGGGTGTCTTTTTTTCCCTCCACCTCCCCTCCAGCTCTTCCTGTCAAGTCTTCCGAGCCTTAATTGGCCACCCTAGTCTCCACCAGAGCCATGTGTGTCTGATTTGAATCTTGAGTTCTGCCGGAGACTCCTGCTACACGCATGTGGCTGTCAGTGCCTCTCCGGAATTGGTCAAAAACTTTTTTTGTTTCTTGGTTTCCACCACATGTGTGGAGCCACACGGAAGCCTTCAGACTCCAGATTCCAGCAGGGAACCATTGCTGGCTGCGATTAGCTCAAGCTGCCAGCGCCCCTGATCATAAAGACCTCATATCTTTGCATATGGTCAGAGAATTTCCTGCATTCTCCAAAGGTCACTAGAAGGGCTCAGAGGAAGGAAATTGTATGGGGGCTGGGAGAGGGCCAGGCTAGCTGATCTCCAGGATACCTTCAGCTCTAAAATTATACATTGGTGACATCTTTGGGGGCTGCCTGTCCTATGCAATTAGCACAGGAGAGAAAGGACTTTGATGTTGTTTTGGAAGCTGCAGTTTATATTTTGTTTCTGTGGTAAACTTCCTAGAAGGAGTTTTTTGGGTTTTATTTGCTTTGTTTGTATGTTTGTTTGTTTGTGGCACTGTGTTTTCATTGGCCCTGGGGTAGTGTACAAAATCATTTTCTCTCCGATATGGATATGGCAATGAATTGCTAAGTTCTGGGCTATGATTCGAAACCTTACCAGCTTTGGGAAGTAAGAAATCCCTGTTCTATCCAAGGCCTCATTGACACCTTAATCTTGGCATAGCCAGGCAGAGGACAACCACTAGAGGCGTATTTCCCATCCCGAGGGCTCATAGCTCTTACCTGGGGTAGAGCTGGAAGAGGAGGAGGGAACCCCTCTGCCAGCCTATGGCTGTGGGGCATAGCACTGGGTAGCTGTCTTGGTTGGACCTACAGCTGTCTTCAGGAAATACCTTTCACTGAGTTCACCAAGAACAGGTTTCAGCCTGTATCAGTCCCGTGAACTTCCTTTGGGGAATCCTGGCCCTTAAGAGTCCCGAATGCTGTTGGAGACGTGTTGTCCGTGGTGATTCAGCACAGGGATAGACAGATCTGCCTTTCGGCGTTGCTTTTGGTACAGTTGTGGGAATTGGCGATTGGGCTTAACTGATGTCAGGGTTCAATCAGAGAAGAAGGAAGAGCGTGGATTACAGCTGCCAGCCCCGTATCTTTTTCTCAGGTCTGAGTCGTTAGGATCCGTAACCACGTCTTTTACATCAGAGAACTTCCCTCTTTACCTCACAGCTTCGTTTATAAAGTGTAGATTCGTCCAGGAAGAGACATGAGGCCCCTGGATTCCTGTTGTATCTGACTCACTGGGAGATGCTTTGGCATCAGTGATGGCATTAGAGAGTCACCCGGCAATGTTTATTAAATGCTGACTATATGATTCCTACCATGTTAAAATCTGGTGATTCTAAAAGACCCAATAGATTCTAAAAGAGTCTAGCAACCTGGCAGAACGTAATGGCCACTGGCAACTTTTGAACTGGAAGCCATACATTGTCAGAGCTGGGGGACACTCATGTTTCACCTCTCTGTGTTTCACCTCTCAGGAAATGGATTAGGAGAGACTTACCCCAAGCCACCCAGTCAGGCAGAGACAGACAGCATTCAGTCTGCAGTCTCTGCTCTCTCCTCTTTACCACACGCAGCTCGTGCTAGGCCTTTGAAACCAAAAAGATTACATCAGGGAGGGTGGTGACAGTACCAGAAAGTAGGGAGCTGCTTTCATCCCAAGTCTAGAGTGGTTCAGTGACCCAAATCCTGTCAGTACTGGGGAGGTTCTGGACTGTGGCTTGAAAGCTTCCCTACAGCAGGTGCCTGGCTGCCCACAGTTTTCGTCGGAACTTCATAGAGGCCAGACTCCCGGAAGCCCAGGCCACAGCACTGTGACCTTGTGGCTTCTGGATGTTTAGCATGGGGCAAGTGAGAGCTCCTGACACTTGAGCCATAAGTAAGGTTCTGTCCTTGCTTTCCATCCTAGCAGAATCAGGTCAGAGCCTCGTAGACCTTGATTCCAAGTGACTGAGTGTTAACAGGGAAGTTTTGGATGACTGGGGAAAAATGAATGCGGTCTTAAGACTCGGTGATGCGAAGGAATGGTGTTAGATATGATAACGGAAGGGACTGTCGGAAATGGGCTTGATCCACACTCTCACGGGTGACATGCAGACCTCCCATAGACCCTCTGCCAGAAGCTGAAGCCCCACAGACCTCAGCAGCCTCCTCCCTCTCAGATCTGCCACTGGATTCAAGTCTCCACCCTGTCCCAAACATCAGCCAGATATGCTGATGTGCATGTAGGCTTTGGAGAGTAGCCAAGAAGATGGCTGAATTGGTGAAGAAGGTGCTTGCTGCCAAACTGGAAGATCCCCAGAACAACACAGTAGGAGAGAAGACTCCAGCAAGCAGTCCTATGACCTCTGTATGCAAAACACACACACACACACACACACACACACACACACACACACACACACACTATAATTTTTAAAAGGAAAAAGAAACCAAAAATGACTCAAATCCCATTATGTATTTTGGAGTAAGATAATATGTTGGCTAAGATTCATTTAAAATGTTACAGGAAAGAAAAGAATTGAATATATGAATAATTCAACAGTCTCTTCTTGTAACTATTGGCGTGAGGTGAGGCGTCCAGTGTGGCTTATTATCTCTCCACTTTTGTATGGGTTTGGAAAAAAATCTAAAAGGGCTTTAAAATGGGGTAGGAGCTCTCCTCTCGTCCACTGCAACTGTCAGGAACCCTTTGGGACAGGGTGGAGACTTGAATCCAGTGACAGATCTGAGAGGAAGGAGGCAGATGAGGTCTGTGGGGCTTCAGCGTCTGGTAGAGGGTTTATGGGAGGTCTGCATGTCACCCGTGCGAGCATTGTTCAAAGTCTGTGTCGTCTCAGCCAGTTCTCCATCATTTCATGTCTGATGAATCCACAGAAGGCACATGAACCCAGTGTCAGTCTTTGTGTTTTCCATCTGTAGCTCTGGTCCATCCAGTCTTTAGCCTTTCCAGATTCTCCCAGAGAGGCCCCTTCCTAAGTCAGCCTACTTGCATAAGTGTTACACAACATATTGCCACATCTCATGTCATTGGGCAACAAAAGAGTAGCTCTCCAGCCCACCAGGATACAAATACTTGCGTTGTTACCCACCTCTGTGCCCTTCTCTGTCTGTGTCTGTAGCCCTTTTTCCTCTTCATCCCCAGAAACTATCAGGCAGTCTACCCTCCCATGATACAGCAGAAGGTTCTGCGGTCACCATTCATGCCAATGTTTTATCGTCTTGTTTTCACTTATGGTTTTGTCTACTTCTCTTCCCTCAGACCAGAGCATTTGTGTTGGTCCTTCTGTGGAAGGACCTTAGTTCAGAGTGAAGAGCCCTGAGGTCCAGGAGACACGTTTCTCTGGAGCCTGTCTTCCTTTGTACTTCTCACCCCACTCCCACCATGCCACAGCATAAACATGCTTTGGATATTAGGTACCAACTCCGTGGATCTTTCCCATCTCCAGCACCCTGAGTACAGATGCTCCTCCCCACTAAGATGCTCCTCTCCACTAAGATACTCCTCTCCACTAAGATGCTCCTCTCCACTAAGATGATACTCCTCTCCACTAAGATGCTCCTCTCCACTAAGATGCTCCTCTCCACTAAGATGACCAAAGAGAAGTTTTTGTGGGAGTGTGGGCAGAACTTTGACCTGCTTCTGGGTTTTCCAAACACTTGGATGCAGAAAACAGACATACATAGCACGCGCACACACACACACACACACACACACACACACACACGGTACCTTGAACATCCCGGGTGTTCTGTTTCCCATTCAAGACTTGAGACTTTGCTCTCAGCTATGCCTCCTGTCACCTGAAGGAAGGTGTGCGTGTCCCATGGTATTTCCTGCAACTTGTCAAATACAGCTTCTAAAGCCCTGCTGTAGCACCTGTGCTTATAATGGAGGTGACACCACACTGTATTTCATCTTCTCCTCCCAGGCTTACTCATTTTATTACCGTCTGCCCCAGCCCGCGGGGATTCGATGAGACCCTGGGGAAGGGGGGGCAAAAGCTAGGACAAGAGACACAAAGAAGAAGCACTTGTCTGAATGTCTGATCAAGTGCTTAAACTTTATTGTTCGGGCTGCCATTATAAAGGCAAGCAGGCAGGAGGGTCATCTAACAGTCAGGGTCCAGGGGCATCCCGTAATTGCAAAGTTCTCTAAGCCCACATGAATTCCTAGCCCAAATTACTTATCTAAATATTTTCTCACAAACGAGAGGGCAATTAAAACATTTCTCGGCTCAAGTTGCTTATCTGATTAATATTTTCTCCCTGGCAGGAGCGCAATAAAATATTCCTTAACTCAGGCTGTTTGCTTAACTGACATTTGCTCTCAGGCAGGAGGGAGTCTTGGTTTCCCCGCAACCATCATCAACATATTACTAAACTAACCAGTCCTTTGCACTAGTCTTAGGCAAGGGACAGTTGAATGTGCCGTCACTTAACTTAAAGCCTCCCCCTGAAATTCCCTGTTTATTCTAACTCCCTGGCTGGGTTATAGGCACTCTTTAGCAGTTACCAGGTATAAGACCCAAACTACTGAGTTATCTTTTAATTTATAACTGTGCAGTCTAGGTCCTCCTATTCACAGTGTCAGGATCCCACTTTCCTTCCTCCTTTCATTGAAATATTTTGGTCTAACTCAGTGCATTGTATTAAAGCAATGTGTAAAACTTCATCGGTCCTCACACATAATGTCAAACACAATTCTGAGGGCAATTCTGTCTTCTTACCCCCTCACTCTCCCTCTCTCTCTCCCCTTCCCCTTTCTCTTTCCCCCTCTCTCTCCCTCCCTCCCTCTCTCTCTAGTGTGTGAGTCGACCTCTTGTATGTTGGTGCATGTGCTTGGAGGTCAGAGGTCAATGTCCAGTCTCAATTGCTCTCCACCTTCTTCCTCCTCCCCTTCCTCCTCCCTTTCCTCCTTCTCGTCTTCTCCCCCTCCTCCTTCTCCTTCTTCTTTGAGACAAGGTTTCTCTGTATAGCCATGGCAAGCCTGGAACTCTCTATGTAGACTGGGTTCGAACTCACAGAGATCCGCCTGCTTAGTGCTGGGACTAAAGATGTGTGCCACTATGCTCGGATTTTCACATTATTTTTCCAAGACAGCATCTTTTACTGAACTCAGAGATCAATGATTTGCCAGATTGTCTTTCCAGTGTCCCTTGGGCCTGTCTACTGCCCCTCAACCCTGGGGCTACAGGCAGATACCACACTGCATGGCTTTTTACGTAGGCTCTTGGGATCTGAACTCAGGTCTTCACACCGCTTGCATAGCCGGTACTATTCCCACAGCCTTGGTTCTGTTTAACGACACAAAACCCTGTGCTACACAGGAAAGGCAAGAGGAGTCTGGATTCAGAGAGCGAATTTAAGTGTGGGCAAGCAAATAGGTGGCTCCATACACAACAGGTTATATGCTGCTTATGTGTTGTAGAAGACTAACCATAGCCTCCCACTCATCTCACCTTAAACACAAATTAAACTTTAATCCAAACCATCCACAATGCACAGGGCTTCCTTCAACTGCATTATTTCTGCGGTTCCCCAGTGGCCAATTTAATACATGCTTCAAGGGAAGATATCTGGCAAGGACTGGATGGGGTATTGACTCTGAAGGGGAATCTTTACATCAATAAGTATGTCACCGACAAGCCACTAGAAGCAAATCCCAGCTCTCCAGCCGGCCTGTTTATGTGGGTTGGGTGATTCTCACCAAAGCTTGGTCTAACCCCAGGTTTCACATCAGCCAGTCTTGCCATTCAACATGTCTGGCTTTGTCTCTTAAATGGATATCCACAGACAAATGTTACTTCCCACCATCCTCCTTCATCCAGTCCATAAAAATATTGAGTAACTCTGGAGTCCTTGCCTCATAGGCACCTATAGTGTGGTAACTAATTTTATAATAATAAGCAAGCTGTATGCTAATGAATGTTAGAAGTCCTGTTTGGATCCAGGAGAAGTAAAGACAGCTGTCTGCTAGAATTCAGTAAAGGAGCTGGGCAGTGGTGGCTCACACCTTTAATTCCAGCACTTGGGAGGCAGAGGCAGGTGGATTTTTGAGTTCGAGGCCAGCCTGGTCTACAGAGTGAGTTCCAGGACAGCCAGGGCTACACAGAGAAACCCTGTCTCAAAAAAAACCAAAAAAAAAAAAAAAAAAAAAAATTCAGTAAAGGGCCTTAGAAGAGGGGACAGTGGAGGTGAGTTTTAGAGAAAGGACAGCTGAATTGAGTCATTAGAATGTTCACCTCTGTCTTTAGAGTTGCTCTTCAAGAGTTTGGTTTTCTTGAGCACAGAAAGAAGGCTGGTGATCAGCTCTGACCATGTCAACAAGCTGTAGAAGGAAGGACCTGGAAAAGCTTGGCATGGCTGACTCGGGGATAGCACTCTGAACCTATAGGATGGTATGACCAAGGACAAGGTTCTAGAGCATCTCCTGATGCTAAGACTCCACCTTTTAGCCTAAATGGTATTCGTAGATTTGCTAGTTGTTGATGGGGTCCAGTGTGGCTCCAAGGTGGGACCCAGCTATCCAGAAAGGCTGGTGGAGACAGTTGTCAGCTTGTTCTTTCAACTCAGCCGAACATGCTGAAGAAATAGCGTGATTTGCACGCTAACCTCACTGCAACTGCAGCCTTGGTTCACATCTTGAAATAACTTCTCATCACTGGGTGAGTATTTTAAGATGTTGTTTTTATCAAGGAGGCCCCATTAAAGCAATTCCGGTAGAGTGAATAATCAGGCAAGCTTGTCTGACAGAATCACAGTCAGTTCAGCCCTCACTTTTTTTTTTAGCATTAGCTTAATAACAAAAAACAAAAACGCTACCCTTAGTGGTGGTTGTACCCTTGAATCAAAACTTTCCCTCTAAGTCTTCTAAGCCCTCTCTCCTGGCTCAGCATTTCTCCGTATGGCCTTTCCTATCACAGTTTTTTTTTTTTCTCATTTCCTGTTTCCTTAGCAAGCTTTCTGTAAACTCACTTTGCCTTTTCTTGAGCCATTCGGGCCTGATGTTTTCTCCTTTGGAGTCCAATGCTCTCTCTGCATCTTCTTGATCCCTGTGCACACGAAGGTTAGAGCAATTGCGAATGTTTGGACAGCGTGCAATTATTCGCACTTAAAGGGTTGAGCAGAGAAGGGCCATGGCATGCATTAGGAGCGAACTGTCATTGGAACAGCCACCTGGGTATGGCCCAATGGCACGCATTCATTTGTTTACTTGTCCTTGGCATCCACTTAATGTCTTATTTTTAGCATACTCGGCTGCCAGTCACCGCAATTATTATGCATATGATAAACGGACAACAAAAGTGACAGAGGAAAACTCAACATTATGTGACAGCAAAGTAGTGTGATTTAACCTTTTCCTCTCTTCCTCCTTTATTCTCTTCATTTCATTCTTCCTTCCTGGACAGTGCCTCCGGTGTCTCATTCTAAGCTAGAATTTTTTTGGTAGCTGAAGGGACCTTGATCATCTTCTCCTTCTTCGTGCATAGCTAGAGTACTGGGATTTCACTCCAGTCTCCACTCCCAGTTTGTTGTTGCTGTTAACACTTCTGTGCTGGCGCCCAGGGCTTCGTGCATGCTAAGCAAGTATTCTACCACCTGAGCTACCTCCCCAGACCTATAATTTAACTCTTTGACAAGAACAGCTTCCAGAGACAGGTTACTGGAGCAGAAAAAGAAAGGTAAGGCCTGCTTCATCTCCACTCAGCCACTCCAGCCTCAGCCTCACCCCTTCCTTATGTGGCTCCTGACTATAGGTCTCAGGAGCCAAAGGAGGCAACCAACAACAGTACCTGGCCTTTCTTGGTTTCCACAAACGAAAACAAGACTGACCAGTATCTATGTAGATCTGAGAGTCCTGGCAGTAACAGTTAAGCCTACAATATTCAAAAGATATATATTTGCTTTAGACATAGGAAAGTATACAGAAGACGTTCCTGTGTGGCAATGGGGAAGCCATGTTCCAGGCCAAAGGCTCAGCAGGTGTAAAGTTAGAGAAAAAAACAGTGTATCGGAGGATCAGCAGGGGAAGGGAAATGACGTGGTTGAGCCTAGAAGGATGGATTTGGACACCATCCTAAAACATTCTGGATAACTTGTGGGAAGAATCTTACCCCTAAGTAGTAGGATGTTCCTGAGGGGGTGATCCCAGACGATGCAGTTGAATCTTAGTTCTAGAATAATCACGACATTGTAGACAGTGTGTCTTAAAGGGAGAGAAGGCCACAGAGCAGACTCAGTTGAGAAAGATGAAGGTTCCCAGAGGCACACGTGGAGTAAAGGCGGCACAGTCTGACGTCATTTCCGGTGAGGCGGTGCCGTCTGACGTCATTTCCGGTGCTTTGGTGCCTGATGGAAGAGGAACGTGAGGGCACCGAGAACGGGCTTGCCTGATTTCCATTCTCATCAGCTCTGTGGGCCATTTTCAAAATTAAAAAGCATCCACTGCTGTTCCTACACAGTTCCTGCTTCTGTTAAATGCTCTGCCCTCTCCCATCAGACATGAGTTACTCATCTCTGGAATTTTTTTTTCCTGTTTCTTGGCATACTATCTCATTCTGCAAATTAAATATTTTGAGGTCCAAGGGCTTGTCCTTTACACTGGTTGGGCTCCTCCTGTTTTAATCCAGTAAAAATTGCTGGTGTCATTCAGGAACACAAGGCATACAGAATGAGCACCTAGACTTTGCTCCACCAAGAGGCTGATGCCCTTGTGGAGAAGGAAGATAGGAATGTACATAGGAACCAAGGTCGAGGGGGAGCACGGGGGCAGGGGCAGGGACATCAAGGTGGCTCAGTGGGTAAAGATTCTTGAAGACAAACCCTGGGAGTTCAGTCCCCAGGACGCATATGATGGTAGGGGAGAACCAGCTCCTTTGTCCTCTCTCTCTCTCTCTCTCTCTCTCTCTCTCTCTCTCTCTCTCTTTCTCTCTCCCACACACACACACATACACGTTAAAATGATTTAAGGAAGGAAGGACAAAGGGCTAAGGATCATAGCTGGTTCAGGAGGATACAGGAAAGGTGGTTTGAGGCTATTATTTTAATTGAGCACCTACTACATGCCATATTCTACCCTTGGCATACAGAGTAGGGTGGAGAGTGTGGCTCAGTGGAAGAGCACGCACGCTGAGCACTTGATCCTCTTAGTTTAACCTCTAGCGTTGTTGTGAAACAAACAAGAAGTAAACACCAGTCTAATCTAGGTTCTCAAGAAGACAAAACAAAAAAACGCTAAATTGCTAATTAAACCCAAACAGAAACAGAAGGATGGCATGAGAGCTCATACGTGGAGGGAAATGCAGAAACTGAGACAAAGCAGTGGAGATTTACAGTGGGATGTGGACGGAGGGCAGAGACGTGTATTTGTGTGGGGGTGGGGTGGGGTGGGGTGGAGGGGCAGTGTTCCTGAAGACACGCTGCGGGTTTACTAGCACACACTGAGGAAGTGTGGCGTGTTCAGAAACCCGAGAAACACGCTCATGTGACTGGCAAATACAAAGAAGGAGAACCTGCTAAAGGAAGCGGAGTCTACCAGAAAAAAATGGATGACTCCCGCTTGTCTCTATTGCAACAATGTATCCTAAGGGAAACAGAGAGCTCTTGAGATGTAGACTCCTATCGATTATGGTGTAACTGGTTGGAAAGGGTGTGACTATGAGTCTTTTAAGTTCTGGAATAGTCTCAGAGTAAGCCGTAAGAAACCGGGAGAAGCCAAGGATGGACCTGAGGTTTTTATCTTGACTGCACAGGTAGAAGGTATTGACATTAACCAAAAAGCGATCAGGAGAGAGGCGGCTCTGCAGGCAAACAGAAGTGAGTCCTATTTTGAGGCCTGAGATTTAATGTAAGCAAAATATTTAAGGGGAGATTTCCAGTCAGGAGCTTCCTCTGGAAGCCCAAAACCTGATCGAAAAGACTTGCTCTGAGTTGGGGATTAGGATGTTAAGAGCGAGTGGCTCAGATCTCTTCCAGAGTTTGTGGCTTGGAAAGAGGAAGGCAGACAGGCAGACCCCAAGGAATAGCAGTAACTAGAGTGTCTGTGGAGAAGTGAGCAGGCTGACGTGGAGCAGCAAGAGAAAGCAGAGGAAAGAGCGACTGCGTAGTAAGAGAGGACAGGAAAAGTGTCTATGATGGAAAGTGCTGTTGAAAGGTCATGCGACCTTCACGGAGCCCATCAAATGGAGCTCGGCGAGTCCTCTCTCATGACCACTCACTCAGTGACCTTGGACGGCCAGTTAATTTTACGCTCAGCTCTTGTGTAAATCAGAACGCTTGTGTTCAATTTAGACAGCAGGCCAATATTAGCCATTATTATTCAGAGGCACGGAAGGGTTACTTTGAAACTTTAGGGGAGACAAGTGTTGAGGAAGTGCCATATTAGAATGACTTTACTTGTTTGTTTGTTTATTATCAAGACAAGATCTCATTTTGTAGCCCTGGCTGGTTTAGTATCTACAGAGATCATTCTGCCTCTGCCTCTCGAATGCTGGGGTTAAATATGTCTACCACCATGATCAACCTGTTGTTATTGTTGTTGTTGTTGGTGGTGGTGGTAGTGTGTGTGTGTGTGTGTGTGTGTGTGTGTGTGTGTGTGTGTGTGTGCTGACACGTGAGTCCCTGTGTCCTGCCTGCCCCACCCTCCCGGGTGGACGCTGAAATCTAAACCCCAGTCTTCATTTTTTTACAACAAGCACTTTTCGAACTGAGCCATGCTTCTGGCCCTGAGTTTACTTTTTTAAGTCAGGGATCAAAGTGAGGTTGAGGGCTTGAGAGAGGCTGTTTAAAGGCAAAGGAGAAGTTCTCGGGAGGAAGAGACGGTGGCTTGGCTTTCAGTGGGAATAAAACAGCAGCCTGCCCAGTGTTAGACACAAACTAAGGAAACTGGGGCTGTGCAGAATGATGAGAGCTTATATGTGATGACTTAGAAGAGGCAAGGGCCGTGTGTGTGTGTGTGTGTGTGTGTGTGTGTGTGTGTGTGGTCATCTTTAAGTGCAGTGGGAGTTTGAGGCCAGCCTGGGCTACATGAGACCTCGTCTCAAAAACAACAATAAGTTGTGTTAATGAGTGTGAATCCAGGAATTTAGCTCAGTGGTCGGACACCTCTCTAACTAACAAGGAAGAACGTGAAATTGTCCTCTGTGAATACAGGAGAGACATTGGCAATTTTAAAGGATTAGAGCAACTACCCAGCTTGTTTGAGGAAAATTTGTTGTATCAATAGAAAGAAGGGATCCTAGAGGAATGAGTTATGTGGGTGACGGTGGGAGAAATTTTAACATTGCACAATAACAACACACATGTAGCCTTTTAACCTTGGCTAGGTAACACCTCACTGACCCGGGTCCCTCCTCGACAAAGTGGGGCTATCCTACTCTGAGGCTCTTTTGAGTTATATTTTATTTTAAAAATATTTTAGGCATCTTATGTCAAGTATGCAAGGTGGTACCTGGGCACATGGGAAGGGTTTTAATCATAACCCATCTATTCTTTCTTGCTTCCGGTTGTTTTCAAGACAAGTATGAGTGCCAAGGGGAACAAAGTGTATAGCCCACAAGCGTGCACGCTGAGTGCAATTCACCCACATCCATATAAGTGTCAAGTGACCATGGCAGCCTGCCTATAATTCTGGTAGAGTCAGGGGACCTCGGAGAAAGCTGGTTAGCCAGAGGAGCAGAACTGAATTCTGAGTTCACAAGAGATGGTACTTCAGTAAAGTAGAAGGCATTCGAGAAAGACGCCCAAACAACAACCTCTGGTCTTGACACACATGCACACACATGTGCCCTCACACGTGACACTGTGAAGCACATGCAAATTGGTTCCCCAAGTTTGCTATACTAGAAGGAAACAATCTTGTCTTCCAAGATAAACTGTCTATGGAAGGTTATGTGTAGCTATTTATGGCTGCAAATGTCTGTGATCCCTGCATGCCCCAGGCTGAGAAGAGAGGCTTTCTGAGTTTAAGGCCAGCCTTGGTTACAGCATGAGTTCCAGGCTATCCTAGGATACAAACTGAGACCCCGTCGCAAGACAATCAATTCACAACAACCAGCAAAACAAGCAATAGCGAGGGTGAGATAGGAAATGTATCTCTGGCTACTTTCTGGTTTGGCAAACTAACACCACATTGTCTCAGTGGGAGACCTTTTGTGTTTGGATAAGGAACAGAGGAGCATGAAACTTTTAGATATTGACCCACAAAGAAGGGGAAATTTTCTTCTCCAACCTCAACCCCGTGTTTCATGATAGCTGATTCTGTTAAATTATTACTATGGCTTTCTTCTTTTTGACTCTGAAAATGCTATAGCTGGGTGTATTTCTGGAGAGTCAAATGCTCTATATGTCTGACATTTGCACGCTTTGCACACTCACTATTTGATTCAATTTTGTTCTTCTCATTCAGTAAATATTTACTGCTCAGTGTCTGGCATCTGTGGTGCCCAGAAGGGCAATACCCAGTTCCTCACTCAGAACTCTGCCCTGTTATATAGCGCAGGCCATATTTTGATGGAGCCAAAGAGACATAATTTTAGTAGATTGTAGCCAAGTGTTATAGGAGCTACCAACTGGCTTTCAAGCAGGTTGTGTGGTAAAAGGAAAAGAAAAATTAATTGCGAATATATAGCATTTGATCTCAGAATGGGAGTTGGTTTTTTTTTTTTCAGGTGAGGAGAAACAGGTGGGTTTCCTCTGGTACTCAGATGAGAAAGCACACACTTGAAAAAGTCTGGCTGGGCTGGCAAGATGGCTTAGTGGTTACTGCCGAGCCTGGGCACCTGAGTTTGTTTCCCAGAACCCACGTGGTAGAAGGAGAGACCCAACTCCCACAAATTGTCTTGTGTCCTCCACGTGAGCACTGTACTTGCAAATGTACGTACACACACACACACACACACACACACACACACAGACCAAAAGTAAAAATAAACAATTAATAAAGTGACAAACTAGGCAGCTCTGCCGTATTTGCACAGGACACCAGCAGCTGTTTACTGGGAGTAGTGGATGTGGGTACTGAGGAGATGCCAAACAGAAACCAAAGTCCAAGGATGCTCATGTGCCTTATGTACATTTTAGTGTTTCTTGTCACCTGCACTCACCTTCCATTATACCTCAGACCCTCTCGGTTACTTGTAATGCCTGACCCAGTACAACTAGGATGTGTTCATTCATGGCTGCTGCAGCACTTCTGCCAAGTAGGTCCTCGAGGGTAAATAGCTTGTCAGGCCTGACAGCAGGTGCCTTTACCTGCTGAGCCATCTCTCCTAGCCCCAAAGTCTCTATTACACACACACACACACACACACACACACAAAATTTCAGATTGGCATTACCCTACCACTGATTTAAAGGCTGTGAGGTCACATGAATCAGCATCTGTAGGGACGCACACAGGGTAAAAATCCCCATTTCTCTGACTTCTGTGCTCTGTGTTTTCTCGTACATCGAATTGTGAAATTCTCTGTTTGACCCTCGTCCCAATATTGCAGTATTTCAGCCAGCAGAAACAAAACCCCGAGCAGAGAGGCTTTCCTACAAGCAAGGCTTGGCCATGTTGTTTACTAATGCGTGAACGTCTGCCTGGGGGCGTGTATCGCTCCTGTTGTTTGGCTTCATTTCAAGCCCCTTTACTGACTCAGTTCCTGGAGTAGTTATTCATGCTAAGGGGTCCATGGACTATGCTAAATACCTCAAATGCAGCATCTTCTGGTAGGAAGCTGACCGTTTTGGATTAAGAGGCCCAAGGGGGCCTTCCCTCACTTGTCAGACAGCACAGACCCACAAGCGACAATTGGGCCACTCCCTTCCCTCTCCTAGGCCCCACAGATATGAACTCCCTGAACTTGGGTGGCCTGGCAGCTTCAGAGTCAGCAGCTCCGTCCAACCCCTCCCCTCTTCCTCCCGTGGGTTTTGCTTGCTGGACCTTTTTACTGTCCGTGGAAACCAGCCTTGAGCAAGTCCTTGGGCTTCATCCCACCTCAGCAGGTCAACTCCCTGGGGACAGCTCTCCCACACTCAGCAGGAACTTGGCCTACCACCTGGCACAAGCCAAGATCCAGGCTGACTAGTCCAGTGGTGGAATCAAATCCCGATGACCCTGTCCCCACCTCCCTGTGAACAGAGCACAGCAAACAGATGGTCTCTGAGGTCATCCCGAGCATCTCCTTCCCTGGTAGATTTTTCCTCACTTGTCAGACAGCATGACATCACCAGCCACAGTGTGACCTCAGGGAATGGTGCAGCGGTGGAAGGCTCAGGAGGGGCTTGGCAGAAAGGAGCAGGACTGGGAGGAAGAAGGCAAGATTAAGGTAATGTTCCAGACAGAATGAGCAAGATGAACCAAAGAGAAGAGCAAGAGTCTCTCTGTGCTCCACCCTGAAGGTCTCCAGGAAAGGAAATTCCAGGGCTTCCCCTGAGTGCAGCCCATCCTCTTTCCTGTGCTCTCTGCTGTTCCTCTCTGCAGGGCCCAGCTGTTCAGAGTGCAAGATCTGAAATGTGCAGGGTTGTGAGTGACGTCACGTAAGGAGAGTCTGGTCCGGTCCTTCTCTTCTGTTCCATCTGAGTTCCTTCCTCCATGCACGGCGTCACTGGATCTAGTCTCCTCAGCTGGTCTGGAGGCTTCCTGAGACATCTGACTCCACCCTCCAGCACCCTTTTGTAGAGAAAACAGCAAAAGGCCTCTGCTCACTTTAGAGTGTGGAGGCCCGTGTCCTTTACAGGGCTGCTGCTGAAGAAAAATGGTTTTCATCATTTCTTTTCTCAGAGAGACAGAAGGGCTGGGGTGCTGGTCTGATGCTTGGCTAGCACACACCGAGCTAGGGCTCTGTCCCTAGCACCGCTAAAGAAATGAGCGATGGAGCCAGTCTGTAATCCCAGCACTCAGAAAGGCAGGAACTTAAGTGCAAGGTCTTCTTTGGCTGCACAGGAAGTTTGTGGCCATCCTGGGCTATATTCTGTATGAGGAGAGAGGGAGAGGGAGGAGAGGGCAAGGGAGAGGGGGGAGAGGGAGAGGGAGAGGGGGAGAGGGAGAGGGAGAGGGAGAGGGAGAGGGAGAGGGGGGAGAGGGAGGAGAGGGAGAGGGAAAGGGAGAGGGAGAGAGAGAGAGAGAGAGAGAGAGAGAGAGAGATCATTCAACTGTATAAATGTTATTTTCCTATGACTTCTTATGCTTGTGTGTGTGTGTGTGTGAGAGAGAGAGAGACAGAGAGACAGAGAGAGAGAGAGACAGAGAGAGAGACAAAGAGAGAGAAACCAAGCAAGTGAGTACAGTGAGTATAGTAAGTAGTCTATACCATGAGGTGAGGTGGGCAGTTCCCTTTTCTTTCTCAGACCTGCCCATCTAAGCACTGTTCTTTCATTCAGAACCAGGGTAGCACCAGGCATGGTGGCACACACCTTTAATCCCAGTGCCATGGAAGCAGAGACAGAAAGATCTATGAGTTCAAGGCCAGCCTGGTCTACAAAGGAGTTCTAGGACAGCCAGGGTTCCACAGAGAAACTCTGTGTCAAAAAAGAGACAGAACCAGAGTGGGAGACTTAAGTTGTGACAGTCCTGACAGCAGAGAGTTGGGTAACCAAAGTCTGTTTTGAGACCTTGGAAACAAAGAACTTAATCTCTACTCTCTGTTTCCTCATCTGTAAAATGGGCACATGATAACCTCCCAGATGATCTTGTCTCAAAGATTAAAGATTCACAAGGGGCAGACACTGTGACTTGGATGGCTACATAGGTAAGCTGTTGAGACCTTTCCCAGCCAGAACGATCCTGTGTGGGACCTGGGTCGAGTCCTGACTTTACAGAGCTCAGCTTTCCTGCCTGTGACAGAAATGACATATGGTGTCCTTCAGTGTCTAGCCTTGCACCTGGACCCATCTAAGCAGCCCTTCACCAGCACCCGCTGCTCCACACAAGTTTCCTGTTTTGAAACAGAAGAAAAATTTGGGTGCTGCCCCTTTAACAGCTGAGCCTGGGCGTGTGGGGTGTGGATGTGTGAGTTTGTGCTGTGAGCTATTTGGGTATCATTGTGCTTATTAGAACATGTGTGTGAATGTGTCTGCGTGACGGTGCATCCACATCTAAGTGTTGTGTGTGGAGAATTCCGTGATGAAGAGTGCTTGACCCAGGGCCTAACAAAGCACTCCACAAACTGAGCTGTATCCCCGTGTGTGGTTACATGTGTATCATGTATGTATCATGTATGTAGCATGTGAATGCAGTCGAATGTGCCAGTGTGTGTGTTTCATGAGATGCCATGCATCTTGTATAACAGTGAGTGGGCCAAATGTGATATTGTTCTTCTCAACCCAAAGAAGGCCAGCTGAGGCCCCTGTAGGAGAAGCTAGATTAGCTGTGGAGGGCGGCTAGCAGCTATACCTTCCCAGGGGCATTCCTGCCCAGCAGTCTAAAAAGCTCACTTCTCAGGCTGCCCAAGGTCTTTTGTTTTCTAAACTTTGAAACAGAAAAATTTCTACCTCTTCAAAAAGGCTTCATTAGGAGTCCGATCACAGTACGGAATAGATTCCAAGCCTACTAGCTTGAAGGTCTAGATTATTTCTTTATCCCTAATATGTAACAGTTCCTGGCAGGGAGCAGGTGCAGCCAATTCACTCAGCAGCGTCTACCTGTCCATTAACTGTGGACCCGAGGTTGATCGAAGCCCTTGAGATTCAAGGCATTATCATAACAAAATCTTTGACCTCAGATAGTTTACGGTCGGAGAAGACAACTCCAATCCCATGCATGCATATGCATACACGCACACACACACACACACACACACACACACACACACACATCTGAAAATGTGTCAGATACAGTTATGGTTATTGCTGGGTGACAGTGGGGTCATTTAGGGCTTTTTCCGGAACTATTTAGATGAGACTAGACCTTTTCTGGTTATCAATAGAGGTCATACCTTTTCTTCTAAAAAGTAATAGCGTTCCATGAGCTTTTAAAAAAATCTATATTTATTAATTTACTTGGGCTGGGCGTGTGCTTGTGTGGAGATGAGAGAACAGCTCTTGAGAGTTGACTGCCTCCTTCTACCCTGTGGGTGCTGGAGACTCAACTCAGATCTTCAAGTTTGTTAGCAGACACCTTTGCTCACTGGGCCATCTCACCAACCAGCATAGGCTTTTGAGAACAAAGAGTTTCCCTTATTGAGAAAAGTCTTTCTCCCGCCCAGTGTTCCCTTACCCTTTATTGGTGGCCTGCTGGTATCTAGCACCGTCCTTCCCACCTCTCTTCTTGTCTGGGTGACAACATTCCACAGACCCATCCAGACTCATCTTCCATCTTTCCCTGTCTGTGGAAAGAGTTAATCTTTGCTCCCTGCCATGTTTTAAGTGGCAGGGGCATATGCATATAAGAGTCAGGATTGATTCCTTTGGCCTAACTGAGCTCCTGGAGGGCAGAGATTCTGGTCTATTGTTGAATCTGCCCGTGCCAAGTGCAAAGCCCTGTCCTTCTTAGACACTCAGTACTGACTGGAAGGCTGAGTGAACGGAGAGGGTGGACAGACAGATGGAGAGTTTTCTCAGAAGTGAGGTTCCAGGCCTAGCGTGACCCCAAGGAGGAGGATCTCCTTTGATGTAAGAAGAATGTAAGCAGAGGGTGCCTCCCATCCTGTGAAGTCAAAACACTGTGTTGTGGCTTAAGTCACCTGAGGTGGAGGCTGGCAAAGCAGCCCTGCCATGTGCTAGGCTGTGTGCCCAGGCTGGTACCTCCTCCCTGGGAGAATCTCAGCATCAGGAGCGGAGCGTTCTCAATGCAGTGTGACCGTGGACGTGGAAGGAACTGACAGAGTTGGGACTTTGAGAGGCAACAGAAGAATTCTGTGAAGTGTTGAGAGACCCAGAAGACGGTTCATTCATTTTTTTTTTAAAATGTTTTTATAGTTTAACTTTGAATGTAGTGTATGCGCATGCGTGCACATGTCTGCACGGCGGTCGGAGGACAACTTGCAGGAGTGCGTGCGCGTGTGGCGGTCGGAGGACAGCTTGTGGGAATTGGTTCTCTTCTTTTACCAGGCGGTTTCCAGAGTTTGAACTTGGGTCATCAGGCATAGGCAGCAAGAGTGTTTACCAAACTCTGAGTAATGGTACAATCCCATCAGCTCCTCCATTCTTACTTTATGCATTTTCAGGACACCCACTGTGTGCTCCATTAGAAGACAAAGCTAAGATAAGACACAGAATCTTATCCTGAAGGACTGTATAGTCCTTCTGGCGGAATCTAGATAAGGAACTTGTGGGAGTTGCTGGGAGATTTGCGATTCAGAAAGGACAGTTCTAGAAAGTTCCCCCCACCCCCCCATTAGGCTAAGTTTTAGCTTGATCTTAAAGTCATCCTTTAATTCCAAGAGGTAGAAACGGGCGTATGAACAACACCAGTAGAAGAGCAAAGTAACCCCCACAGAGAACTGCAGGGCATGACTGGGCAGTGGGGAGGCTTCCAAGGGCGTTAGCAGGAGAAGCAGGGATATAGGGGCTCTAAAGGATTTTAAGCAGGACAATGGCTTGGTCCAAGGTAATTTTATCTAAAGGGAGGACTGGACATTCAGGAATGTAAAGGAGGGTGAAGCGGTGGAAGCCGCTCCATCAAGATCACACGCACCAGGGATGAAATGAGC
Source organism: Rhabdomys pumilio (assembly GCA_030674055.1). Lineage (NCBI taxonomy): Eukaryota > Metazoa > Chordata > Mammalia > Rodentia > Muridae > Rhabdomys > Rhabdomys pumilio. The sequence goes on along the minus strand of JANHMN010000024.1, from coordinate 1,428,623 downwards.
CAATAAGTAAGAGCATGGACTCAGAAAGAGCAGAGCAGAGCAACCTGGTGGCAGCAGCTGATACCTGGGGCTTTTCTCTTTGCTGTGAGAGCCATGGTGAGATGAAGTCAGACAGGAAGGGAAGCCAGGCATAGCGGTGTACATTTGTGATCTCAGTTACGGGAAAGCTGGGACTCGGGGGGATGGAGAGTTTAAAGCTGGTCTAGGCTGTCTAGCGAGACCTTTTCTCAGAAGACCAAAAATAAATAAATACGGGAAGGGAGGAAAAATACGTACCGGGGAAAAAAATAAATAAATACGGGAAGGGAGAAAAATACGTACCGGAAGAGACAAAGGTGCCAGTGTCATGGGTCCCATGTTTTAAGTGGTGGCTCTGATACTTTGAAGGGTTGTCTATTCTGCTGGAGTGACCTTCCCCCACCCAGCCAGCCCCATGGGGGCTATTGAGAAAAACAAAACAAGATAACCTATGTTTTAGTTTCTTTGTACACAATAGGGTCCACACCTGCAGTGATAGTTTAGGCTGCTGCAGTTAAAAGATAAAAACCAACTCTGGGGGGGTAGAGGGGAGGGCCAGCCAGGGCCCCTGAGGTCATGATGATATTGGAAGGTTTTCATTATAAAGACACAAAGAAAACAGGTAGAGCTGTTCAACCTGGACAGAACAAAAGAGCATCTCTACGGCTGAGGAGCTGCAGCTGAGGACACACTTCTATAGTCAAGACTTCCTAAGTTCAAATCCTGTGTCTGTAACTTAAGATTCACATACTGCCTTGTGCGCATACTGTTTAACCTTCTGAGCCTCGATTTCCTCATCTGTGCAATGGGGATGATGAGACTGAGCTAGTGGAGTGGGCTAAGCATCTGACCTAATAGTGGTCTACCTGTTGAAGGGATTTCGTGACACCAAGCAGGTAAGGAGACAGAGCAGTGTGTGATGTCGTGGGAACACACAGCCTTAGCATTGAGATCAGGATGGGATGCTGATTCCCCGTGCTGCAAAACTGAGAGCTTGGAGATCTGCTGCAGGCTTTTTAAGAGATTCAGTGAGTGACAGGAAAAACAACAACAAAACAAACAAAAACAAAAAAAAATTGAGCTCCCTCATACAGTGGCTCAAAAACAGACAGAAACTTACTTCTTCCCTGTATCATGAGAATTTTTTAAAACGCTGTGTGTCTCGGCTAGTTGCTGAGCCACCACTATGTTGGTGCTCTATGTCTCTGCTCTGACGCAGCACCGGCTAGCCAGTATCATGGTTGCTGCCTTCTCCAGCCAGCTCTGTGGACTCCATGGCTTCAAGCCTGGCCTTTGGGTCAACTTCGCCACCCTCATGGTGCTCGGCTCAGAGCAGACAATGCCCGCCAACCTCGTGGTACCCAGTAGAAAGAAGACTCTTAATGCTTAAAGATTATTCAGTGGATTTATATATCAGCAAATACTTAATACACAAGATGCCCACACAATTGTTGCCCACTGTCTAACCTTTTGACATGAATAATTACTGGAGACTGTTAGAAACCCATACATCCGCCTCCATTTTCTTCTCCCTCCTTCCTTTCCCCTTTCTCTCTTTCTCTCCTCCTCCTCTCAACTCCTGGTTCTGCCTACCTCTCCTACTGCCCAATCCCTAAGCTTCACTGCAAATCCAATGTGGCAGGAAAATTCCTGCCACACTTCCCTGCTCTCAGTGAAGATGGAGAGCAGCCTGTTACTTAGCCTTTCTTTTCCTGGCCCAAATCATTTGCCTGTGTAACTAATTATGGAACATTGATGGACACATGGGTCTTCTCCTTGGGTCTTCTCTGAATACTTCCATTTCCTTCCTAAAATTAATTTTGAACCCAGAACAAGAAATAATTTTGTCAGAGGTCAGTCTAAGGACAAGAAACATGTGACCCACTAAGAGTGGCTCCGAATTGTGTGCCAATGCCTGGCCCTGTTGCTCACATGGATGCTTCAAGCTGGCATGCCCTTAAACCTCTTGGCTCTCATAAAACCACATGTTAAGGAGAGAGGGGTATGGAATGTAAGTGAGTCCTCACCATTGGCTGTGTTTACGTGGAGAACATCTTCATCGCTGACGTCTGTCATCTGGGATGCCAGAATATTCTCTTTGTTTGAGTGGTCCCTATACTCTCCGTGCCCTAGACCACACAAGACACGATGGTTATTGCCATTGTGAGAGGAAGAACCGTCTGCTGACACATTCTCAGGTTGGCTCCTTTGTGGCTTCCGAAGCCATCAGAACCCCTCCCCAGGGAAGCAGCTGATTCATGGATCATACGCGCGCCTCTCCGGTTGCTCTCTAATTTGTGAGGTTGGCAGCCTGGAATGTAGTCGTTGCAAAATGATACTAATCTCCCAGCTGAATCCCAGAGTGGAGCTGCCTCTGTGGATGCCGTAATTGTATGTAGCAGATAATTATTGCTATGCGAAGGCACTTTGTGTATTGGCAGCACTTGCCTAGAAAGATAATCACAGTGATTTGCATCGAGCTTTGCGTGATGCAACTTGTAGAACATTAACATGAGACATTCACTGGGTGCCCATGTACACCAGCTGCCGTGTAAGTAAAACCCCTAAACAGCACACTGTGTGTTATTGTCTCCTGTGCAATCAATAAAGCAACCATGGCTGTGCTGTCAAATGTGCCCAAAGGCTCCCCAATCCTGAGAGGTGGCAATAATTCAAACTCATGTTCGACCAGTTCACTCCATTAGTGAGAGTTTATGAGGACATATAATTATTATTCCACTCTTTTGGGGGGGAGGTCCTGGAGGTGAGGGGGGCAATGTCTCAGGACTCACGTGGCCCTGGCCACGTCATTTTACTTTAATTGGTGAGATCGCAGTATCCAAAACAGTTTCCCTGAATCTCTGGTAAATATCAGTCTTGGCTTGAAGTTTCAGGCTCTGTATTTAGTATGCTTACTAATAAAGATGAATGTCCCAAAGACAAAATCTGTCCAAAATCTGTCCTATAGAAGAAGGATTACCAGTGCTGGTGATAGATGAGCCCAATGGGAGATGCCAGCCTTCCTCTCCCCTTCTGGTATACCCATTAGGCTAGATGACCATTCTACTCACATATTTGATACGCCCCCAGTTATAACCCCAGAATTGTACACTTTTAAACTCTCAATGCTGCAAAGACCTCTACTCAGCCAATACTATGTGCAAAGGGCACTATTATCGGTGATAGCAGCGCCGTCCCTCAGGCAAGGGACTAAATCCGCCCATCCATCTGCAGCACAGTCGGAGAAACTGTTCTTCTCTGAGGCATCTTGTGAACCAAGTCCGGGGAAGCTGAGAACCCCGACTCTGCTGAATTCTCCTGGCAGGTGCCATTTCAATTCTGCCTTTCTAGAATGTTGACTCTCAGTAGAACCATGAGACTCTAGGGAATTTCGGGTGGGGGAGGGGGAAACATGCTTCTTCACTTGGGTTTTCAGATTTTAACCCAAACTCTTCTGTCAACATCACCTCTCCTTGAATATACACACCTGCGATCACTCAGAAAGACTCACACGCTCACTCCTTCTGTATCCTCTTAGGAAGGTAGAATAATGAATGCTAGGGTTGGAGATCTTAGGGGTATGTTAGTTACTTTTCTGCGGCTGTGGCAGAGCACACCGACAGAGCGTCGACAAAAGAAAGGGTTTATTCTGCTTACAATTCCAGATTGCAGTCCTTTGTAATGGGGGAAGTTACGACAAGAACTTATAACAGCTAGTCGCGTGCATCACATCTGTGGTCAGGAATGGGGAGAAATGAAGGGACGTTTGTTGGATGCTCAGCTAGCTTGCTTTACTCTTAACGATCCTAGACTAAAAACCACGGAATGGTCTTGCCCACTTTCAGGCTAAGTATTCCCATATCCATTAAAGCAGCCAGGACAGCCTATCTGCCCCCGACATGTCCACAGGCCAACCTGATATAGCCAGTCCCTCACTGAGGTCACTTCTTAGATGATTTTTGGTTGTGTCAAGCTGGAAACTGGTTTTTTTTTTTGGAGGGGGGGTTCGAGACAGGGTTTCTCTGTGTAGCCCTGACTGTCCTGGAACTCACTCTGTAGACCAGGCTGGCCTCAAACTCAGAAATCCACCTGCCTCTGCCTCCCAAGTGCTAGGATTAAAGGTATGCGCTACCACTGCCCAACTGGAAACTGGTTTTACACAAATATCACTGTGGAAGATACAGTAGCAAGAAGTGTGTGTGTGTGTGTGTGTGTGTGTGTGTGTGTGTGTGTGTGAGAGAGAGAGAGAGAGAGAGAGAGAGAGAGAGAGAGAGAGAGAGAGAG
>JANHMN010000024.1:1385320-1424311 GCA_030674055.1 Rhabdomys pumilio | reverse complement strand
GAGAGAGAGAGAGAGAGAGAGAGAGAGAGAGAGAGAGAGAGAGAGAGGAGACTACGTAGGCTTAAAGGAACATCAGTATTTGAATGCCTGGGAATGAACACCTGAAGACAGGATTGCTCTATGAGAAGCCTGGGTTTGCAGTCACATTTTTGTCCATGTTCCCTGCCTTTTCCTGTTTGGTGCCTGGTCAAAAGCAAAGAATTTTAAAGTCATGCCTGGCAATGGTTATTCTGCACTAAGTAAGTTAGATACAGCGTCTCTCCATAGATAAGGCAACCGGGTCCCCCAAAAGCAAACTTCAAACTCTCTTGCACTGAGAAGCATCTTCCCTCCATTCCCTCCGTGTCTTCCAGTCTTCCTGGAAGCAGCCTGGGTTTACTTCTGCAGCCCTAGAAGCCATGAGGTGTACCAAGCCCTCTCTGCTAAGCCTTTAGAATTAGCCCCACGGGCTGGTTCCAGGCTGAGATCAACTGTGGCTGGTCTTGGAGATGCTTCCAGCCTAACTGTGTTCAGCTTCAGGGCCACCAACAAGAGCCACCTCCTGGCTCCGGCCTGCCCTATAATTAGGTGTTTTGATAGGTGATTATAATTAGGTGTTCTGACTCTGCCAGAGCTGTTGTGCTGTCTGGAGCCTCACAAAGGCAGTGTTTCTGCCTGGCTGGCTGCCGCCTTGCACTACTGAAGGCCGTGTTCCTTATGAGGAGGAAGGAGTGGAGACCCCACAGGTTGGCCTTCTGCAGCAGCTGATCATCCTTCAGGGAGTCGTGGCTGGCAGTGGTGCTCCCAGTCCCTCTGGGATGCCTTTGTTAAGCCACTGGCCCCTACCTTGGGTCCATCACTTCCTCATCTCCTCTTGGATCCATCCCCTTCTCCAAGTGGGAAACAGTTGCCTAGGGTTTAGGACCTCCTCTGTGGTGCTGGGAATCGAACCCAGGACTTCACGCTTGCTAGACAAGACCTCTACTGCCCAACACATCTCCCAATCTGGTCATCGAGGTCTGACCCAGAGTGGGACTGATTGCCACAGTCAAAAATATTAGGTGTCTAAATCAGAGAGCCTCAAGTAGCTGAAACCTTACATTCCTTTGAGCTGGGATTATAGCAACTTATAATTTTTTTTTAAATGGAGAAATTAATTATTACAATTTAACAAATACAGATATTTGAAATATTTGTACTGAATCAGAGAATCAACTGAAGCAAACATATACAATCCACCTGAACAAGCTACTTTTCCACAACCAGTTTCCTCTCTGATGCACCTTTTCACTACCACCACCTCCACCACCATCACCACCAACCCCCGTGCCACTTTTTGACCAATCTATAAAACCAGTCACCTTCTCTCATCCCTAAAAATCTTTATTTAGTGAGGAACTGAAGAGCATTGTCCCAGTATTTGCCCAATGCCCAATGAGGGCCTTCCTGGTATACTATACCACGACGAGGGACATTACGTCATAGAACCAGTGTGCCAGCTCAAGTCTCGTCCTCTTCCTGGAAAGCCAAAGACACTGTCATTGGGACCTCACCCCCTGACATCAGCTAAACATAATTACTTCTCAAAGAACCTACCTCCAAACACGAACATGAGAATTAGATCTTGTGTACACAGACTCCTGCAGGACACAGTCAAGCCATAGCAGGTACCAATTCCCCTCTTGAGAGTTGGGCATCGTTGCTAAGGAGAAGAGACACATGAAACAACCAGAGGACAAACCCAGAAGGGAGAGCATGTTCTAATGTCAAATAAGGTGACATTAGAATGCCAGGGTGAGGGCTGGATAGATAGCTCAGCTGTTAGGAGCACTGGCAGCTCTTCCACAGGACCTGGGTTCAATTCCCAGCACCCACATGGCAGCTCACAACCTTTTATGGCCCCAGTTCCAGGTGATCTGACACCTTCTTTATGTTTCCTTGTACACTGCATATACATTGTTCATAAACATAGACATATGCACACGCAAAACACCCATGAACCTAAAAATAAATTTAATTTAAAAAATGCCATGGTGATTGGGGCTGAAGAAGTTACCTGGGGAGGTTTGGTGTGGAGGGGTTGGAGGGGAGCAGGCTAGACCAAGTAAGAGTATACATGTAGCAAACAGAACCAGGCTGTCTCACTTCAGCAGTGTCCTGACTGATCATCTGAAATAGGGTTTCCCTGGTCAAATGGGGCACAGGATAGATTTCCTTATTTCATGTGGATGAGTATCTTACCTGCATGTATGTATGTGTGCCATGTGTGTTATACTTGACACTGGAGGTCAGAAGAAGACATCAGATCCCTTGGAACTTTCTAGTTGTGATGGCTGTGAGCTGTCATGCAGTGTCAGGGTGTGAACCTTGGTCCCCTGCAAGAGCAATAAGTGCTCTAAATTACTGAGCCATCTCTCCAGCCCCCAGATTTCTTGATAAGCTAAGCCTGCCACCTTGTTTTCTCCAAAGCATTGCTCCCTTCTCGTCTTTTCTGTGCACTTTACTACTGAACACAAAACAGTACACTTAGTGCCCTCTGCCAGGTGTATTATTTAATCAGTCACCAATCAAAGGTATTAAAAAGAAATGTGGGTCTGAACTGAATATGCACAAAATTTTTTCTTGGCATTCTCTACATAAGAATATAAGAGTATAGTGATTATATATTACATTTGGCCTTATCGGTATTAGAGATTGTTTTCAAGTGTTTGGGAGCCGGGAATACATAAAAAGACCTTGTCTCAAAATTAAAAAAACAAACAAACAAAAAAAGAAAACAGAAACATAAAGCTTTGGGGAGGATAGCCATGTGTCTGTCATCATGCCATTTTTCTATAAGAGACCTGTGCATCTATTTTTAAATCTATGTATTGGGTGTGGGGGATGGGGGTCCCAGAAGCAATCCTCTGAGGATGCCAATGGAATGAAGTCTTTGGGGGAAGCCAACTGGGTTGCATTCTCAGAAAACAACTGGAGGGTTAGACCATGTCACATGACCTAGAGAGAGCCGATACAATACGGTCCCTTCTACAGTGAAGGCTGGCACTCATGAGGAAGAGGCTAGAGTTTGGTGTGACTGTTTTATCTAGTGCTGGGTACTGTAAGCATGACCCTTGCTTTGGTATTTGGCACCAGTTTCCAGTGAGGATTCTTCATGCCCCCTCCTTCCCTGCAGCCCGTACCTCTGTTTTATCTCCTCATTTCAGCTCAAGGTGGAAAAAACCACATCCCCCACTTCCTCCCCTTGTGGGTAAAAAGAGACTCCACCAGCACAGAAAAACACATAAGCTATTAGAACTGGGAAGAGTCCGAGAGCTCCATGAGCCCCTTTCATTTCCTAGAAGCTTAGGAAGGGTGGAGGATGCGCCAAAGGTCACATGATGGTTGCTGGGACCAGAGCCTGGCTGTACCTCCAGCATCACCTTTCTCTGCCCAGGAGCTCATCAAAGGGGATGGGAAAAAAAGACACAGGGTGCAGCCAAAGCAGATCCTCGAGTCAGAGGTCACTGAGTATGCTGTGCCTTGGTTTCCCTTGACCTTGAACCTGTGTCATGCCCGCCCCCTCCACACCATTCCCAGCTCTGTTCGATGGGGAGGATACATGATGTTATCCAATTATTTCTGCATCTGGGAGGGCAGTTAATGAAACTTAATACCTGCTGTCAACCTCAAACTGCACACTACCATAATTCTTAATACTTTAGCTGGAGGACTGCAGCCTTTCCGTCTACTCTCAGCTTCTCCATGTCCCACCCGATCCAAGGAACTCAGAGAGAGCAGCCTGGCTTTTGACTTGTCCCCTGTTGTGGGAAGGACCTAATCACGTGAAGAAAAGAGAAGATTGGGCTTTTGACTGGGGAGGGGGGCAATGGAGGAGGGGTTGCTGGCAAGAGAGAGAACTGCTCAGACAAGCATGCACCCTCTGCTTCTGCACTCAGCAAAGAGGTTCCAACCCGGACCTGGTTATCTGTCACTCCCACTCCACCGGGGATGCTGTATCAGTGAAAAAGGAAGTAAGGCAGGGGAAGTGACTCATTAGAATCCTCCTCTAACCCCTCAGACAGAAGTGTATTTTGTCCCCACCCCCTCCTCCCACCCCTCAGTCAGAAGTGTATTTTGTCAACTCAGACTCAAGGTCCTATCTGTGTAAGCCAGGTTGAATTATATTCGGGGGAGGCAGTGAGGGAGGGAGGGAAGGAGGGAGAAAACACCAGCTGGCAGAGCCATAGACCATGGGTTTGCCTTCTGGTACTCATAGACTGATAAGACTGAGTACTCCGGGGCCCTGGAGTTCATTGTGGAGTCTTGTATCTAAACACCACAGTGACCCCATTGCTTTTATAACGGAGGACACTGGACATGGGTGTTCCGGAGCAGTTCATAAACTAAGGCTAAGGTTAAGGAGGAAGAATGATTAAGTTTGGACAGAAGGAGTCAGGCCCCATGTAGGCATAAGCAGTACCACACCTTGGCCTGACAGGAATCGAGGCTGACCACGTTTGGGGGCAGCATTTGAATGTAGCAATCAAAAAAGGCCATGGGGAAATTTCTTGAGATCATCTGACCTTGAAGTACATGCAGAGATAACCAGAGCTAGGTCAGACAACCCCCTCTTCCTACTTCAGAAACAGGAGACCACATTTTGGTAGGAGAGCCAGTGGCTAGCTCAAACTTCCACATGTAAGCTAACATACACTCTCCCTGTCTCTGTCTGTGTCTCTCTGTCTGTCTCTTTCTCTCTCTGTCTCTCTCCTTGTTTCCTTATCTTTCCTTTTTTTTTTTTTAACCTTGCCCAGACATGGTGGTCCATACTTGTAGTCCCAGCGCCTGAGGCAGGAGAATTGCTAGATTGAGTGCATAGAGAGACTCTGTCTTTAAAAACAAACCAATAGCTATTTTTCTAGTGGTCAAATGGTTCCTTACTTTTAACTTTTGTTTTTAATTATTTTTTTCAATTAATTATGTAAAATGTGTGTGCATGCATTGGTGTGTGGTATGGGGTGTGTGTGTGTGTGCGTGCATGTGTGTGCACATGTGGAAGTCAGAGGACAATTTTTGGAAATTGGTTCTCTCTTCCCACCATCTGCTTGATGAGGATCAAAGTTGGGCTGTCAGACTTTGCAGCAAGTACCTTTGCCCACTGAGCCATCTCCCAGCCCTATGGATTTCTTATTTATTTATTTCCTCAAAGCCATGCCAAGAGAAGTGCCTAGCATGGTGTAGACCATCATCCTTCCCTCATGGTTTTCTTCACTGAGCCTTTGGGGATCCTGGAAGAGGAAACGGGGCTTGAGAGTCTCGGGACACTTCCTCTGAGTGTCTGTGCTGTGGTTCTCTTCTCCCGCCCACCCACCAAAGGAGGAAGCTGTTCTGTTTCCTCCAACCTCTGCCTTATCCCCTCATCCCTGCCCCCACCATTATCTCCAGTGCCATGATCCTAAGTCCCAGAGCAGAGCCCGTTTTTGAGCTACTTGTAAGACGTCTTTCTCTTGTGACTTCTCATCTTGGATGGTCCCAGCTGCTGTCGAAGACTATGGTGCCTCACTGTGGAGAGCTGAGGCAGGGCCTGGAGAGCTGGAAAGAGGAAGCTGGACCCTAGGGAGGGCCAAGCTTGAGAAGGAGGAACAGTCCCTCAACCTGCATGGCCCCACATGAGGCAGGACCAAAGGCAAGCTGAGGGGTCTGCTTCCTCTGCCTCCTGCCAAGGTCGGCATTGCAACTTCCAGCAAGCTAGAGCTTAGTTCTAATTCCAGAACTAAGTCAGAATGAAAGCAAGTGGGACCTTCTAGGTGGAAAAGAGACAGAGTGTCCCTGTGCAGAGAGCAGGTGGGTAGTGAGAAGTCCTGACTGCTTAACTTACCATGTAGCTGTGGTGGGCTCCGTTGCCTGTTTGAAACATGAAGACTTAGCCTCTGAGACCTGACATTTTGAGGACAGTGTACCCTAAATATCGTGTCTTCTCTTTCTATTTTCTTTTTTCTCTCACTTCTTTGTCCCTACCTCCATTCTTTTCCAGATAATGTCTCTCATCTTGGAGCCCCAGTTGGCCTGGTATTTGATAATGGAATCCAAGCTGGCCTCAAATTTGTGATTTTTCCTTCTCAGTTCTGGTCTTCCAGCCATGTCCCACCATGCCTGACTCAAATACCAAGTCTTAGTGTGAGCATGCACACACACACATGTACTATTGAGCATGAAAATAGGAACTTAGGTATCTTTGTCCACACGTATATTAGGTATGGCGTAGTGAGAGTCTTCATGCATGTTCTATACGATTGAATATGCTGTATTGCTATATAGCGTTGAATCCTAATGTCAGAACTTAAGTATATTTGTTCACAAACGTATTAAATTGTGTATGAGAGTCTTCATGGATGCTATATACTGGACATTTCACTTGGGAAGTGATTGGGCTACAGAGGCAGCACTGTCATGAATGGGTGTCATGAGTGCCTAGTGAAAGAGACTCCAGGGCTAGGAGCATAGCTCAGTGGAAGGTGCTTGGCTAGCATGTAGGATTTGACTCCTACACTCCAATAGATAGATGCTTAGAATATACTCTCTGACGCCCCTTCCATCAACCTGGAAGAGAGCCCACATCACAACCCAACCAGGCTGGCCCTGATCTTAGACTTCCAGACTCTAGGCCTACAAAACATAAATTTCTGTTGTCATTGTTGCTTCTGCTGCTGCTGATGATCTTCTTCCTCCTCCTCTTCTTTCTCCTCTTCCTCCTCTTCTTCCCTTCCTCCTCTTCCTCTTTCTCCTCTTCCTCCTCCTTCTCTTCCTCTTCCTTCTTTTCCTCCTCCTCCTTTCCTCTTCCTCCTCTTCTTCTTCCTTCTCTTCTTCCTCCTCCTCCCTTCCTCCTCCTCCTCTTCCTCCTCCTCCTCTTCCTTTTTTTTCTCCTCCTCCTTCTCCTCTTCTTCCTCCTTTTCTTCATGACTTTTTTTTTTTTTTTGAGATGGGGTTCTCTGTGTAGCCTTGGCTGTCCTGGAATGCACTCCATAGACCAGGCTGGCCTCAGATCAGAGATCTGCCTGCCTTTGCCTCCCGAGTGCTAGGATAAATGGTATATAAATTTTTATTCTTTGTCAGTTACCTCACTCAGCAGCATATAGTTATCACAGTCTGAACTAGGACAGTATATATCTATTAAATCTAGATAACCAAAACCATGTGTTATTAGACAATTGTTCTGCGTGGTCTCTGTTCATAATATAAAATTCATAAGTACTTTCTGAGCCCTGTTTCTTGCTTTACTGAGTAAACCAGAAGTAGAGGCTCGCACAGTAGAAGGGCTCTATGCAGTCAGAAGGCCAATAAGAGTTTATTAGGTAATGGAATCTCTCCTTTGCACAAGGCTTCCTTGAGGGCCCCTGTCCTGCAGAAAGCATTGGTATGTTTTCTGCACCCCAGAGTTTGAGGTTCCTCAGCCTCTGCGCTCTGGGAGCTGAGACCCAAAAAATGGAGAGGACCTGGGGAGGGGGCATGTGCTTAGACCAAGCAGACAAATGGCTGCCTAGCGAGTTTGGGCACCCTTCTAACTTCCTGGTGGGTTTGATCGGTCTCCACTTATAAATACCAAGTCATCCCATAGAGGAGGAAACAGCGAATCATTTCAGAAAGCCATACCCAGCCTCCCTTAGCGGCTCAGTGCAAGTAGAACAGGCCAGTTGAAATTTCCTAGGATTTGGGCTTCAGAGTGGACCTTTCGAGCATCTGCAGAGAACCATATTGCCAATGGATTCTGTCCAAGAGAATCCCAAAGGAGGCATAGCCGTAATCAGGGAAAACAGGGAGAGACATAGTGGCAGTAGTTGGTAGTCTGGGAGACAATACAAAGTCCGTGCAAGCGGCTGAGCTTACACCACTTGCCTATGTTCCACACAGAGGTCATAAGCTTTAGTCTGCACACGCAGGGATCGAGCCTCCAGAGGTGAGAGATCTATCTGGCTATGAAGTCCATGTCATTGAGGCTCTGTTCCCTCCTGCTGAGGTACTGAGCTATCAACTCTTGATCGAGAAGGATCGAGAAGAACCCACATTGAGTTTTAACTGACGCTAGGAACGGAGCGAGGCATGTTCTTGATGGGAGATCTTGAAACAGCAGTTTCCGTTAATTCTAGGATCGCAACCCCCTTTCTCCTGCATAAAATAGTTCACCCTCCCTTCAGTTCAGACCCCAGACATCAGTGTTCCTTCTGTGCCTGTTTTCCCCAGCATTAAAGATTGAATGTTTTTATTTTTTACTATTTAGCCTTAAAACTCGGCAGCTTTGAACACTCCCACTTGTTCTCTGGCATCATCTGTAGGCTGGGGCGTCCAGAACTGTTTGGCTAGGATGTCTCTGCCTAGTGGTTCATTTCACAAGGTCTCAGTCACCTGGCAGCAGCCAGGCTGTGTTCTCACCTGGAAGCCTGAGCAGAAGCCTTCTCCAGACTGCTTCTGCTGTTGGCAGAATTTACTTCCCTCTGCTTGTGGGACTGAGGAAGGAGCCCCAGCCTCTTGGCGGATGTTGGCTGTAAGCCATTTGCAAGTCCTGGAGGCCACCTAGAGCCTGCCATGTGTTTCTCTCTACAGGCAGTTCCTGCTCTGGAGCCAGCAGGAGACTGTCTCTTGGAGTCTTCTGCGTGGAACGTAGTGGAATCTCAGAAGCTGCAACTTGGCACTGTTACCACGTTGTATCGGATAAGAGATAGGAACACAAAGCAAGGAGCAGCAAAAGACAGGTGTACAAAGGTGTCCCTTTAGGGTGCTTGCCACATATTTTAGCATTATCACCTCCTGTATGTCAGATACAATGCCAGCTGTTGAAGCTACAGAAAAATAAATAAATAAGAAATGGCCTCTGCTTCAAATAGTTCACAGTAACTTCAGGGGATGGGGAAAGATGATTTTTGTGTGGTTGGGAAGATGGGTACAGGGAATGTGAGTACCCAGAGATATCAGGAAGCTTCCAGGAGATGATAAGCCACAGGTGGAGTGTTCAGGCATACCCCAGAATCGGCCAAGTAAGCAAAGGTGGATCTCAGCCAATAGGAGAGGGAAGATTTGGGGAGCAGACTGAGAGTTGAAGACTGAGGAGCTGGGAGAAGAGGGAGGCCCTGATTTGGGCTCCACATACTGAGGTTAAAGAGGTCATTCATGATGTTGGAGATGGGTTTTAGCATAAGAGGGAGAGATTGCATTGAATTCTTTGTGGTAGCAAGGTCTTAACCTTTTGTTCTGCTTTACCCAGGATTCCTACAATACTTCTGGATTTTGCACCTCAAATCCTATTTATAGTACCGCTCACAAGTCTGCCACACCCCAGGATTGTTTTCTTCGTTGGCTAGCCAGGCTTTGGATGCCTCTTGAAATAAGTGACCAGCTGAGTGAGATCTGGTTGTACCATGGCTCTTTTCTCTGGTAGAACTGGACGGGTAGTTGAAGGTGAAAACTTTCACATCTTCTCCCAGAGTGTTAGCAAGCAGCACAGAAGTGTCAGATGCTGCCTTCCCTGTAGAGACAGCTCCGAGGTTGTGATAGAAACCCTTCCTCCTTGAAGCCTTGGGGGCATTCTCCAAAGCGAGACTCACTTTTTCACATACTCATGAGTGTGTTAACAGGTCACTTGGATTGATCCTAAATCCTTCACTGTGTTCCAAGTTTTAAAAAACAGTAATGTGTGTGTGTGTGTGTGTGTGTGTGTGTGTGTGTATGTATGTATGTATATATACATATATATACACATACATACATATATATATGTATGTGTGTGTGTATATGTATGTATATATACATATATACATACATACATACATACATATATATATGTATGTGTGTGTGTGTGTGTATATATATATATATATATATATATATATATATATATATATGCACGTGTGCATGTTCCTGTGTGTGCAGTTGTGTGTGTGGGCAGATGCATGTGTGGGTGCACAAAGATGTGTGTGGAGGCTAGAGACATCATCCTTGACAACCCCAGGAGTCATCCTCAGAAAGGCTGTTCATCTCCTTTGGGACAGATAGAGTCTTTTATTGGTCTGAAGTGTACCAATGAGGTTAGACTGAATCTGCTTGTCTTCCCTGCCCCATCTCTGGAATTACAAACACATGTACCACACCTCGAATTTTTATGTGGACTCTGGAGACCGACGTCACATCCTTGTGCTTGGAAGGCGAGCACTGTACCAGCAAAGCCCCTCTATATCTTTTTAAACTGCTTAGCATGCTTAGCACATGGACAGTGATGTCCACTCCATCAAAAATGGCTTATGAATTAAATGAGTTGGTGGAAGAGATGCCATTCCTAGCTGCTGTTGGAAGCATAGTCATTTTCCTAGGGAAGGGTTTTGACTGCTAGCAGGTTGCCCATTGTCTTAGTTAGGGTTTCCATTGCTGTAAAGAGACACCATGACCAATGCAACTCTTATAAAGGACAACATTGAATTGGAGCTGGCTTACAGGTTCAGAGGTTTAGTCCATTATCATCAAGACTGGTAGCATGACAGCATCCAGGCAGGCATGGTGCTGAAGAAGTTGCTGAGAATTCTACCTATTGTTCTGAAGGGAACCAGAAGACTAACCTCCTGGCAGCTAGGAGGAGGGTCTCAAAAAGCCCACCCCCACAGTGACACACTTCCTCCAGCAAGGCCACACTTACACCAACAAGCTCACACTCCTAATAGTGCCACTTCCTAGGCCAAACATATTCAAACCACCACACCCACACTAATGACTCTACATGCATGCCCGTATGCACAGCAATAACTGGACTCAGGGGCTTATATTTTCTTTTTTGAGACAGGGTTTCTCTGTGTAGCCCTGGCTGTCCTGGAACTCGCTCTGCAGACCAGGCTGGCCTCAAACCCAGAGATTTGCCTGCCTCTGCCTCTCAAGTGCTGCTATAAAGGTGTGAGCCACCACTGCCCTGATATTCAATGAGTTATTTTTAAAAGAGGAGGAAGAGGAGGAGGAGGAGGAAGAAGGAGAAGATGAGGAAAAGGAGGAAGAAGAAAAAAGACAAAAGGAGGGAACCATGAAAGAAAGGATTGGGGTTGAATACAATCAAGATATATTGTATATATGAAGTTATCAGAGAATAAGTAAAATATATTCTTAAACAAGAAAGGAAAAAAAAAACTCTAAAATGAAGCAATGTCTGCACACTGTGGAGACGCCATTAGTGGTAGGCCCCCCCCCCCCCTTTCTTGTTATCTGTTTGTTGAAGTGGCTTAGGATGGCCTCCCTTAGATGCAGGAGTCATACTTCCAGCCCGTTTACCCATAGTCCTTAACACAACATCTGGCAAACAGAGTTTGGCCTAGTACTTGCTTGTCAGGGGATATTTGAATGAATGAATGAATGAATGAATGAATGAATGAGCTGAGAAGTGATGGAAAGAAATCCATTTTAGATCACCATTCACTTTAGATTGTAGTGAGTCATGCTGGTGGTCTGGACCCCCATCGCCAGCCCTGATTCTTGGAGGACTCTACAGGGACACCTCCCCTTTTCAGCTGTATGACCCAGCCAAGTTATACCTTGTCCTCAGACCCCACTTTTCCTACCGGTTTACCGAAGCAATACTGAACCCGCCCCAGAGGTTAGGGAGGGGTTTAATGAGGCTGTTTGCATGGGAAGTGATCTGTACAGTACCTTATAGGTGCTTTACAGCTATACCATAGCTTAGCTGTAGGTGACTAATCCAAAGGCATCCCAGGAAGACAGACAAGATCTCTGTCTCGTCTGTGCTCCTCTGACCCAGCCCAGCTGTGAGTCACACAGCCTCTTCTGCAGCTCTGGGATGAAACCATTTCAGGAGGACAAGCCCCATCTTCACTCAAGTATTTTTAGCTGATTCTAGTGGTTATAGAATGTGGAGGTGGGGATGGGAGGAGAAGAGAAATTAGCGTCTGTTGTCATCTGCAACCCGAAATGACTCCGTCTCATCTGTTCCTCCAGAGTCTGTCTTTCTCTCCTTTGGTGCTGTGGGATGGGATGGGGGCCGGTTCCTCTCTCTGCTCAAAATCCTAGCTGCTGCAATTGTCTCCCACTTGAAAGCTGATCTCCAGTCATACCTCAGACCTCACACAAGGAGTGGGTTCTTATCTGGCCTCTTCTTTGAGCTAACGAGTGCTTCTTGGGCATGTCTGTTCACCTCTCTTGCCTTCCTTTAGACTTCTGTGAAATTATAATGGCCAACCACTGTAGATCTGTGGGGCTTTTAGGAGAACCCACAGAAATAATTCTGCAAATGTTTCTAGCACAGCTTTGATCCCACCCTAGCACTGAGTGACATGTCCCTTGACTCCATCCCTCTCTCAGCCTGAGGAGTTCTCTGCATCTTCCCTGAGTGCCGCCCTGAGTGACTTCTGGAAACTCTGTGTGACTCTGCAGTCACGCTTCCCCCTCCCACCTCCCCCCCTCAGCTCCCACAGCACCCTGGAGGGACACAGCCTTTATTATTCAGTAGACATTTTTCCTCCCAGATCAGCTTGGAGGTCCTCTGTAGGGTTGCTGTGACTCTCAGAGCAGACACAGCCTGATCTCCAATAGAACCTCCAGTAGAATCCCTTGATTGAGGAGACTTCAGAGGTGGACACCTTGAGTGTGGTGGCCTTGAACCCAGGAGCTAATTAAAGAACTAACCTACATCTTATGCTCAGAAACCTCTTCACAGAAAATTTCAGGAAGACCTGTAGACGTAGTTAATGGGCGTGCAGAACAGAGTCATAAAGTAGGTACTGTGGCCTTACTTATCCAGGGGTCTGGGCTGAGTGTTAATATCTGGTATCTCATTCCTAGGTCATGGTGCCTTGGCTTCCTTGGAACAAGACTGTGGTAGTTTCTGAGCTTCGGATTCTCAGGGCGTAATACTCGTTTAGCTTGTGCAATGGACTGAGCTTTGGAATTCCAGATCGTCTTTCTAGGAAGATATTCCAGTGAACAGTGGTGAGACCACTCTGAGGAGTAGTGAGGAAGGACCCCATAAGGATAGCTATAATGTGTAGCTGCCTGCAGCCACGATCACCAGGTTCTCCTGAGACGAAGCCTAGGAATTAACGGGAAGGAGGGCGAGAGAAACATGGGGCCAAGACAAAGTATTCTGATCAAGGCCCCAAGTTTAATAATTTGCTTTCACATATAAAGGGGAAGCCCCGCCCCCCAGAGTCTCTTCTCGGTACCGCCCAGGGGCTAGGTGAGGAGATAGTAGTCCAGAAGGTGTCAAGGCTAGCTCAGCAGGCAGTCCATTCTTCTTAGCTCTGTAGCAGACCTCAGGGCGCCAAGACGGGCAAGGCAATGCCTCCTTCTAGGTCCTATTGTTGTTTGGTCTTGCTGTGGTCAATGACTTGCAGGCCTGCTTAGGCCTGGGGGAAGGGCACAATAATGGTTCTCAATCTGACGTATGTGTGCATGTGTGCATGCGTGCGTGCATGCATGCCAGTTTGCGTGCACCCCTGCATGGCTGCACATGCAGAACCTACAGGCCAACATCAGGGCTCTTCCTCTGCTGTGTCTCTCCTTATTTGTTGATCTATGATTGCTTGCACAACCTGAAGTTTCTGGATCAGCTAGACTAGCTGGCAAGCGAGCTCACATAATCATCCTGTCTCTGCCTTCCTGTGCTGGGAAAGGCTAAGTTTGTCACACCGGCTGCCTTTTTTGTGGGGGCTGGGGATCCAAACTCTAATTCCCCGTACTTGGGCAGCAAGCATCTTACCCACTGAACACCTCCCCAGTCCCATCCATGCCTCTCTTCAGAACTGCCCTTGTACACACAGCCTGACCTGCAATTCCTGCCTGGACGATTGCTGCAGTAGACTATGTTGCTGTCCCGTTATCCTTCCCCCATTCACAGCCTCTCAGTAACTCCTCACTTTCCTGCTGACTGAATCTCCATACTACTCCTACCTACAGCCTGGGTCACCCACCCTCCTCTCAGGAGACTTTCTGTCATATTCCCCAGCACCTTCCGGTTTCCTCCGTGACCCCTTTCTTTGTCTTATCTAGAAAGTTCTCTCTCTCTCTCTCTCTCTCTCTCTCTCTCTCTCTCTCTCTCTCTCTCCAAATCTGAAACACTCTCAAGACCTTCCCAGAAGTTCTAGATGGTTGTAGCAGAGAAAAAATCTGGGTCAGCAAGCATCTAGCCTTGAAATGCTTCTGTTAGCAGGGAACTTCCATTTAGCCTTGGAGATCAGTGCAGATTGATGGGTTCATACGCAAAGGCGTGCGTGCAGATGTTATTTTTGTTCAACGCCTAATATATGCAAGACACCATGCTAAGCTCTTCAAGTGCATTAGCTGATCTTAACCGTGAACCTTCCTGAAGCAGTGGGTTATAGTTACCCCCACTTAAGAAATTCAGAAATTGAGTCTCAGGGAGAAATAACTTGCCCACCATCCCAGGAGCAAGCTTTTTTTGCACAGCAAACAAGCACACTTGTGCCTCTGTGTAACCCCACCCCCATCATGGGGGTAGGGGAGGAAAGGCTTTGCCGGAGACACCTAGAAGTGTGGGGAAGTATATTTGTGACGGTGCCACCCAGGGGGCTAATGGCTGGTTTCCCAGTCACAAGCTGCTGCCTCCCTGTGGCAGAGGCCACACAGCTACTGGGTCTTTTTTATTTTTTTAGTAAGAACAAAACAAAAACCTTCCATCTGGGCTGCTGGGCCCTGCCACATAAACACACTAGAAGCTTAAAAGGCATTTTTTTTTCTGCTAATCATCATTGAGAAAGGCTTCTTGATGGACAGAGATGGCTTCACCTCGTTGGTGTTCTCCTGGGGAGGGCCCACACACCTAATTCCCCAAATAGCTCTTCCTCCCTGCTACCACTCCAGTCTGATGAGGTTTCTGGAAAAAGTTCAGTACATTTTCCTCCCCATTGGCTGGCCTTGGAGGCAACGGCCAAAGGTTTGTCATCGCATTGATTATCAGATACAGCCAGGCCATTAACCTGAGCTGACTGAAAGGGCCCTCCACTGGGAGCCTGACTCTGACACAGGCTTTCAGGATCAATACATCTTTCTCCATTAGGTGCATTTCCTCAGACGGAAATGGGTCAGGCCTCTCTCAAAGCCTCCTGAGGGAAAACACCACAGGGATGTGGGGGTGAGCTTGTTTAGAGGAGCTACGCCCCACCCCCCCATTCTTAGCAGGTCTGAACTCCCGTGTGTGAATATGATAGAACGAATGTTTTTATTATGTGGGAAAGAGAGAGGAGGTACAGAAGAAGGGCGAGATCAGTTTGAGAACATTGAGTTCACGGGGTTGGGCTCCCGGAAGAGCTTTCTGAGTACAGAAGCCATTAGGCAACAAGGAAGTGCCCTTATAACATTTGAAATGATTCCCTCAAAAGTCAAGACAGTCCGCTGATAGTAAGCTTCCTACAGTCAAGGGATCACTGTCACTCAGAGTGACTTGGGAGGACCTCAAAATACCTTGAAAACATCATTTCTTTCTTGGTCGACTTTCCTGTGGATTTGTCCATCACGCCCTATCCCCCTTTTGAAAACATTAAAACTGAACACCAAACTGGGAAATAAGTCTCTCTGGGGAAAGGACACTTGGAAGTCAGTGTTGGTGGTTGGTGACGCTTTCCTTAGCAGCAGAAGTAAGTCGGCACTGGTGGGCGTTGCTCATCCCGACATCTGTCCGTTCTTGGTGTGCATGGTTCTTAGCTGGTCATCAGATGCCGCCTCACACTCATGGAAACTCCTCCCACCAAGTGAAGAAGAGACCTTATAGTTCTTCCTGTAGCTGGGGGATGACCGATGTCTCAGTCAAGGGGCCTGTAAGGTCAGAGGTCACGTAAGCTGGTTGTCCCTAGGCATCCAGAGTCTGGCTGCTGGAGTGCCTGCAAAACCTCTTGGCTTTGTGTTCTTCATCCATCTTCCCTTCCCCACATTGAGTGCTCTGCCCAGCCTTGGATCCATCCTAAGTAGAAGGTGGGAGTGGGGACATGGCATGCTGATCGTGGTTTGTGGCGGAATGAGTCTTCATGAAGGGTAAAATCCAAAAGACGTGACTATGAAGCAAAAGCAGTGGAGGGAAAGTGGAGCAGAGAGGAAGGAGACGGAGAGAGAGAGAGGGAAGGAGAGACACAGATGGAGATAGTAAAGACAGACAGACAGACAGACAGACAGACAGACAGAAAGGAAGAGACAGAGAGAGGGAAGGAGGGACACAAAGAGACACAGAGATGGAGATGGCAGAGACAGACAGACAGACACAACAGAGAGAGAGAGAGAGAGAGAGAGAATATCAATGAAGGAACAGCTGAACAGCTTCAGGGTACTTTTGATAATGAAGGTTTTGTTGTTTTGCTTTATATTTTGCATCATAAAAGCCTTTTTAAAGAGAGAGAGAGAGAGAGAGAGAGAGAGAGAGAGTGTGTGTGTGTGTGTGTGTGTGTGTGTGTGTGTGTGTTTGCCTGCATTATGTCTGCGCGCCATGTGTGTGCTTAGTACTCACGGAGGTCAGAAGAAGGCACTGGGTCCCCATGGTTGTGAGCCACCATGTGGGCTCCAGGACTCAAATCTGAGTCCGTCTTCTGCAAGAGCAACAAGGGCTATAAGTGCTGAGCCTTCTCTCCAGCCCCATAAAGGCCTTTTTCATATCCGTTGTTCCTACAGAAAAGAGATTGGGTTGTACTTTCAGTTTTGATAGGTAGGAAGGAGGCTTCAGCTGAGGCACTAAAGTAAAAGCCTAGCTTTAGCGTGGAGAAACTGACTCTGAAGTTCCCGTGTTCCTGCCCTCTCTGTGGCCAAAGTTCCATGGAGCCTGGAAGACACTGCTGGAGTCTGGAGTGGGTCTAACGAGATTGAGCTAACCAAGAGGCCCCTTGCCCACTTCTCCATGGATCTACAAAGAAAATAGAACTAGTAATTCACCAGTCAAGACCCAGGCTGGGCATCAGGTCACCAGTATCAGTGAGTAGGGGATCCTGCTTTGAGCCAAAGATGCCAGGCAAGTCCTTTAGGTAGGTTACAGAAGGGAAAAGTTGGCTAGACTCTGGAATTCCAGACCTCAGTAGGCATAAATCATGTGCTTTAATCTGTAAAACTGACTGAACATACTTTAAAATTCAAACTTTCTTCCACCTTTCCCCTACCCCCCAAAATCCACCCCCCTGAGACAAGGTTTCTCTGTGTGTAGACCTGGCTATCCTGGTACTTGTTTTATAAATCAAGCTGGCCTTGAACTCACATATATTCTCCTGCCTCTGCCTCCTGAGTGCTGGAATTAAAGGCTTGCAGCACCATGCCAAACCTGACTTTCTTAGGCTTCGACATAATCCTCAGAATTTGCGGGGTTTGGAACATTTTAAATTTCAAATATTTTAATTGGGTGTGCTCAGTCTGTTACAGGACCTTTAATCCCAGCACTCTAGAGGCAGTCGGGTAGATCTTTGAGTTTGAGGCCAGCCTGGTCTACACAGTGAATTCCAGGCCAGCCAGGGCTACAGAGTGAGACCCTGTTTCTCATGGAGGGTGGGGGGAGCGTTCGGTAACCCACTAGGTTGGAGAAGGTGACAGCGTAAAGTTCAGAAAGACTATCTTAATACAGCCTTTAACGTCCCTTTATCTTCCTGAGGAAATGACAGATGACAAGTGATAACTGGCCATCTACTGTTTTTGCATATAGAAAAGGCCGGAGATTAGGGAACAACTCTGGGCAATTAATTTCAGTGATTAACGACAGGGATGTGTACTCAGCTGGGGGTGGGGGTGGGGCTGCTCCTAGCAAAGCATGGCCGTGTACAGAGCAGTAACTCAGCCATGTTCGTCCAACTAACCATTCCCAAGTCTCCCCCCACCCCCCAAAAAAATGCCTCTGAAATAGCACAGTTTGCCATAAGGAACGCTTCAGCCTGTGTATTTGCAAGAGTGACCTTTTTTTTTTTTTTGTCCGAGGGATAAGTTTTATCTAAGAGGAAGTTTAGTTAGACTAAGTGTTTGCTAATTAACCGACCGCTTTGGCAACTAGTGCCTAATCTAGATCATTCCTTTGTAGTCAGCTGAACAGTGCTAGTTTCTACCAGCAGGCCCTGTCTCTAAGGTTCAGGTCACATATAACCCTCCCCACCTTAAGTCCTGGCTCTGTCCACCAGGCTGCCCTTCGGTGAGAATTTCGGTGTTAATATATAGATATCTCTAAGCTTGTGTGTGTGTGTGCACATACATATAGGTGTACATATTTGTGAAAAGGAGAGGTCATGGTCAGATTGTCATTCTTAGGAGCCATCCACCTTTTTTTGAGACAGTGCCTCTGATTGGCCTGGAACTCATTGAGTAGGTGAACCTGACTGGTCAGGGACTCTCAGGGATGCAGCCCTCTGGAATAAAAGCAGCACCATGACTGGCCCTTCTTCTTCTATTATTATTATTTTTTAAACATGGGTCCCAGGGCTCCACTTTGGGCTTCTCACATTCCCGCTGCAAGTACCAACTCCACTATCACCTCAGCTCTTCACTTTGCATCTTACAAAGTGGCCATGCTCAGGTGTCCTCCTTTGTCACCACCTCAGACACCATCTACTCAGCACATTACAGCAGGTAAGACTCCATTTGAGGTTCGAAGGTTCTCTGTCTGGAGCCCCCGGTGTGACTGGTGAACTTTGAGATAGCAATGACCATTCACTGGACTGAGAGACTTTCTGTCTTCTGTGGCTGGAGGGGGAAGAGTGGAGACAGCAGGACTACTGTGGGCTTCTGGGGTCTTCTCAGGGGAGTCCAGCATTTCTGAGAGAGACTGGACTGGCAAGTCAAGAGCATGAACTATCACCGGTCTACTGTAGAGACGGAAACAGGTGTCAAGAAAAGCAGCATGGTGGTTGACATGTGCTATTGTTACAGAAAAGATTTTGCTTTTTGCTTTGCTGTTGTTTTTTGAGACAGGGTCTCATGTAGCCCAGGCTAGCCTGAAACTTTCTATGTAGAAATTAATGACCATAAACTTCTGATCCTTCTGTTTTAGCCCCACAAGTGCTGAGATTACAGCTGTGAGTATCACACCTGGATCTGTAGTTGCTGGTTTGGGTTTTATTGTTGTTGCTTTATCTCCTAGTTTGGTTGTTTATTTGTTACTGGTTTGCTGTTTACATTTGAAGGCCAAACTCTCACTGTGTATCTCTGGCTAGCCTAAGACTCACTATGTAGGGCAGGCTGGCCTCGAACTCAGAGATCTGACTGCCTCAGCCTTCCCAAAGGCATGTGCCGCCAAGCCTGGCTTGGTGTTTGTTTTGTGTTGTGAGGCAGGGTGTCAGGTAGTCAAGCCTGGTCTTGAACATGCTGTGTAGCCAAGCATGGCTTTGAACTCCCTTTACCCTGCAAGTGCTAGGATTGCAGGCATGTGCCACCACACTGGTTTTATGCAGTGTTAGGGTTGAGAGCCAGGACTTGATGCGTGCTAGGCAAGTAACCTACCAGCTGGACACTCTGCCCAACTTTTAAATGAAACTTTAGCAGAAGAGGGAGGAAGGGCAAGCATTGTAGGTACATACAAGGTTGATGCTAGCCTCAGTTTCAGACACACTCTGGGCAGTCTGGGAATGCAGCCCTTCAGGCCACACTAGTTTGTGGCCTACAGGCAAACGTTGGGTGCTTTTCCTTGCAGAGGGCCAGCCTGGGATACAGAACAGGCAGCCTGTAGTTTGTCAGGAGAATTTAAGGGGTTCTACTTAGTGCCGGGTATTCAAAGTCTTTTCCACTTCTCCAGTCTTGCTTTTCTACCAGAGAGGGAAATAAATGGAAGGTCACCTATATTGTCCTCTGTTTTCAAGTTGGCTGCCAGCCTCAGGCATAATTCAGAGCTGCCCAAGGGTCATACAGAGGCACTCAGCTCAGCAGACAACCCCTTCAGAGCCTCTGACTCGTCTACCCAAAAGCCACTTACAAAAGAAAAAAAAGTTTTGTTGGGCTGAGACTATGACTCTCAGTGTTCCTTTATATGAACAGAGCCCAGGACTCTATTCCCCAATACCACATAAATGGATTCCCAGCAACGTATGATGGCTCACAGCCATCTGTAACTCCAGTTCCTGGGAATTCAGTTCCCTCTTCTGGCCTCCATGGTCACTAGGCATACACATGGCACACTCATACATGCAGGCAAAACACCTACACACATGTAAAACCTGCATGGTGGCACATTGTAAAATCTCATCATTTATAAGGGATAGGCAAAAGACTCAGAAGTCCAAGGTCATCCTTGGCTACAGTTAATTTTAGGCCAACCTGGGCTAAGTAAGTGAGACCTTGTATTAAAGAAAAAAGACATTGCCTTGTAATTGTCTCTCCATTGTCCATTGAGACACAAATGGCTTCTTTGTGTGCCTGGACTTTGCTACCTAAGTCTGCCTGACCCCTAGAATGGCACAGACTGTTACACTAATTTCAAACAAAGAGTTATCTGGTTAATTAGGCCATTTTAAATTCAATTAAACGTGTTAGGTGTGAAAAATTAATGCTATCCTACAGGCCGAGGGCTTTTTTTTTTTTTTTTTTTTTTTTTTTTTTTTTGTATCTTAGAGTTCATGTTAAATATTTCCAAAATGTAAGGTTGTCTCGGTGACATGAAGAAGACATGTAATTAATTTAATTTTGGTTATATAGGGTGTCTTATCCACTAGAACGATTCTGGACTTGGCTTTGTACTTTTTTGTTGTTGTTGAACACAGACAACTGGAGCACACACAACGGGGTGGGGTGCAGGTGGGGGGAGGGGGCTGTGCTTCTGACTAAGAGCCTCTCAGAGCAGACTATGCTGCAGTAGGCAAAGGTGTCTCTCAGCCCCAGATCTAAGACTCTCATGGTTTCCTTTCAAGTTTAGCATGGTATCTTGGCAGCGACCCTCAACCTGTGGGTCGCCTATCAGATAGCCTACGTATCAGATATTTAACGTGACGGTTCGTAACAGTAGCAAAATCGCAGTTATGAAACAGCGAAGAAAATGTGGCGCGGGGGGGGGGGGGGTACCACATGAGGAACTGTATTAAGGGAGCACGGTGTGAGGAAGGGTGAGAACCACTGAGCTAAAGTAACGTGGAGGGAATCGAAAGAAGATCTTGAGGTGTCTGGATATGACACAAACATGTATCGCATCATGGTCCCTGAAAGATGCCCACCAATCAGGAGCCTGGATCGGATCGTGGTCCCTGAAAGATGTCTACCAATTAGGAGCCTGGATCGGATCTCCCTGAAAGATGCCCAGCAATCAGGAACCAGCACTGCAGACCTTTGCCTTGAGTTTTCATTTTCATTTGATTCTGTGCAGAGTTTCTTAAAGAAAAGCAGGCAGGAGGTGAGGGGACAACAAAGAAAAGGAAAGAGGGTAGGGGCTGGGTGAAAGAGAAGGACTGAGGGGAGGGAGGGAGGGAGGACGCTGTCCCAGGCAAACCTAAAGCATGACCTTGGGACTATCCTTCCACATCCAAAGATCTGAAGATCCTGGGATCTGGGAGCAGCAAAGGGACTCCCAGCAGAGAGGAAGACTCCCAGCAGAGGGGAGGACCCCAGCAAAGGGGAGGACTCCCAGCAGAGGGGAGGACCTCCAGCAGAGGGGAGGACCTCCAGCAGAGGGGAAGACTCCTAGCAGAGGGGAGGACCTTAACAAAGGGGAGGACTCCCAGCAGAGCAGACCATTGGTGGGTTTTGGTGATACTACTGGCTCCTCCCAGTGGCTACGACCTTCACAGTGGCCTGTTTGGATTGTCTAACTTGTCCATCAGCCCTTGCTTTTGTGTCAGCTGGTCTCCTTCCTTGGTAGGCACAAGACGGGATGCTTTGTTTCATAACTACAAATGAATGTTAGATGGCATTTAATAAGACCAGGCTGTTTGATGTGACCAAGTGTCGGGAGCTCACAGAGTGTCCCACTCACTTGTCTCAGGTGAGACCATCCTACAGAGAGTACTTGGCCGCTGAACTGCCCCAGTGAAACCAGAAGGTGGGGCTGGGCTCCCACAGTCCAGGCTGAAGGGGAGCTTCTCTATCTGCTGAGGCCTCAGGTGGACTTTGAAGTGCAACCCCTGCCAGCATCTGAGTTGCTCTGAGGGGAGCAGATGCCTGGCCTGAGCTGGGGCTTGGCTGTTCTCTGCACACTCCCACTAGCCCTTGGCATTGGCCCCAGGGGATAGGCCGTGGGGGTGGCACTCTATGGCAACTCTGCTCTTCAGCTGAGCAAAGTTGATCTGAGAGGAGCTGAGAGGAGCTGGGAGTCTTTCGCAGCTGCTGTTCTGTGCCTGCCTGTTCTGTGGGCAGTTCTGGGAACAGGCTCAATCCGAGTTGTAACCAGCTTGCTTTGAACCTCCCAGCCTCCCTCATAGGAATGGGGTTTTCCCTGCCTGGGCAAGTTCACTCCTCTGTTTCAGATGTCTGGATTTAGTTTCTAGAAACCCTTAGCAGTACATTTAAGAAGCAGTGGGTGCTTACCACAAAGCCTGACAACTTGAGTTCAATCCGTTTACCAAAGGAGGGAACCAACTCTTGCAGGTCTTCTGCCCTCACCACCACCGCACCCCCAACCCCCAAAAAAGGAAGAGAGGAAGGCTGGAGCTGGAGAGTTAGCTTAGCCCTGGCTTGCTCTTCCAGAGGACTAGAGTTCCGTTCCCAGCACCCATATGCTGGCTCACAGTCATTATCTATAACTCCAGTTCTTTGGGATTTAGTGCCCTGACCTCTGCAGATACCAGGCACGCACACAGTACGTATACATACATGCAGACAAACATACACATAAAGTAAATCTAAAAAGAAAGGTTTAAAAGCAACGTTTAAAACCTGTTTCTTCCAGAATATTTCTTGAGGCTTTGTGTTCTGCAGAGAGAACTGTTTAGGTTTCTTTAACCTTTATTGCAGACTTATCACACTCAGACCTTTCATTATCTTGCCCCACCCCTCCTCTCCCCCCTTTGAATCTTCTTTAAAAAACAAAAACAAAAAAACTGTCTTTTAAGTTTGGGAGACCATAACTTAATTAGATCTCTCATTTCCAAAGGATTCTCGAGGCTCTTCCAAAGAAATAAATTTCAGTCAGCTGTATTTCATTGGGGGAAGGGTGCAAGACAAAGAAATTGGATGCTCTGTATAAATAGCACATTGTCTGGGCTGGAAATGAGTTCCCCTTCTTCCAATTGTTTTTGGAAAAATGGCTCCTTCTGGGGGCATTGAATAGCCTCTGACTCCCCTTGACTGGTAGGCTTTGGTGTGTTTGAGGCTCCTCTACCTAAAAAAGGGAGGCGTGAGTCTCAGCCCTGGGCAGCTTTCGAAGGTGTGGTAGTGGGATAGGAGTGCTCCCTGCTTCTGGCTGGTTTTGACCAGCTTCCTTTCCCAGGGTGTGTGCCTCAGAGTTTCTCTAGGACTTCATCTCAGTGAGTTAAGTTTGTATCTCACAGTGTTGTTCTAGGTACCTGATCACTGGCGAGCCGGGCTGGGAGAAAAGCCAAGCCTGACTTAGCTCTCAGTGGTGGCAGAACTGCACCCCCTTTGCTAAGCAGTGCCTCAGTCGGGCTGCTTTGAGCAGATTTCTTCACACCTCTCCACTGGCGTTTTCCTCGGGAGACTGAAGAAACTGGGCTCACAAATGCTGTCTGAGATCCCTCCCAGCCTGACCCAGAGACTCACCCATGTGGCTCTGAGTGGTCCATAGAGGGGGAGAGAGAGAGAGAGAGAGAGAGAGAGAGAGAGAGAGAGAGAGAGAGACTGAGAAAGAGACCGAGAGAGAGAGAGAAAGAGAGAGAGACCGAGAGAGAGACCGAGAGAGAGAGAGAGAGAGAGAGAGAGAGAGACCAAGAGAGAGAGACCGACCCAGGTTCCACAAGAGAGAAGGAAAAGGATGCTTGGGAAAGAGTGACAGTTCAATTTGAATTCCGTCCCTTCCCTCCTGCCAGAGGACCCCAAGGCAGTGTAATGGAAGGGTCACTAAAGTGATTACTTGTTGATGGCCTGCTTTGAAAATGATCTCTTACTGGCTACCTGTGACGTGTCAGGCACTGGCCAAGGCTCCATGTAATACTACTACCCAGACATGACAGAGTAGAGGCACTAGGTATCTTTCACCGCCAGGCCACCTCTCCCCTCCCAGTGAGTTGCCACCTTACAGTTCACAGTGCCTCTGCCTCGGTGCTGTCAGACTTCTGTATATTGTCAAGGTTCCCACGCTTTTCCTCTATTACTGCTGCTACTACTACTACTGAGTCAAAGTCTCACCTTGTAGCCCTGGCTGGCCTGGAATTCTCTATGTAGACCAGGCCAACCTCTGCTTCCCCAGTGCTGGATCAAAGATGTGTGCCACCCGTACCCAGTTCCCTCCATGGTTCTTGTCCCCGGTCTAATCAGATAGTTAGCATCTAGCTTCTGTCTTCCTGCTTACAGGATCAAATTCCACTGGGTCAGGGACCGTGTGTGAATCTTGTTCCCCGCAACCAGAGTGGTACAGATGAAACAGATGATAGCGAGTAATGACTTTTAAGCACGTGAATTCATGGAAGCATGGTTCAGTACCAGAGGGGGATACGAACTCAGAACTCCGTGACTCTGACAGACTTGGCCTTGCAGGCTTGCAAGTTTCACTGCAGGGAGCCTTCTGTAGCTACTGATCCATCATCAGGAGGGCATCATTGAGCAGTCTCTCCAGAAGTAACTGGTAGTAGCGCCTCCTGGCTCTCTCTTGTCCCCAAAGATGTCTGTAAATAATTAGAAATGATGGATCTCCCTGGGTTGCTGGGACATAGAAAAGGAGGAAGGAGTGAGTTTATCCAAGCGTCCTTGTGGATATTTAGCACAGCATCTTTGCGTCTTTCCTCACCAGCTTCCGTCAAGGGTTGTGAGTAAGAATAGGGGATCTAGGTCATTGGAAATGAGTGGGTGAAAATCAAGGAGCAAAAGCAAAGACAGGACAACTTTTAGGGAAGTGAAAATAAAACCCTAATGTGGAAACAACTGAAAATAGACACTGGGATGTCAGGCTGCATGCAAATCCAATGCTAATTACATGGAAATTGACTGGTCCCGACTTCCACCTGCCTTCCTGGGACCCTTGGGGAGCACCTGCTGCAGGCATCTTTCCTACACCAGCCAGCCAGCCACATAGCTGTGTAGCAAACTCTGATGTCGCACCTGCCCACACCATCCTCGTGAGGAGAGCTGAGGGGAAGGCTAAAAATAGTAACAATAGATATTTGGTTTCTTTTTACAGACAAAAGGCTCTGGCATCCACGGGAGGAAGAAGCGTTCAGGCAGCATGTGACTGGTTGGTATGAAATAAATAAATTGAGAAAATAGCATGTAATTAACTCTGAGTGTCTCTGATGAGTGCGGGTGTGCAGTCTTTCTCTAATGGACCCTTCCAGGAGGGGAAGAGACAAACGTGACAGGCCCATTTATCAAGCTGACTGCCTCCTCTGCCCTGGCCCCAGGGTATGTGTATCTCCTTGGATCTGTTTAAAGGCTTTCAAAATCCTCCCGGATAGAGGCTCACGTTATCTGAGGCCTGCCTGTCACCTCGAGATTCACTGTGTGTGGATGCTCAGCTGGCCAATTTAGAAAAATGTCCCACTCATTTACCAGGATGTCATCCCCAAGGAGAAGCCCACAGGCCACCCTCCTGGACCTTCCTGTTGCTTTGGAGGCACAAGAGCTCCAGAGTAGACTGAGCTGAAGGATGGGGTGTGTGCAAGGAAACTCCTCTGTTGGGGGATGGATTTGGAGTTAACCCAAGGAAGCTTCCTGGAGAGCAGCTCTGGGTTTTTTTAGGGAGTTGTGGGATGAGGAGAACAGAAGCCTCTCCATCTGAGAGTTGGTTGGCTGTGTAAGCCCCAAAGGATGGTTTTTTGCAGCACAAATGGAAGCCATTCTCCGTTGTGGTCCTGGGGTGGGAAGCCTGGAGTGATGGGCCTGCCTCTTTTCTTCCCGCTCATCCATTGCTCTCCTGCAAGGCTTTCTTGTCTCTCCTATCTCCCACAGGTTGTTCTCCCACGTCGGTGACCCCTTCCTTGATGACCCCCTGCCTCGGGAGTATGTCCTCTACCTCCGCCCGACCGGTCCGTTGGCCCAGAAGCTCTCTGACTTCTGGCAACAGTCCAAGCAGATCTGCGGGAAGAACAAGGCCCACAACATCTTCCCCCACATCACCCTCTGCCAGTTCTTCATGGTGAGCCACGATGCACACCCTGTCTCCTCACCCCCATTCCCTGCCAGTGTCCCAGACAGCCCCTGGGGACCAGGACTGAAGATCGGAGCTTTTCCAGAAGTCTAAGGGGATCTTTAGGAGCTCTCAACTCTGAGAGAACCTCCCAGATGTCAGTGTGGTTCACGGTGAGGGCCTCACCCACTTGCAGTCTCCTGGTATCGGCTGAGGCCCTAGAACATCTGGGTTCATGCGTCAGGACAATAATCTACAACCTAAAGGATAAGCCCGACCCTTGGCGGGTGGAAGTCTGGCCTGTCAGCCATTGATGTAGCTTTTTCATGGGTTGTTTACTGTCTACTCACTCCACTCTTAAGATAGAAATGTCAGTGTGTGTGTGTGTGTGTGTCTGTCTGTCTGTGTGTGTGTCTGTGAGTGTATATGTGTCTGTGTGTGTCTGTGTATGTGTCTGTCTGTGTGTGTCTGTGTGTGTCTGTGTATGTGTCTGTCTGTCTGTGTGTGTCTGTGTGTGTCTGTCTGTCTGTCTGTGTGTGTCTGTGAGTGTATATGTGTCTGTCTGTCTGTATCTGTGTATGTGTCTGTCTGTCTGTGTGTGTCTGTGAGTGTATATGTGTCTTTGTGTGTCTGTGTATGTGTATGTGTCTGTGAGTGTATGTGTCTGTGTATGTCTGTGAGTGTGTGTGTTTCTGTCTGTGTCTGTCTGTGTGTGTCTGTGAGTGTGTATGTGTCTGTGTGTCTGTGTGTGTCTGTGTCTGTCTGTGTGTGTCTGTGAGTGTGTATGTGTCTGTGTGTGTCTGTGAGTGTGTGTGTCTGTGAGTGTGTGTCTGTGTGTCTTTCTGTGTGTGAGTGTGTGTGTCTGTGAGTGTGTGTGTGTGTCTGTGAGTGTGTCTGTGTGTGTGAGTGTGTGTGTCTGTGAGTGTGTGTGTGAGTGTGTTTGCATGCATAAGCACCTCATCCACCTCAGATGTAAGTTCTCAGTTCTCTATCCATCCACCTTGTAGTCTAGCCTGAAACTCACTGAGGCAGGCTGAATGGCCAGTAAGCCTCAGAGATATCTCCAATCTTGACGCCCCCCTGATGGTGGGATCGCAAGTCCATGCTAGCCCACCCAGCTTTTTAAGGTGGTTCCGGGCATTGAACTCACATCCTCAAGCTTGTATGGTGTGTACTCCAAGTGAACTCCTTTATTTTTACTTTTACACAGAGGCTCATAGCCCAGGCTAGCTTAAACTTACTACGTCACTGAGGATGACCAGAAACTCCTGATCTTTGCATTCCTGATCCTCTCGCCTCAACCTCCCAAGTACTGTGATTTCAGGCATGGACTGCCATGCCTGGCCAACTCTCAGGGCGGGGAGGGGAAGGACAGAGAGAGTAGGGAGCGAGATAAGTGGCTTACAGGTAGGAAAAGCCACTCCCCCCACATGACATCACCATGAGGTCTTACTAGAGTTTTTAGAGACTGAAAGATAACTTTCTCCAGCCACTCCCAGCTATCTGTGGAAAAGCTTATTTAGAGGCTAAATCAATCCTCCATAGTATAACAGATGAAGCACACATCCCTACTTCCGTTCCCCACTCGTGTCCCACACAAAGCGCAAAGCAGGATGGTAGCCTTTTAAAACAATTTTCAAAAAATACAGTTTGCTTTGTTTTGTTTTTTTTCTTCTGGACATAATTCTCACTTTGTGTTCGTCTCAGGTAAATAACATGTTCCTAACACCTTGTCTCTAGCAACTCACTCTGAAAATTAAATCGATTATCACTTCTTCTTAGTCATCCCAGGATCTTGCAGGAAAGCATTTAGGGCTTAGAGACACTCATCCTTCCTCCCAGCTCTCCAAAGAGGGTAGGTGGGTGATGTCACCACTCCCTAGCCTCATTCTTTCTTCTTCCCAAGGATGAGGGGAGTGGTGGAGAAGACAACAGCTGTCTAAGGAACAGCTGAAAGAGTACTGGAGACTGTGTTCCTGCTTCTCTGTTTGTTCCTCCCCCAGTCCTCCCACTCCTCCTCCTCCTCTCCCTGATCTTCCTTTGAATCTCAGGTACCTTACTCCCTAGAAACAGGGCCTCTAGCTGAACTGGAACCCCACTATTTTTGGGGGGGGGTGGTGGTGGCTGACTGACTAAGTGAGCTATTAGGTTTCAGCTCCCTCACCCTTCCTGTGCTGGGCTTACAAACACCCACATGATGGTTCACTCCCGTCTATAACTATAGTTCCAGGGGACTCAACACAGTATAATTCCAGGGTGCCATGCCTGGAATTTAAATTCCAGTCCTCATGCTCCCAAAGCAAACAGTCCCTCACATTGGTTCATCTTCCTAGCCTGCCTTTTTGGCAGGGACAGGGATAGGGGGCGGGGTCTCATGTATTCCTCCCCCCTTCCCACTCCCCCCCCCCTCTTGCTAACCTAGAACTCACGTAGCTAAGGATAACCTTGAGCTACCCTGCCTTCAGTTTCTCAGTGCTGAGTTTGCAGATGTGACCTCACCACATCTGATTTATTTCTCTCCCCGACCTAGTTTTACGTGGCGCTGGGGATGGAGTCCTCCGCTTCCTGCCCACGAGGCAAGCGCTCAACCGACTCAGCTACGCCCTCTGCTCCACCCTCCAGATTATTTTTACATTTTGTTTTATTTTATGTTTATTGGTGTATGTCTGTGCACTACTTTCAGGCCTGGTACACACAGAGGCCCGAGAAGGGTGTTGAGTCCCTTAGAACTGAAGTTATAGACCGTTGTGAACCATCATGTAGGTCCTGGGAACCAAATGTGGGTCCTCGTGTGGGTCCTCGGCAAGAACAGTGTCTCAGTTAGGGTTTTACTGCTGTGAACAGACACCATGACCAAGGCAATTCTTATAAGGACAACGTTTAACTGGGACAGGCTTACAGGTTCAGAGATTCAGTCCGTTATCCTCAAGGCAGGAACAGGGCAGTAACCAGGCAGACATGGTACAGGAGGAGCTGAGAGTCCTGCTTCTTCATCTGAAGGCTGCTAGCTAGGATGAAGGTCTTAAAGCCTATATCCACAGTGACATGCCCACTCCAACATGGCCACACCTTCTAATAGTGCCACTCCCTGGGCCGAGCATATACAAACCATCACAAACAGCGAGTGTTCTTAACCTCTGAGCCACCTATCTCCCTGGCCCTGAGAGCTTATGTAATTGACAGATTTTGGTATCTGTGTGACTGTTTGATTTATGTAAGCATTATAGAATGTTGACTGAGCCAATTCTTACATGTACTGCCTGTCGTCTTTGTTTGTTTGTGGTAAGAACATGACCACCTACTCCCTTCATCTTCTTCCTTGCCTTTGGGGCCATGAATTGAGCACAGGGCCTCTCGGATGCTAAGAAAGGGCTCTAACCTTGCACCCCGTTCCCGACCCTAAAATCCACCCTTTTAGCAGTTTTCAAAAATACATCACGTGGCTTCTAGCTGTCGTTACCATACTGTCTCATATTTACTCTGAAATTGTGTTTCCTTTAACCAACACCTCGACCCCAACCCTGGGTTTTGTTTTGTTTTGTTTTGTTTTGTTTTGTTTTGTTTTGTTTTGTTTTGTTTTGTCTTAACCAATCAGACAGCATTCTGGCAAGGTTCCCAGGAACCACAACAGATCAAGAGAAGGGGAAGAGGTGTCATGATGCATTCCTTAGTTTCATCTGCCCGCTGGATCATCAGTGTCTGGATAATTAAGATCCCAAAGGTCTTCCTTCTTCATGGACTGGAGTGCTGGTTGAATAATTTTTTCATCAGCCTTGGATCTCTGAGACAGGCTGAGTGCTGAGGGACTGCAGGCTTCTCTCTGGACTCTAATGAAGCCTGTCTGTTTTCCGTCCCCAGTGCGAGGACAGCAAGGTGGACGCTCTGGGAGAAGCCCTGCAGACTACTGTCAGTCGATGGAAATGTAAGTTCTCGGCCCCGCTGCCCCTGGAGCTATACACCTCCTCCAGCTTCATCGGGCTCTTCGTGAAGGAAGACAGCGCGGAAGTCCTCAAGAAGTTTGCGGCTGACTTTGCCGCCGAGGCTGCATCCAAAACAGGTAAACACCCACGGCTGTCAGCCCAGTCCTGGATCTCAGTATCAGAGGTCAAAAGGACAGGGATGGGAGAAAGTTATGAGGCAATCAACCTACAAAAAAAAAAAAGAGGACCGAATTTATTTTGTTTCATAGTTCCACGGTTTTTAGTCAATGGTGGTTGGTCCATCATAGCCTGTAGGCATGTGGTGAGATAGAACATCCTGGGCGGAGTACACAGAGCAAACCTGCTCACTTCAAGCAGGCCAGGAAGCAGGAAGAGTGAGCAGAAAAGGCTGGGGTCCCAAGGTCCCCTTCAGAGGCACATCCCAAATAACCTAAGTTTGTCTCAGTAGACTCCACTTCTTAAAGACCCCACCTCTTCCCTGTGGTACCATAGGCTGGTGGCCAAGCCTTCAACATGATGTAGGGGACTTTTAAGATCAGACGGTATCCTCTGCAGAGAAGGAAGCTGGGGACAGGAGGTAGAGAAGATCATGCAAAAATGGACCCCTCTAGCAAAGACTGTCCCATGTCCCTTGTGGAAATGTTAGACCTCTTTGCATTCTGCTGACCTGCCAAAGAGCTCGCCCGTGCCTTGGTCCCCGACTCCTGGGGACTTAACTGTTCGCACTGAACTGTAAAGGTAGCCCGTTGTAGTCTCCCATCTCCTCCGGTGCAGATCTAAGGGAATATCCTTCATCTTCTAAGCTTTTATCTGGATCTGACCGTTCATTGCTTGCATAGCAGTGGACGTAGTGGAGTGAAGCCACTGTGTAGTGACTCATGAAAATATTCACCAAGTGGAAGAGTGTTGGGCCAGTGGATTATTTTATTGTACAGTTGATATTGAAATAAGATCTCATGTAGCCCAGGCTGACCTCAGAGTTATTTTGTAGCTAAGGCTAAGCCGTGTCCACATCTTCCTGTGTCCAGCTCCTGAGTGCTGGGATTCCAGCTATGCACCATACCACATATGGCTTCCTCTGTTCCTGGGGATAGAATCCAGGGGTTCATGCTTGCTCACTCAGTGCAGCCGAGCTAAATCTCAAACCCTTGAATCCAAGTGCTGAATGAAAAACTGGGGGTACCCACAGCTCTCCAGCCATACATTTAGGGGTGGCTAAAGACCTCAAGACCTGATCGAAGCCACACAGTTTACTCCTTTGTCTCCTTTGTCAGCGGTTATCTTACAGGGTGTCTGTCTTCACTGATGTTTGCATTGCGTGTGCGGTGGTCCTTCAGAGAAGCCCTCACATAAAGCTTAGCCCTAACCACTGCAGTGTCTGCTCTCAAAGGAACTGTGGGTCCTGAAGAGATTCCCTGTGGTTTGGGAAGCGCACCTTCTTAGTTTGAATTCCCTCCTTTCTGCCAAGGGTTTCCTAAAAAACATTTCAGAGAGATAGAGCAACAAAGGGAAAAATCACCTCTCTTCTTATCCATTGCCCTTGAAGAATTTTTTTAAGTCCCACTAGATGTTGTCAGCCCACTAAATCACTACAAGAACCAAAGTCTCATATCTTTTACAAATCGGGAAAGCAGGACTGTGGCGGGTTCTTCAAGTGCAGACGGAATGAGAGATAGTCAAGGAACTGGATTCTCTTGTGGGAATGGGAGTTTGCCAGTCCCTCTCCATGAATCTCCTGTCACTAAAGAACTTGATGGTTTCCTGGCTCTGTCCCTGTGGCGCCCCCTGGTGGTGATCTAGAGAACCGCACAACCTTGGACTTGTCTCTTGCCGAGCTTTGTGGAAAGTAGGTCATTATGTCTTTGCCCTAGAACTCATGCCTGTGTAGTCTAGAATTACTGGTTCACCCAGATTTCTTCGGCAAGTATATTTAGTGTTGTTCTTCTTTCTGGGTGGCTCGGGAAGGCTTACCCATGTGCGTTTATTTCATCAGCGAGTACTGTGAAGGCCCAGAGTATAGAGAGTAGAAACAGCCACAAACACCAGTCTCACAGACTCACTCCACAGAAACGCCCTGGAAGGTGTTACTAAACACTCCATGACATCCAGGACAGCACCCTACAAGTAACTATTGACATACGTGTTGTTGGGAAAGCCTACTTCATTCTGTGGGGTCTCCCCAACCCCCTCTTTTTTACCATGTTCCCAGAATCCAGGAAATCTGATCCCAGATGAAGACAACCGCTCACACAGTCACAAAACCCACTTTGTATTTCCACATCAATCACGTTGGCCCTGTAGGTCTCCTTTTCTTCATCTGAATGGAGGGGCTGGTGATGAGCCCCTGGACTTGTCAGGAGGAGCCAGCCAAAAAGATTAATCCAAACCCATCCTCAGCTCCTGCTGAAAAGCCATCTGTCGTGTGGCTTTTTATCTCTGGAACAGTGGGTTGATTGGGGCCTGGGATCCACCCCTTTAATTCTGCTACTGCCTCTCCCAGGGGCTGGCTTCTTTGGGGGGACAGGACACGTTTCTGGGCCCTTTCTTCTGTCCCCTCCATTATCATGGTTTCTTCATTCTAATCTGAATGCTACCTTCCTTTTCTTCAGAAGTGCACGTGGAACCTCATAAGAAGCAGCTGCATGTGACGCTGGCCTACCACTTCCAAGCCAGCCACCTACCCACCCTAGAGAAGCTTGCCCAGAACATCGATGTCAAGCTAGGATGCGACTGGGTGGCCACCATATTCTCTCGGGATATCCGATTTGCTAACCATGAGGTAATGCCTCCCTGTAGCACTGCACATGCTCTCAAGCTAAATCCGTGGATACTTTATGATAGGCTCACATTGAGAGCGTGTAAGGTACCGCTGGGCATGCAGAATTTTTTTAAATTTTGCACTCAGAGAGTTTCAAGGCCCGATGAGGTGACTCGGTGGTGATGGCACTTGCTGTCAAGATGACACTTGACTTGAGTTCAGTTCCTGGAACCCACATGTTAGAAGGAGAAAACGGAACAGGTTGTCTTCTGACCTCCCTGTACTTGTACACGCACATGCACACGCACACGCACACACAGAATACATCTATAAGAAAGGAGCTTTGAGTCTAGCAAGGGAGAGAGGACAGACAAATGTAAGAAGAAACCTCTCCTGGTCCCTTTGAGAGGTTGTGGACTCTACAATGGGAGATGTGAGTGAGCGTAACTGAATCGTACTATAGACAAATGGGACTGTTTTAGCATCCTTCTTTAGATGTAATCAGCATGGCTTTGCAGTCAATCAGGTGCCTCTCAGAAGGACCGTGTTAACCTTTTTTATCTTAAAGAAGACTCAGAGGTTAACTATCTGCTCTGAAGCAGCTGTACAGCTGAGACCACAGGAAGCAGAGCCTCAGTCTTTTGATCAACAAAGGCAGGTGATCTGTCTGGGGAAAGACCACACATGGTAGTCCTGCAGGGTTTGCTGTTCCTCTTTCTCTCACGATTGCAGCGATCAGAAGATACTGTTTCACAAGGAGTGCCAGGGAGATGGCCCAATGGAGGGGTAGGAGTGCTTGTGCAAACATGAAGACATGAATTCAAATCTCCAACACTTACAGAAGCCCACATTCCTGTAACATCAACGTTGAGAGGCCGACAGACAAATCTTAGGAGCTAGCCTAGGTTTGTGGTGCACTCCGGGATCAGGGAGAGATCCTGTCTCAAAGAAATGAAGTGGCAACCAATAGAAGAAGACACCCAAGGACTCCATATATACACACACGCAGGGTCACAAACACGTGGGGCATGTACTTGTTACACACACACACACACACACACACATGTGTATACAACATACATAGTGCACACACACGCACAAATTCATGGCTTTTCTATAACTTTATTACAGTGTATTATTAGATATTCTGTATTTTATTATTAGTTTTGTTCTCAATCTATAAATTAAATTTAATCATGGCTATTAATAGAAAAATATATAGTATACACTTAACACAACATACAGAGTGTGTTTGGCCCTATCAGCAGTTTCAGGCCTACCCTCTGGGTTTTAGAATGAACCCCATGGTTAGTGGATAGATAGCTACTGTAGTTAGATAAAAAACTGCCCTCTAACTTAATCACATTTATTAAGCAATAGTTACATGTTTCTCAATTTTTCAACTATGCCAAAAGGGTTTTGTTGTTGTTGTTGCCATTGTTGTTGTTAGCCTACGGGACCTTTTGACAATTCTTTTATACTTTCTGAACATGTTTAAAAAAAAAAAAGTGCAAAACCCAGAAACAGACAGAATGTCTTACTGTACCCAGGCAACCTTGTTGTTTGGGAAGTGTTAAGAGCCAGTCTAAAAACCAAAGCTTTGAGGTGTGGTATTGCACTTAGGGAGTGGCAGCGCCAGGTCTTGCCTGACTTTCCTGATGAGAACATTCTTCAGTCATTGGGACTGATTCCTCCTGAGACAGACTAAGCGGACGACATCTGATCTTAAGAATTTTGGCATCTCCTGGAATTACCAAGAATGATCCTTAAGTTAATCCCAGCACATGGAAGGCAGAGGCAGGCGGATTTCTGAGTTCGAGGCCAGCCTGGTCTACAGAGTGAGTTCCAGGACAGCCAGGGCTATATAGAGAAACCCTGTCTCGGACAAAAAAGAAAGAAAGAAAAGAGAAAAGAAAAGAAAAGAAAAGAAAAGAAAAGAAAAGAAAGGATACTAGAGAGAAGTATGGTGGTTGGCTGTGCACTGGTCTCAGAGAAGTCACCTTTGTAGGAGGAGAAGGTGCGGTGGAATTTTACAGGGCTTGTCTCCTAATGAACACTGCCCTCCGGTTAACTCCAAGGGTAACTGCTTTTCTGTGTGACCCACATTCTGCTCAGTCTGTGCAGAAGGAAAGAGGCTGCAAATGCCCACATGAATTATTCTAAAAATAACTCGGCCCCCTTTAGCTCTTATGTGCCAAAGCTCAATTATTACAGTCTCTTCTGAGAAGGCACCCACTGCCCTATTCGGCTCCCTCTCTGCCCTTTTGGTCTTCCAGAGGCTCTTTGGGTGTGTGAAGATCCCACAATTTCTGTAATTCGTAGGCTAGGAATGTAGCTCTGTTTGTAGACACAAGATTTTTTAATATTATTTTTATTTTATGTGTATGGGTGTTTTGTCTGTGTACCATGTGTGCACGGTGCCCATGGAGGGC
The DNA here is from genome assembly GCA_030674055.1 of Rhabdomys pumilio. Classification (NCBI taxonomy): domain Eukaryota; kingdom Metazoa; phylum Chordata; class Mammalia; order Rodentia; family Muridae; genus Rhabdomys; species Rhabdomys pumilio. The sequence continues at coordinate 1,389,058 of JANHMN010000024.1, read as the reverse complement.
TGAAGAGTGTGTCAGACCCCTCAGAATTGGAGTTACAGAAGATTGTGAGTGATGGGAGCTGAAGCCAGGTCCTCTGGCAGAACAACTGGATCAAAGAACCCTGAGCCACTAGAAGTACCTAGAGCCCTGTAAGGCTCGGTCCTCCTGCATTTCCTTAGAACATCACATTTAACCTTTATAGTCTAGGCGTTGATGGAGACCAAAGCGGAAAACTCTGAAGATGGCCTGTCACTTTCAGATCTAGAGCCTTAGGGGAAGGTTCTGGAAGCCTTCTCCACCTTTCTGGCTGTCTGGAAACGCATAAGATAGGTTGTCATTTCCTTTCTACGAGGTCTCTCGCTGGTGATGAAAGATCTAAAATAAATGGCTATGCTTTTTTTTTTAAGTCTAGGATTATGATACTTATATATACCAAGAAAAGAAGCACCACCCCCACCCCTTCAAGTAGGATACAGGCCACATGGCCTGACCTCATGGCTGCCCTGAGGACCTTTTCTGAGCTCAGAGAATGGACATGTGGTCTCCATCTGCTCTCTGGTGGAAGCTGGTTTCTTTCTGGTTACTCGCATTGGTGTCTAGGAGAGACAGCTTTCGTTCGGGGTCTTTGTTACAATCGTAGGCTTAAAGAAAGCCATGGGCTGTTTTGCTTCATCACCCGAGTCACAGAGAAAGGACCATCTTCCCGAACAGCTCAGAGCGCTGGCTGCTCTTGCAGAAGACCTGGGTTTGGTCCCCAGGACCCTCGTGGCAGCTCACAGCATGCTGTAATACAGTTCTAAGGAATCTGATGCTTTCTTCTGTCCTCTGAGGGCTCCTAGATACACAGACATCACACACACACACACACACACACACACACACACACACACACACACACACACACACACAGAGAGAGAGAGAGAGAGAGAGAGAGAGAGAGAGAGAGAGAGAGAGAGAGAGATTCATTATTACTGTCCCAATAGAAGTGACTTCCCCTTGGCCTGTCTGTGAGCCCAAGTAAAGACAAGTTTCCTCTCACAATCCCCATCTGCCTAGTGCTTGCCACAGCAGATGGCACGAGGTGAAGGGGGGTGCAGGGAGGGGGAGAATGAATATTTGTATGTCCAGCCATTGCCCAGAAGAACCTTCCAGCTTTCTGTGAGTTCCAGAAGCACTTGCTTCTGAGTCCTGACAGGAAGTGAAAGCATGGCTGGGATTCCGGAAGGTTCTGGAACACCAGGCACCTACCTCTGAAACATTAGTGAGAGAAGTGCTTTCTGATCAGAAAAGCCATGTCTGCCCAGAGCCTGTGACCCCAGGGACTCCTATATACAGTGCACTTTGTCATTGTGTATATAGAGTGTGGTCTTAGGACCTCAGGTGCTAAAAAGAAGGGTAGCTGAGTCTGGTCTCATGGCTCTTCTCTCTCTCTCTCTCTTTTTTTTCAGACATTACAGGTGATCTATCCCTATTCACCTCAGAATGATGATGAGCTGGAGTTGGTCCCAGGGGACTTCATCTTCATGTCCCCCATGGAACAGACCAGCACCAGTGAGGGCTGGATCTATGGCACCTCGCTGACCACTGGCTGCTCTGGGCTGCTTCCTGAGAATTACATTACCAAGGCTGATGAGTGTAGCACCTGGATCTTCCATGGGTAGGTAGACCCACTCTCTTGCCCACGCAGGGTCACTGCCTATCCTGGTGCCTGGTGGGTAGCCAACCTGAGGCTGCTGTCCATCTCCGGCTGGAGGGCAGCAACATCCCATGTTAAGAGTGCATTGCTACGTATGTGGCTTCCATGTATCTCATCCTGGGTCATTACTCTGGGAGGGGGGACGGAGGGGCGGAGAGCAACTTCTCAAAGCAGCTAAACAGACTCCTTTTATGTCAGCCAGACCATTGACAGAAAGATTCAAAAGGCAGGGACTCACGATTACTAGGTGACCTTGAAAAAATAAGTCCATAGACTTGGTGTGTGTGTGCACCTAGGCAACAGAGACTGTGTTCAAGATAACTGGCAGCTTGTGGGACCTGAATAGGAGCATGACGTCTCACATTCTTTATTAAGGCGACACCCACCTGCCCCTCACTGCTCTGCTGTCCTTAGCCCATACGGAGGGGTCCAATTTCCAGAATGGACCATGTTGTGTGACCAGCTTTGCCCCAGATAGAAATAAACAGAAACACAAAGTGCCTTCTTCCTTCCCAATCCAAGGCGCTCAAATCCAGCCCCAGGGTTCACGTGCTGGTTTGGCTTTCCCTCCCCACTTGAACACTCACTGCATTATTTACCTACCTCGGTAGAGCCTGTCTTAAGGGATCAGATCAGGTGGTTCCTGCAAGTATTTCTCCTGGAGGGAAAAGAACAAAGACAGTCCCCTGCTCTGTGAGCCCTAGACAAAGGATATATTCAGGATAGGAAAGGAGACCCTTTTCCTTCCTCTGCCTTGTGTGACACCCTCCCCAAGCCCACAGGCATCCAGATGCTTCATGCCCCCAAATGTCCGTTTTAGAAATGTTTCTGAAGCTGAGACTATGGGAGTTGAGTTTCTGTAGCTGCCATTTTATCCCACAAAGATAAATAAGGGCTGAAAGAGACCGAGTCAGTAAGTGTAGCTGCTCACACTTGTAGTTCCAGTGCTGAGAAAGTAGAGATGGGGGGCGGGGAGTGGAGGGTTCCACCAGGCTAAACTACTTGGTGAGTCTGGGGACAGTGCCTTAAAAAAAAGAAGGAGGAGGAGGAAGAAGAGGAGGAAGAGGAGGAGGAGGAGGAGTAGAAGAAGGAGGAAGAAGAAGAGGAGGAGGAAGAGGAGGAGAAGGAGAAGAAGAAGAAGGAGAAGGAGAAGGAGAAGGAGAAGGAGGAGAAGGAGAAGGAGAAGGAGAAGGAGAAGGAGAAGAAGAAGAAGAAGAAGAAGAAGAAGAAGAAGAAGAAGAAGAAGAAAGGGGAATGGCACTTGCCATAGAGCCTGATGATCGAAGTCCAAACTGCAGGGCACACATGGTGGAAGGAAAATCCCAGTCCACTATATCCATATACACATACACTGCGGCATGCTCGAAAACTCAAAGATAGATAGATAGATAGATAGATAGATAGATAGATAGATAGATAGAAGATAGATAGATAATAGATAGATAGATACATACATACATACATACATACATACATACATAGATACGTACATAGATACATAGATAGGTAGATATATACATACATACATGCATAGATAGATAGATGGATAGATAGATAGATAGATAGATAGATAGATAGATAGATAGACAGATGCATGCATGCATGGATAGATACATACATACATACATACATACATACATACATACATACATAGCTAGATACAGAGATACAGAGATAGATACAGAGATAGATACAGAGATAGATGCATAGCTATATAGATACATAGTTAACTGTCCTAAAAATGTGTTGATGCGGGCTAGAGATGGCTCAGCAGTTGCGAGTACTGGCCGTGCAATCCTAAGGACCAGCGTTCAGATCCTAGCACCACAAGGTGGCTCACTAGCAGCTGTAACTCTAGCTCCCATAGCTCTAGCTTCCTCTTCTGGGCCCCGAGATCCCCACATAGATACTAACACAGGTGTATGCGCACACATAAATAAAAATAAAGACTTTTTTTAAAAAAAAGATAGACAGTGACTAAGGAACTCATGGCTGTCCTCTGTCCAACCCCTACCAACACACACACACACACACACACACACACACACACACACACACACACA
>JANHMN010000024.1:1312003-1385310 GCA_030674055.1 Rhabdomys pumilio | reverse complement strand
ACACACACACACACACACACACACACACACACACACACACACACACAAATACAGCCATGTATCATATATAGCATTTAGGTCAGGGTTGGCCCTTGGACACAGTAACAGTCCCTTAAGTTGTATCACAGGACCCTAGCAGCTTAGTGTAAGCTCACTCTGATGCTATTCAGAAAGTCACCCAGTGATTCGCTCCTCGGAACAGCACCCCAAAGAGTGGCTCATGCCTGTGCTGAGAACTCAAGATAACTTGCTTGATAAAGCACAGCTCACAGGTCTCGTTTTTAGCAGTGGGGCTATGTGTTGGGGGCAGAGTACACACATGGAGTCCCACTGAAGCCCCTGTGAGACCCTCCATCTAGACCGTCTCCCTAAACTAGGATTCAGACTCCACCAGGGGGACAACTGACTAACCTCATCCAGGGCACCATGGGGGAGGCCCATGTGTCATCTCCCCCAGGGCACCAACAGAAGGTCTGTGTGTCATCTCCTTTGACTTTGAAGATAACTGTTAATGTTATTCCTTGGGAACTTTGTTTGAAATTAAATTCTCAGGTCCACAGCCAACTCTGCTATGAGTGTCAAAATGCAAGGGCTAGGCATTGAGACTCTGACTAAGGAGATGAGTTTCAGTCCAGTTATATTCAGATCCTAACTCTCTCATAGACCGGCTGTGTAAACCTTGCCCAAGTTGAATTACTACTCTGGGCCACCATAAAAGAGCGAATCATTCCATATACAGTATAAACTGTGGTAGTGACTAAATCTATGGTGGCTTGACAGCAGTACTGTCTACAGAATGCCCACTGGTGGTTTTGATTTTTTTTTTTTTTGTCTGTGTTTACTGCGCCTCATTAAGTTAAATGTCTTTTCCATAAAAGTGGCCTGACAGGTAAGTTTCCCGTTACTGCTCAGCCCCAGAGGTAGGAATGACACACACCTCTAGGAATGACATAGCTCAGGCCCACTATGAGAGAAGCCTTCTCGTGCCTAACCAAAGATGAGCAGTCACGGGGAGACACAGGAACTGTGTGGCCTGGCCCTGGCTGGCTTCAAAAAAAGCTCTAGAGAGTGTTCAGGCAGTGTACAGGGACTCAGGGTGACAGTTGGCTTTTATCCTTGTGCCTACCCAGTGCTCCTTTGCCTTCCGAATACCTAGGAAAATGTTTTCTTTTCTCACTGCTCTTCCTGGCGGTCATTTGTTCCTGAGTGTCCCTAAATATCTTCCGGGTGATGCTGACCCCTTGTTCTCTAAAGTTGGGGTGACCTGCTGACCCTCACACAGGCCTAACATGTTCTAGGCAGGAGCCTGGATCTTCCTGCTCCCTGAGAAGGAGTTCTCCGTGTCAGGCCCACTTCTTCTCCACCCTGGTCTGGCACTGTCCCCAGGCTGCTCATGGAGAGCCTGGTCTTTTGATTCTAGTGACATTGAAGACGGGAGGGAAGCTGCTGTTTCCCTCACCAAGGGAACTGGAGGGAGAGAAAAGGCCCTATCATTTTCTTCCCAGCTGTGATACAATAAAGAATTTCCAGACGTGGGCAAGGGAGATGTCAGCATGATTCCAGACAGCTAGACATTGGAGGCCCGAAGCTTTGATGAGCCAGACAAGGAAAGCTGGTGGTTTCTTCAGTTGTGTGCCGTTGGGGAAGCTCTCTGCTTAAAATAAAAGGGAACATCTGGTCTATTAGAGTGGCTCAGCTATCCTTGGGCTACAGTCACTTAAATTTACCCATAACAGGTCTAATCTGGCTGCACATCATACTAAAAAGACACAGCTCTATTGAGCTGCAGGCTCCTGGTTCTGCCTCTTAGGCTCTGAGCAATGGTCTTTGAGGAGCAGGATGCAGCCCAGGGCCTCCTGGTGTGTCTGATATGCACAGGGCTGCAGGTCTCTTTTTCATGGTCTGGCACCTTATGCCTGAACATATAGCCAGGCTAGGGACACAGCTCGGTTGGTAAAGGGCTTGCCTAGCATGCCAGAAGCTCTGGGTTTCATCTTCAGCATCCTAGAGACTACGGGTGGTGGCACACGCCCGTTATCTCATCACTCAGGAAGTGGAAGCAGGATGATGAGGTGTCTAAAGCCAGCCTTGGCTGTGTGTGGAGTTGGAAGCCAGGCTGGACTCTAATGAAACCCTGTCTCAAACAAAAACAACAGCCGACCTGTCATTTGTAGGGAGAATGCAGGGACATGAAGAACTTTTAAGGGCAAAATGTGTCCCAAAGTAATAGAATCATATGGTTTCTTGAGAAGAAAAAAAAGCCAACAAAAACCCAACCAACTCCCAACCTCTCACGTGACTATGTCACTCAAAGGTATTTACCCACAGGACCTGAAGGCAACATACAGTGATGTTTATTAAAAGACTGTCCATAAAAGCTAAGTCTGAAATCCATGTAAGTGGCATATGCTTATACTGAATGAATAAGAAAAATGTGAATGTATGCAGTGGAATTTGATTTAGCAAAAAACAAAACAAAAAAAATTGTCATACGTGAATTAAGTCAGACGCAGAAAAACAAATACTGCGTGTTTTCTCTTGTTAATCATAAATGTTATTATGTAGATACATAAAATCACCACACATACAGATGTACATGTGTCTTGAATGTAGACATGAAACTGTTTAAAGAAGTTTGTGGAATGTCTTAGGGTTTCACTGCTGTGACCAGACACCATGACCAAGGCAGCTCTTATAAGGACAACATTTAACTGGGGCTGGCTTTTAGGTTCAGAGGTTCAGTCCATTATCATCAAGACAGGAATATGGCAGCATCCAGGCAGACATGGTACAGGAGGAACTGAGAGTTCTACATCTTCATCTGAAGGCTACTAGAAGACTGACTTCCAGGCAGCTAGGAAGAGGGTCTTAAAGCTCACACCCACAGTGACACACCTACTCCAACAAGGCCACACCTCCAAGTAGTACCACTCCCTGGGCCAAACATATTCAATCCACTACAAGGACTAATAGAGGAGATATATGAGGGCAGAAGGAATAGAGGGAGAAAATGTGACCAATGTACGTTGTCAACTGTTTTGGAAGTAAGGTATCTGTATCCCTCCCTCCCCAACTACCACCACGCGACAGGGCTCTGTCTCTGTGTAGCTCTGGCTGCCCCAGAACTCACCATGCAGAGCGGGCTGACTTCAAAACTTAGAGAGTTCTACTTACTTCTGCCTCCAGAGTACTACTGTGTCACCATGCCAACACCAAAGTAACATAGCAACATCCGTATGAAACTCAGTACTCTGTACACTGAATATATGTCAAAAAAAAACTAGTGGTGGGTAATTTTTTTGGGAGGGGGGGCGGTTTGAGACAGGGTTTCTCTGTGTAGTCCTGGCTGTCCTGGAACTCACTCTGTAGACCAGGCTGGCCTCAAACTCAGAAATCCACCTGCCTCTGCCTCCCAAGTGCTAGGATTAAAGGCGTGCGCCACCACTGCCTGGCAGTAATTTAAAAAAACACACACACACAACAACAACCAGTTAGCTTACTGGTTTTAGAAAAGATGAAAAATTTCAAAAGCGAAATTCTAATAAGCATACTGTGTAAGAGGCAAATTCTGCAGAGGAGATGCTTGCTAACTTGATCAGATTGTTGGGCCTAGAGATGAAATCCCAGACTTGGTAGAGCAAACTGGGCCTTTCCAAGTGGAAGAAATTAAAGATTCAAATACTTCTCTTTGAGACTGCCCAGTGACCCGGGAGATAGTCATTAGAGCTGCCCAACAACCATATTTAAATAGCAGCTCTCATTACGTAAGGCTTTGGGAAGTCTACCGTGTGCAGGAATTTCAGGGTGGAATATTTGGACAGCTTTGCTCTAGGCTAGATCTCCTCCCGGCCCCATAGTTACAGTGGCATAGTCCGAAATAAGATTTCTTGATTCGCAGCTCCAAACATCTGGCAAGAGTCAGATCCTCTGAAATAACCCAGTCTCTAATCATCTTCTTGGGGTTGCTATGGAGACCAGTACAGTGCGAGAGACTGAAGAGGCCAGGTTAAAGGATGAAGGTGGCGACGTTCCTGAGAACCTCAGAGCCACGGGAGAAGTGGTGCTGGGAACACGTTTCTGCTCACATTCCTCAGATGGAAATAGCCATGGGAAAGATTAAAGGCGGCAGGGACTGTTTATTTCTCCGCAGCGACAGAAAGAGCTGAAACAGTGCTACATAATTGATACCTCATTATTCTTTAACATGTCTCTGCTGCCAGCCCTGCCTGCAGCATTTTAATAAGCCTAAAATCACTGGATGCCATCCCTGCCCGAAGGGATGGGTGCATCTGTTCTCAGCTCTGAGGACTGTGTGCCCTTGTTTATTAACTGTGAGACTCCAATAGAAAAAAAAAATCTTGCCTGGGGATGGGGTGCTCGCTACTCACATCCCCAAACACGCATGACCAGACAGTCCTTTGTGCTAATTCCATACTCCTGTAGCTTCAGCAAGAGCAACCGATGATGACTCCTGGCTGAAACCATTAACCCTTTCCTCTCCTTCCTCTGCAGTTCCTACTCCATCTTAAATACGGTATCATCCAGCTCACTCATGTTTGGTGATGGGGCGTTAGAGAGGCGACAGTATGAAGAACAAGGACTTGGGGAGACAACACCCCTCACTATCATCTGCCAGCCCATGCAGGTAAGGCTGATCGTGAGGGTCATGTCCTGGAATCTAGTCCTGATGGTTTTGTTGTTTTGTTTTGCTTTTTGAGACGGGTTTTTTGTTTGTTTGTTTGTTTGTTTGTTTGTTTTTGCTTAGTTAGAGCCTGTCCTAGAATTTATTATGTAGATGGGGCTAGCCTCAAACTCAGCTATCCTCCTGTCTCTGCCTCTCAAGTGCTGAGATCAAAGGCGCATGCCACCACCACCCAGCTAATCAGGATGCTTTGAGGTCCATCCTCAGCATTGACCTTACTTCTTCCAAAGGATCCCTAACCTTATGAGGAGGGAGTACAAAGACACACAACAATCTAAAACGAGGAGGAGATGGGTGAGGGTACTGACTGTGGACATCGCCGTGTGGATTTGAGCTTGGAAGCAAGGCCATCCCAAAGAAGAGGAGGCTGTCTCTCTACTTGTACCAGTAGAATGAGGTTCTTAGCATAGTAATTTGGCATAGTGAGGATTCGGCATACTGGTGACACTTTGGAGACAGGCTGGAGAAGGGAGAAGGAGCGGTTGTCAAGCAGACACATTGAAACTTCAGCATGTGCCGGGCAGTGGTGGTGCATGCCTTTAATCTCAGCACTTGGGAGGCAGAGGCAGGCGGATTTCTGAGTTCAAGGCCAGCCTGGTCTACAGAGTGAGTTCTAGGACAGCCAGGGCTACACAGAGAAACCCTGTCTCGAAAAACAAAAAAACAAAAAACAAAAAACAAAACAAAACAAAAGAATATTCAAAACCTGGCTGCAGAGGTGGCTCAGCAGTTAAGAGTACTGGTTGCTCTTTCAGAGGTCCTGAGTTCAGTTCCCAGCAACCACATGGTGGCTTATAACTGTAATTCCAGTCCTAGTGAGTTCTCCCACCTCTGTGGACACTGCAGGCGCCTGGTACTCATACATGCATGCAGGCAAAACACCCATACCCATAAGTAATAAATAACACAATTGTAGAAAAAAGAACATGCAAAACAGACACGTGTGTGACGATAAAATTCCTCCCTCCCGGAAAGAGGTGATGGCGCATCTCTTTGGAGGAGGCAGCTGTCTTTCTAGATGACTTCTCTTCATTAATGGCTGGCTTGACCTGTGAACTGTACCTTGAGTAACCCTACTCTTGCAGTTAGGGAGGAAGCAAAGAGCATAGTATTTTCATAATCCCTCATACTTCAAAGCACCTACAGGTATCTCATGGGAGCCTCAGAATAACGTATGAGGTCTGTGGGATGAGTTTATTACCCCCACTTTACAAGCAGGCCAGACTAACCTCATGACAGTCGAGGAGATCATTAGAGTCATACACTGGCAGGATATTTCCTAGAACTTGGCTCTCTTGGCACGCACGCGGGGTAGTCTGCGATGCTGTGTGTGTCCTTACTTTTTTGTCTCTCTTTCTCTGCAGCCCCTGAGAGTCAACAGCCAGCCAGGGCCACAGAAGCGATGTCTCTTTGTTTGTCGGCATGGGGAGAGGATGGACGTTGTGTTTGGGAAGTACTGGCTATCCCAGTGCTTTGATGCCAAAGGTGAGTCTCTCCGTCTTTCCACTTTGACTCTCTGTGGTTTCGGTTACTGGCAGTTAGAAAGTCCAAAACCAACTGTCTTAGTTAGGATTTCTATTGCTGTGATGAAACGCCATGATCAAAAAGCAAGCTGGGAAAGGAAAGGGTTAATTCATCTTACAGTTCCACATTGTAGTCCATCATTGAAGAAAGCCAGGGCAGGAACTCAAACAGGGCAGGAACCTAGAGGCAGGAGCTGATGCAGAAGCCATGGAGAGGCGCTGCTTACTGGTTTGCTCAGGGATTGACACCACCCACAATGGGATTGGCCCCTCCCACATCAATCAGTAATTAAGGAAATGCTACACAGGCTCGCCTATAGCTCAATTGTATAAAGGTATTCTCTTATTTGGGGTTTCCTCCTCTTGGATGAAATAAAACTAGCCAGCACACAAGCAGTTCGTGTGTTTTATGTTGTAATCTTTGCATTCTGAGTCACGTGATAAAAAATCTCAGGCTCTCCCAACTGTGTCCCGCCCAGGTCGTCATCCCTTTTCTCAGTGTCTCCAACAGTATAAATGCTACCCACCTACTCGTTGGTTCTCAGCTGTACTGTCAGAGTGTCACAGTCTCATTTGCCTCTCCTCACTTGGTCACATAGATACAGTTTCCTTTCATAAGAAGCCCGAGTATAATACAATGAGATATTTGGTGCAAGACATCTATGTAACTTTCATTACAGTGTATCATTTTGTTCTTTCTCATTACTGTGGCTGATTTGTAAGTTAAATGTTGTCATAGGGGTGTTTGTGGTGGGTGGGCAGGAACATTGTTCAGGATTTCACTATGCTTTTAAGCATCTAGTGGGGTTCTCTTGGAATACATCTCCTGTGTCTAAGCGTGTCTGCTGGTGGTTGGTGGGCTGCACAGCAATGCATACCTGTCACGGCCTCTAGGGGGCACCGTCAAGCTACTTTTATATACAATGAGTCATTTTTAAAGCAGTTGAAAATTCTTGGACCCTCGAAGTCCTCGATTGTTTCAACTCTTAGGGGAGAGAGAAGCATTCTTTTCCCCATTCTATAAACTGAGGTATCAGAGGGCAAAGAGTAGCTGTGTCTTGCCCATGTTCGTACAGTGAAATCAATTCAGAGACACGAACTGTTTCTGTGGCCAGAATTCCTGCCTTAAATCACTGTGGACCCTTCCAGTTCAGTTGTCCCTTGAGTGGCATTTTAAGAATAGGAGGCTTGCCGTTGTCTAGTTGTTACGTTTACTGAGAAGTCTCCTTGTTTCTGTCATCAGTAAATGGTAGTGGATTCTATCTAAGTCCATCTTCTGAAGAAAAGGTGTCAGATTCAGTATTTCCCACTGGCTTCAGATGGTTTGATTCAGTGTCTTTGACCAAGAAGGAGGATGAGTCAGGATCACTGAAGAAAGTTTCAAGTAAACAAGAAGTCTATATAGCCTTGATTTGATCTTCTTCTCCCCCTAGGCCGCTACATACGCACCAACCTGAACATGCCTCACACCTTACCTCAGCGGAGCGGCGGTTTCCGGGATTACGAGAAAGATGCTCCAATCACCGTGTTTGGATGTATGCAAGCAAGGCTAGTGGGTAAGGGCTCTCCGTGACTGCGTAGCGTCTTCTGGCTCCTTCAACAGACCCACACCACGGGTGTGCAAACACACTTCGTGGGATTTTCCTTTTTGTTTGTTTGGTTGGATTTTTGAGACAGGGTCTTATAGACCAGGCTGACCTGGGACATCAGATGCTCCTGGCTCAGCTTTCTGAGGGCTGGAATTATAGGTAGACCCTGCCGAGGAATGAGAGAAGGAAAGTCAGGTTTGGTTTACTTACTGCCGTAGTAGACGTGTCAGTTGCTAGCTCATGGCAGCAGCATCTGCCAGTGGGATATAAGAAGATGTGAGGGTAAGGAAGCGGTGGTGCAGGGGCATTGCTGAATTTACAGAGACCCAGTGATGTTTTGAAACTCTTCAGTCCTTTGAAAGTCTTTTCTGTGCCGGCTGTGCAGAAACTGTGTTTTGTACCCTTCAGTCATTTAATGTGTATTTATTGATCATTTACTTTGGGCAAGTCCCTGGACTACATAACAGAGACCCAAGGGTGAAGGTCTATGGAAACCGTGCATGTGTTGTGAATGACGATTAGACTCTAAGATTGGCCAAACGGCAAACTCTATACTGAGTCTGGGGAGAATACTGGAGAAAGACAAAGGGTAGAATGAGGCAACAAGGGAGGGGCGGAGGGAGGAGGAGGAAGAAAAGATGATTAAGGGGCAGGATGAGGGGGATGGTTCTTGGGGTAGAGGACAATAAACAAAACCACAGAGGTCAGACATAGCATCGAGAGAGCCCTGCAAGACACGGTCAGTAAGTAAAGGCGCTTACGGCAAAAGCCTTGTGACCTGGGTTCAAGCCCCAGAACCTACATAAAGGTGGTAGGAGGACCGACCTCCATATGTACATATTCTCTCTCTCTCTCTCTCTCTCTCTCTCTCTCTCTCTCTCTCTCTCTCCCTCTTCTTCCCTCCCTCCTTCTCCTTCCCTCCCTCTCCTTGCCTCTCTCTCTCTGTGTCTTTTTCTCTCTCCCTCCCTCCCTCCCTCCCTTCCTTTCCTTCCCTCTCTGTCTTTCTCTCTGTCTTTCTCTATCTTTCTCTCTCTCTTTCTCTCTCTCCCTCTCTGTGTCTTTCTCTCTGTGTCTTTCTCTCCCTAACTCCCTCCCTCCCTGTCTCCCTTCCTTTCCTTCCCTCTCTCAGTCTTTCTCTATCTTTCTCTCTCTTTTTCTCTCTCCCTCCCTCCCTCCCTCCCTCTCCTTCCTTCTCTCTGTCTTTCTCTCTGTGTCTTTCTCTGTGTGTCTTTCTCTCCCTCCCTCCTTTCCTCCCTTCTTCCCTTCTTCCCTCCCTCCCTCCCCTTTCCTCTCTGTCTTTCTCTCTGTCTTTCTCTCTCTCTGTTTTTCTCTGTCTCTCTGTCTCTGTCTCTCTGTCTCTGTCTCTCTGTCTCTCTGTGTGTGTGTGTGTCTCTCTCTCTCTCTCTCTCTCTCTCAGATATAAGAGTAGAAGTTGAGGTAGGCAGGTCAAGAGAAAGGGCTGCCAAGATGAACAAGTCCACGGAAGACATTGACACCACATGAAAGATACTTAAAGTTTACCTTGTAGAGAAAAGAAGTGGACCACACAAGGAAATCTTAAAGCCTTTTAAAGCATTGGATGTTGGGTTTGGACAGCTGAGATTCGGGTTAGCACACTGGAATTGTAGCAGCGTCTGACTGTTAGAGTATCAGTCCTCTTCCACAGAGTAGGTTTTAGCATCTTCCTTGTAGAAGTCAGAGCATTATCCTGTTGGTAGGCCTCCCCTAACAGGGCATCTTGCTGCATGCTGGCACCAGAAAGAAGGAAAGGAGAAGGCAAGAAGAGGTGTGTTGTCTGGCCCACTCCATGGAAGCGCTCATGAGGGACCTGGCTGACACTAGGCTCTCTGCAAGCTCCTACTGGGAAAAGGAGGATTATGGGTCTGCTTGGCACCATTCCACTGAGGGTCAGGATGGTGCCCAAGTGAACCCATCATGCTGATTCTCTGTTGATTTACTCGGCAGGTGAAGCCTTGTTAGAAAGTAACACTGTTATTGATCACGTGTATTGCTCTCCGTCCCTGCGCTGCGTTCAGACTGCACATAATATATTGAAAGGTGAGACTCGTGGCTGGACAGAGGTTATGTGGTCCAGCCCTCTGCTTCCTGTCACTTACTGCAGCGTTATGGAGTTTCAAAATGGAAAGTTTACTCTGTGTTTGTTTATTTGTGTGACTGTTTGTTTGTTTTTGAGACAGGGTTTCAAGGTGACACGTAGCCTAGGTTACCCTCAAACCTACAGCAATCCTCCTGCCTCAACCTCCTGAATGCTAGGATTACAGGCTTGAGACACCATGGCTCGTAGAAATCTGGAACTCTTATTGAGGTTTCTTCTACAAGGTGACGACAACCTTGCACAGGAGTCAGACTCCTGACAATGTAATCCAGATAAATAAAGGGAGAGTATTACTAATTTTTCCTGTAGGATTTTAAGCTGCTTTGGATGAATCATGGCTATACAGAATATTTACATCTTTTACAGAGAGGATTCCTTTCGAATTTAAGCAGTGAGATGATCGGTCTTGCCTGGCTTTCAGATGTTTTTAGTAGTAACTGAGGTGTTAGGTGTCCCACCTGTCACCATCTTGGTTTCTTCAGTTAATTGGAAAGACTTATTCATTAATTCATCCATCTATCTATCTATCTATCTATCTATCTATCTATCTATCTATCTATTTATCTATTTATTTGAGACATGCTCTCACTGTGTAGTCTTGATTGGTCTGGAACACTCTGTATAGGCCATATTGGTTTCACACTTACAGAAATCCTCCTGCCTCTCCCTCCCAAGTGCTGGGATTAAAGGTGTCCGCTACCATGCCCTACAAATTGAAAGGCTTTAAAAATCTCCGTTGCTGTAAAAGCACTCAACTTTCACCCTGAAATCCATGGACATTCACACCGGGGTGATCTCCCTTCTCACCCCATTAGAAGGAAGACTGGCCAGACAAACACATGAGCCAGAAATAAAAAAAAAAAAGCCAGCAAAGAATTGGACATAACACTTGAGTCCTTGGTTCTTCAGCCTTAAAGTAAACCTTCCTCTCGGTACAGAGGCATCTATGTATTAACTGCACACAGAGACACTGGTAAATGCAATGGGAAGAGAGTGAAGCAGATATAAAGGAAAAAGTTATACTCCGAGGGACTCACACGCTGATAAAACAAAACCGGAACACTGTCGTCACGTGTTCAACGTGGCGTTCCCGGATTAACAAAGCGAGTGAACGGATATAAGGTTCAAGAACATTGGAAGCTACTGCAGTCGTCGGTGCCAGCGGGATAGCGGGAGGTTTAGAGTGTGAGGTTTTGATTTGTAAGACATCGTGGGATTTACTATAGAGAGAAATGAGCTGGAGGCGGGGTGGTGCACACCTGTAATCCCAGCACTCCAGAGGAAGCTGAGACAGGAGTATTGAGAACTATGGCAAGCCTAGGGTACACAGCAAGACTTTTGTCTCTGAAGGTCAAAAGAGTCCCAGGCTTGGACAAATTGAGTAATGACTCATGGAGGGGAGAGTTACCCCTAAATCAGTTAGCAGCCAATGTACAAGGTAGAGGTGCAGCCAGAGTGACAAACGCACGTGTTGGTGAAACCGAAATTTTATTTTGTTTTTTTAGACACAACTTTATGTATATCTGTACATCTTACATATTAAAAAAACACTGTACCAGGAAGAAGAAAGAAATTAAAGACTTTTTAGAATTTAACACTGCAGAACACAAAATTTACAAACGTTTATCCAAACCTGTGTGCTTCTGACTTATGCAATTTGTTGAGTCTAATAGGAACTGGATAAATGCCATGTAATTTAAAAAAAAAAAATGAGATTAGGGGCTGGAGAGATGGCTCAGCGGTTAAGAGCACCGACTGCTCTTCCGGAGGTCCTGAGTTCAATTCCCAGCAACCACATGGTGGCTCCCAAGCATCTGTAATGGGATCTGACACCCTCTTCTGGTGTGTCTGAAGACAGTGACAGTATACTCATATAGATAAAATATATAAATATTTTTTTTAAATTGAGATTGTAGTATAGTTACATCATTTCCCCTGCCCTTTGCTCCGCCCAAACCACCCACACACCTCTCCCTGCCGACCTCATGACTTTTTTTCTTGGTTATTTGTTATGTATGAGTATGTATTTCTAAATACATAAGTACAACCTGCTCGGTTTGTACAACGCTACCTGTGTGTTTTCAGGGCAGAGCGTTTAGTATTGGCTAGCCAGTCAACATGCTTTTCCCTGGAGAAGACCATACTCCCACTCTGAGCATTCCCCAGTTACCCACAGTTCCTTGTGTAGGGTTGAGACCTCATGAGCCTCCTCCATGCCCCCTCCACCCTCATGTCTGTTGGTGTCACCCTTGTTCAACTCACGTTTAGGCAGTCATGTTTGCGAAATGTCATGGGTGTAGCTTCTCATATTCCTAGGAGACAACAATCTGGCAGCAAACTCCCTGATTCTCTGTTTCCTCCAATCTTTCTGGTCCCTCTTTCATCACGTTCCCTGAGCCTTAGGCATGGGAACATTTGTAGATGTAACCACTGGGGCTGGCCTCCACAGTTCTGCCATTGATTGGTTGTGGTTTTCTGTAGTAGTGTCCATCTGATGCAAAGAGAAATGTCCATAGTGAAGGGTGAGGACACACTTATCTATGGGTATAAGGACAAATGTTTAGTATGTGGTTGGGGATTGTGCTGGTTTAGTTAAATGTTGAGTTGTAGGTTTTCCTCCAAGATCCATAATTTCACTAGCCCTGAGCAGGCGTCTAGGCTTCGGGTACCAGGCATAGTTTCCCTCTTGTTTAGTGGATCTTAAGAAGTCCAAGTAGAGAGCTGTTGGTTGGTGCTGTGGTGTGGATGCCATGGCTACACCCTTAGGGTTATCCTGACATGCTCATCGTCATGGTGGCTCAGAGACATGATAGCTAGGTAGGACTTATGGTTTCTTCCCTCCTTTGAAAGCTTGCATGGTACATCCTGGTCTACCTTGTCATGTTCTATGTCAGTTTACCCTGTGGTTTGTTTTTCCGTTGACAATGTGGTGGGACTCTCCTCATCTTAATGATCTTTAGAAAATCTTCATTTTACTTCATCCCTAAGGTTTACAACAAGACAATCACTTGAAGATTCGGGTGGAGCCGGGCTTATTTGAATGGACAAAGTGGGTTGCTGGGAACACATTACCAGCATGGATACCTCCATCAGAGTTAGCTGCAGCCAACCTGAGTGTTGATACAACCTACAGGTAACCCTTGACTTGTCTCCATAGGGCCCTGTGTCCTGTACTGTCACCAGGCCATGTTTGTCAAGCAGGTGTTAGACCTAGCAAGGCTTACAGGGAGTTCATAGTGGTAGAAAGCAAGCTATGATTTTTTTAGGAAACGAAACTGGGGGGAGGGGCATCCAGTGTTTACTTGTATTTAATATTAGCATAAATTATACTTCTTACCCCACCCATGCTTGCATTCAGATTTTCTAGCTTTATTATATCTACTTCGGTGCAATAGTAAAGCCATTTTGTGTGATGGAGGCATACACAAAGTAGTCATAAAACAGCTTAGTGGGTTAGGAACGTGGCAATGTAGCACCTTCCATTTTTACTTGGACTTTTCCAAATCACTTGCTCCTTTATCCTTTTGAGACAGAGGTCTCACTATGTAGCCCAGGCTAACCTGGAACTATGATTCCCTCTGTCTTTATCTCCCAAGTGCTGTGACTACTACAGTCATGGGCCACCACTGGATTTTTAATTCTTCTTTCTATGTTCATTTATTATTTTTATGATCACAGAGAGTAAAAGTGAATAAGGTGTGTGTGTGTGTGTGTGTGTGTGTGTGTATGTGTGTCTGTGTATGTCTGTGTGTGTCTGTGTGTGTATGCCCATGTAAGCATTCTATTGAGCTATGTCCCCAGCCCAGATAGCCATCTTTATGTATGAGAGAGTCCAAGTGGCTTGCCTATGGTAAAACATTTAGTGACCATGCATGGAAATAATAATAACAACATTATTATTATAAAAATTATCATCTAGTAATATCTACTACTGTTTTTCTGTATATCAGGTTCTACCTGGGAGTCATTCTCCCCCTGATCCATTACTGTTTTCATTAGACCATACTCTGTGCCAGTTTTTTGTTTTGTTTGTTTGTTTGTTTTTTTTCTTTTGGTTTTTCGAGACAGGGTTTCTCTGTGTAGCCCTGGCTGTCCTGGAACTCACTCTGTAGACCAGGCTGGCCTCGAACTCAGAAATCCGCCTGCCTCTTCCTCCCAAGTGCTGGGATTAAAGGCGTGCACCCTGTTTGTTTGTTTTTTAAATGCTCCCAGGTGAACAATCTGTATTCACCAATAACAATACAATGACAATACCATTCACAACCCCACACACACACACACTGAAGGCCAGGTAATCACAACCAATCTGGTAGGGAAATTAAACTCCTCTGCCATAGAAGATGGTGTGCTAATTTCTTACTCCAATAAGCCTGTATTGAAAAACCACACAACCCAGTTGTTATATTTACAAGCTCTATGTCTATGTCTAGATTGAAGACATCTGTCACTATATTGATTTATTCCCCAGCTATGAGACCTCTTGTTGCTTGCAGCTTCTCCAGGCCATTGGTTCTGCTCCATCTTCCTTCTACCTCCTCTTCCTCTGTTCTCCGAGACCTCCCATCCCTCTAGCCTTCATTTGGCCAGTCAGGAGAAGGTTCAGAGAGATTACTCCTCGTTGGGGGCAGCCCCTCTGGAAGAAGCAGAATCAACATCAAAATACAAACCCCACCAGGACAACCCATAACAAGAGCAGATTTGGCAAAGTGACCAGTCGGCTTGGAACGTTCTTCCGTTCTTCCATGTGCTGTCTGCCGTCTTCTCCTTTCAAATGCCTTAACTACAAATAATCCATTGTGTCCTTGAACAAGATGGGAGAGAATATCCTTCTTCTCCATTTACTCTTCTACTCACTGGGCAAGAACCAAGATAATCCAGCGGCTCAGCCCTGTGCTATCCCAGGTCTTAAGAAAATTAGCTTTCCCTGGCATAACATTAGCTCAGAGTTTTCACTAATAAGCTTCATACCCTGCTCTGTCTGATGTCTACTTCTTTTCTCTTTCTTGGGAGAAATAGCAGTAGAACACTGTCCCCATACCAGCAGCTCTCACTTTTCTGGCTTGTTACCGCAAACATTGGTAAAGTAACTTTTCTCTCTGTCCAGCCCATCCAGGTCATCTTGGGATGGCTAGGTCTTAGTTTCCACTGTGCGTGTGTTCTACATTTCCCAGGATTCCCTATGAAGTTCTGCAAGTTCTTTGCTGAGCTTTTCGGTGTACCTGGGTCATACACCCATCGGTTGTGTAGACAGGGTGAAGGCTGGGAATTCCTGGATCAAGAGACGTGGTTCCAGATTCCTTTTCCATTTTAAAATTCAGTGTAATAGGCATTAAAATTCCTTACCAGGCATGCAGATTGTTCAACTAGGAGCATTCAAAAATAATAACCTAGCACAGAGTGTGTTCTAATGGAGACAGCGGTGGATCAGGAGAATAATTCCAAGACAGAATCCACAGAACCTGACACCCAGAAAATTTTCTGTCAGTTTTGAGTAGGACTAGGAAGCCTCTATTCCCATGGAAATGTTGAGAAAGCCAAAGGTAAAGCCTATGAGAAGCCTAGAGTGGAGTTAACCACTGTGTCATAGATGGAACCAAATGAATAGGTCTTTGGAGCAAGTAAATGAAACTCATGTGGTGACATGGAGAACAACCCCAAGAGTCAGGATAATCGGAATCAAGTGTGCTCTGCTTACATAGCCCTGGCTCTGGGGCTCTGTGGTGAAGGGCATCTGCTGCTCTTGCAGAACCCGTATGGCTGCTCACAACTATCTGTAACTCCATTTCCAGCTGAGATGATGCCTCTTCTGATTACCTCGTGCTCTTTGCACACACGTGGCACACTTCGTACACACTCGGCCACATGCACATAGAATTAAATAAGTAAGTAAGTAGGTAAAAAGAGTCATGGCTTCTTGCAACAAGGACCATACAGAACAGGAGGGAAGGGCTGGAAACTGAGTGAGGGAACCGTCCCAGGCTAGTGACTCATATCTCACTATCATCCACAGGAACAAGAGCAGCCTGTGGGCTGTGTGTAGAAAGAAGCCTAGGGACCTGGGCCAAGACTGTAAGAGAGAAAAACAAAAACAAAATATTCTGCCAACTGGGAAGCACTTCAGTGCAGGGTATAGGGCCCTGACGCATGGAGTTAGTGGGCAGGAAGGACAGAGGACTGAAGGAAGTCATAGATCTGGGGTGTAAGTAGGGTAAGCTTTGGATGAAGCTCAAGGCAAAAGCCTGCCCTACAATTGGACCAGTGTAAGTTGGAGAAGAGGGTAGCCATGGAAACATGCTTGGAGAACCCCCCAGGGAGCATTTAAGCTGTGGTACAGAAGTGAGTGGGACTTGACTTGACTCAATGCAGGACCTTATAGGTGTAGCTATAAGTGCTAGCAGTGTGATAGGTCTTGCTTATAGGAGAAACTTAGACTCTGTCCCATGACCATCGGGATTAGCCTTCAGGATGCTGGGAGAAGCCAAAAGCAAGAACAGATGAGGAGCTAGGTCCTAGAATCCCAGTTTTTTGTTTTCACAAAAAAACCAAATCTCACCCATAAAATGACTCCCTGATCATACAACATGGCTTTTTGTTAGAGTGGGGGAGAAAGGAGAGCTCGTGGGAGACAAGGTAACATGAATAGCAGTGGAACTGCATAAGAGGTAGGGTGGAAAGAGGAGGCCAGGAAGAAGAGTTCATTCCAGAACAAAGAGTTCATGTCCATCCCTAAGTGGTGGTGACACTTGCCTCTACCTTTCTTTCAGGGAAGAGTCAGGTAGTGAGAATCAGGAAGCTTTCTCCCTGGAGAAATGTGCTTGCTGGATGGGTAGAAAAATCAGGTTTCCTCCAAAACACAACAGTATTAGGCTTCCTCATAGTAAAATAGAACATTGACTGGGCGGTCTTTTACTATGTTTGTTTGTTTGGTTGTTTGGTTGGTTGGTTGGCTGGTTGGTTGGTTGGTTGGTTGGTTGGTTGGTTGGTTGGTTGGTTGACTAGTTGCTTGATTGGTTGGTTGGTTTGTCCATTTGTTTATTTGATTGGTTGGTTGGCTGGTTGGTTGGTTGCTTGGTTGGTTGGCTGGTTGGTTGACTGATCTGTGTATTTGAGAGAGTGTTTTGCTCTATAACACAGGCCAGCCTTCAGCTTCTACTGGCAATTCTCTTGCCTTAGCCCGAGAAAGCTGAAATGTCAAGTTTGTGCTGGCATACCCAACTATGATGAGTGATCTTGAAGCGAACACTAGCAGAAGCTGCCCTGTTTATGTAAGAGGTTCAGATCACAGGGCACATCCAAGACTCAGATTCAGACCTCTGCTCTAAGAGTTGCCAAAGACTCAAACAAGTCAGCTGTCATCTAAGGGCCTGTTTTTGTCACTTAGAGGCTTAGAATTTTTGGAAGTGCTGTGAAAAGATTATCCTGAAAGAATGCAGGCAGCAGGCTTGCATATACCCCTACACGTGGGAGCCCCTCAGTAAATATTTTTAGCACTAATTTTAACAGTATATAATTTAAAAATTATAATCAAGATGTCATGTGAGTTTAGAGAACTCAACACCACATGTACCGGGTACCACATATTCAACAATTAAAGGCATAGGAAATAGAAAAGGCATAGAATATAAGATAAGACAAATATCTCCTGGACCAGAACATCAGTAAAATAAAAGGGAAGTGTAAACAGATCAAGGTGGGTCCCACGGGCACTGGTGACTGGTCAGCATGGTGAGTGCTTTGATTCCCCTTCTTCTATGCCCTTGTAGATAGTATCACAGTTACGGTTTCCATCTACCCCCACCTGGTCCACACAGAGAACGTCTCAAGTGGAGAAATTAATTCATCGTTATATCCCTCAGGCTTTTCCTAGTGCTGGGTGCATGGTTTAAAAATAAGATGCAGAGAAGGAAGTGGCTGATGGAAATGTCATAAGCTCACAAATAGATGGATAGCACACACTTGTTTTCAAAGCTCTCCTTGCAGCTCATTGTGAAGAAGGCCGCCTAGGAGAACCTTGGACATCCCAGGTGATCTCTATAGAGGGAGTCAGTGTCCACCTTGCTTCCTGTTAGCTGTGTGATTAGGACCCTTGATGACCATTAATGTCAAGAAAAAGTAGTCAGTCTGCTTAGGCTGTGTCCCTGTGGATGAGGCCTTCACTGGGTGCCTCATTTTTCTAGGGAGTCACTGTGACCTTTCAGCCTCAACATTCACATAATGGAAAGGCTCTTCCTTGGGCCTCCTTCCAAATGGATAAGCAGAAATAGGGGCTCCATCCTCGACATATTCAGAATGATGTCACTCACTTTATCTCAGGGTCGAGAGTGTTGAGATGTTTCCTTGCTCTGTTTGCCTTTGCACTTACAGACCTCACATTCCAGTCAGCAAATTGGTGATTTCGGAATCCTATGACACCTACATCAATAGGAGTTTCCAGGTGACAAAAGAGATAATAAGTGAATGCAAGAGTAAAGGTAAGTGACGTCATCTGGGAGTGCACATTTAAATATTCTCACATGTGGGGAACAGCTCTCCTTCATGATTGAAGAACCGATTGAGCTGTCTGAATTTGCTTTGTCAACTGTAACAGGAGAGAAATGTGTTTCCAGGCCCTCTGGTAGAAACTTGGGGCATTCAGTTCATGATCGTCATAATATTCTGTGAGGATCTAACATGGAAGTTATCACCCAGGAGCCCAGTAGATAATGGCATTACCGCGTTAATTAACTTGGGCTCGGTATCGTAGCTAGTCATCTTGTACCTTACGGATGGGGATACCCAGTTGTAATCTCCAGAAGTTCTATAGAATAATTCCATTCTGATTTGCCTACGATGATCCAGGATGTGAACATCTACATGCAAACTCACCCACAGGGATGCACGGGTACTCCGCCCCTGCTGCTGCTAGCCAAGAGCAGTGCAGGGGGGTGGGGGGGAGGCTTAATCCTATTTGCATCTTCTAGAATCTGGTCTCAAATAGTTGATGACATGTAGAACCAACTGGCCACCATGAGTCTTAGGGTAATAATATATTTATACTCCAGGAACAACAACAAAAAAAAAAGCAAGTTTATACATGCAGATGTTCATAGTAGGTAGCCATGGGCAACTGAAGAAGGACGATACTCGAATTGCAATTATTACTGATAAGCTATTCGCTACTATGAAGATAGATGAAGCGTGCTCTCAGCGACGAGGTCTCCAGTGCTCACAGTTCTGCAGTGGTGACATTTAAAACTGTTTTAGAGGGGCTGGCTCAGGGAGCCTGCCAACATGGTCGGCTTGTGTCTTGATTATGGTAGTGGTTTACACAGAGATCCGGTGAGGACCTCACCATAAACTGTATGCTCACACACAGAGCAATGCTGACGAGTTTGGGAGATCAGAATTATGACTTGTACCCATATCCAGTTCCATGGCTTTAGTGGTAAACCACATCCTGAAACATCAAGCATAGGGGAGTCTGGGTGAAGAGACCTAAGACCTCCTTACACCAGTAGGGTAATTATTTCCTTGCAGTCTCCAAGACCCAACCTGGAGCATAATGCATGCTGGAAGTGACCGTCCACTGAACTACAATCCCTAGACCTCCTTAAAGCTGTTAGTTAATACGAGACGATTGTACATATTCATAGAGTGCAGTGTGATTTCGATACATGCATATACGATATATAGTGAGACAGTCACTGTGGTGAACCTTTTCTTCTCATTTCCCAGGAAATAACATTCTGATTGTGGCCCACGCATCTTCCCTTGAAGCCTGCACTTGCCAACTTCAAGGCCTCTCCCCGCAGAACTCCAAGGACTTCGTACAGATGGTCCGGAAGGTAATTCATGCTTGCATTTATGGGGCCAGTGGGTACTCTGTGTTTTTATAACCGTTGGGCGACTGGCTGATAGCTCATTTCCTGGAAGCAGAATTTTCTGCTGAGCCAGGAAGACTTTGTTACTGCTCAGCTCAGCCAAGATGTGTTCGGTGGAGCTCCGTAGGGTATTTGATTAGGACTGTATAAAAGGAAAGTTTGTTTTTTTTTTAAATGGAGGAAGCTAAGAACCATAAGTGATGAGGGAATAACACAGGCAAACAGGGATACAGCTGAGATCTTAGCCTGAGGAGAGGGCCCAGCAGGCAGACAAGGGAAACAGCAAGTGTGGACAACCAGACTGAAGGTAAAGTCAAGACCAAGGCAGGACAGAAGCCCCAGAAGTCTGGCCTGTCCGGAATCTTCCTTCTGCCTGTATTTTCCATCAGCTACATACCACACACACCTCTTCAGGTGAGGCAGCTGTCTTCTTTCCTTCAAACAGAAACTCTGGTTCAAACTCAAATCACAATGTTCTTATTTTCAAAAGATTCACTTAGGCAAGCATCCATCCCGTTAGGCTGTAACCTGAGGGGTTCAGGGAGAGGGCAGTTGGTTGTCTTGTTTATGACTGTGGCTCTGGACAGAGACCACAAAAGTAAGCTCTGACTTGCCATGACAGCCCCATGCTTTCTTCTCTGAATGTCACAGGTACGTGCTGTGTCCCCAACCCAAAGTTAAAACAAGGTTGATCTTCTTCTTTTTTTTTTTTTTAATTGAATAATCAGGTAGGTGTGGTGGCACGTGCCTATAATCCCAGTCCTCGGGAAGGAGGTGCTGGATGATCAAGATTTCAGGGTCGTCCTTAGCTGCGTAATGAGTTCAAGGCCAGACTGGATTACGTGAGAGCCTACCTCAAGAAAACTTGGATATTCTTTCCTATTGTGCCCAGATTTAATGTGAGAAGTCATTGGTCTGCTTTTTAAACTTGATATATGCAATTTGTACTAAGTTAACCCTTAGTACAATTGCTTGAGTCTATTCTGTCCCTAACCCTGAGGTCAACTGTGGTCTGAAGATACAGTATTATACAGTAAGATATCGGCAGGGTAGGAAGCGAGTATATTTACAGTAACTTCTGTTATAGTATATTGTTAAAAATGTTCTGTTTTATGTATTATTGGTGTTAGTCTTACTGTGTCTAGTTTATAAATTAAACGTTGTCATTGGTATGTTAATATAGGGGAAAAAAAAAACCATATACAGGGTTTGATACTATCCAAATTCAAGGCGTCCACTAGGAATCTGGGATGCATCTCCATGGTAAAGGCAGTACCATGAAGACTTCAATCCTCTTCTCCCATGCTATTAGCCACCCATCTCTAATCATGTAGTATGGGTGCTCATGTTTGGCCAGCTCCTGGTCATCAGTATGAATGCTTAGCGTTACAAGTTCCATCTGCCTGGAATTGTTTGTTAAGTTTTAGAAGGTTTTACATTTCTGCCTGCATGCCCTGGAAACACCTGAGTATCTGTGTCAGTACAGAGGTTAAGGCAATTAACTCAAGGTCTTCTGTTTTCCCTCCTCTGATGCTTTAACTTTCAGATCCCATACCTAGGCTTCTGTTCCTGCGAAGAATTGGGAGAAACTGGAATATGGCAACTGACAGACCCGCCCATCCTTCCCCTTACCCATGGACCCACTGGGGGCTTCAACTGGAGAGAGACCCTCCTGCAAGAATAAGCTACCTGGGAGATGGGAAGGACTGGCCTTCTGCAGATGAGGCCTCGGGAAAGCCCACACTGCATCCAAAGCAGACAGCTCGGAATCATTTAGCGTATTTCTTTTCATGCTTAGGGGATGGTGAGATTGTGTCAATGAGAGAAAGTCTAGTGATTCAGATCGAGAATTTTAAAAATCCATCACTCTGGACTTGCCTAGCTAACAAGGCTTTGGAGAACTGTCTTCCTAAGCTGAGCACCTGCTACAGCAGAAACTACCATCCTCCTTCAGGCTGTGCATGGCTAAAGAGCCTCATTCTTCTCCCAGAGAGCTGTTCCCATCCTCAAATGGCAGGCAAAAGGAAGAAGGAGTGTCTGGGATCCAGCTAGGCATGGGAATAGTCTTTTGTACTCCATTTGCAAGCTAGGCAAAGCCACACTGAGGAGTGCTTTGTTGGTTGTTAGGAACTATAAGAGTAGTCCTGTGTCAGACAACAGACTCTACTCTCAGCAGACTCCGTTCACTAGCGTGCAAGGCACCTGCTTGAAGACTCACATTGACCCTGGTCCCACCACTCGATCTCTAGAGCAGCTTGGCCCTTCATGCTTCTATCTGTGAAATGGGGAGAACCGCCCTTTTGCTCGCCCAAGCACTTTGAGATGCTCAGGAGGAATGACGCAAACGATTGAAGGGGAGATGCCGTGACTGGCAGAGTATTAATCAAGTGGAAATTACCCCCGTGATGGCCGGATGAACTGTGAAGTCCCCACGTCTGTCTGAATCAGGACCTGTCTTTTCACCCAGGCTCTCAACTGTGTTGAGCAGTTAAGGAGATTGATATTTGGAGGGATGTATTTTTGATTCACTATTTGGATCAGCAAAAATACTCCAGTGAAATATAGATGCTTTTAGAAACTATATCAGGGGTTGTGTTGTTGGTCACATAGAGTCCACGTTCACTGTAGCAGAACGCCTGTCCATAGGTTAGCCAGTTTTACGTTGTCTAGGAAGCCCAGGGACTAATGTGAACGGTGACAGTCACAGTGCTTCTTTCGCTGCCCACTTTGCTTTTCTCTGGTCATTTAAAACAGCTGGGTGGGAGGCCCACTTGAAGGAAGCTGGAGAGTCACAGCCTATCAGTGGGCTCTCACCACACCTACTTCCTGTATTTAGAGAGAGTGCGTGTATTTAAAAGAAGAATAAATGACAATCAAACCAAAACATCCCATATCGATGTCTATTTAATTGTGTATTCCAATAGCCATTAGGGGCACAGACAGTACCTCGGTGTGAGACGGTTCATTGTGTAACGTGTGTGTGCAATTTGAAACCTGGGCCACTGATGTAAAACAAATGTGTCATTAGAAGCATTACAGTGTAGCAACCAGACACATACCTATGTCTATATGTGCATGTATGTCTTAGTCTTAAGTGTTCAGGTAAACTCATCACTTTCATTGGGCTGTATTCCATCGTCCTTAATCCAATATAGACAGCATCCTGGGCAATTGTCTGCAGAGCCAGAGAAGGTAGAATCTGAAGTAACTTTCCAAAGAACTTGAGTGGAAAACTCTTGAGTACAGAAAAGTTTAATTCTCTAAATTGCTTATCAAAATGGCTGGGTGATCTGAATCCAGTTAACATCATATTGTACACTGGTCTATTGAAAAGAATTAAAGGTTGGGTCCAGCTGAGCAGTCTTGGGAATCACACGGAACCTGTGTGTCGAGACCTCTGCTGGATCATCAGATTTCATATGCATACAAAAGGTCTCTGCTGGCAATAGACCCTGAGTTGAGGCTAGCTCTTTTCAATCTGCAGCTCATGCTAGCACCGATGATACCTGGAAGAAAGAATGAGTTAGAGGCAGGGCAGGACAAAATAAATAAATTTTTTCACCACGTGCCTCTCCCGCACCCCCCCCCTTTTTTTTTCTTTTTCTTTTTTGGTAAGCATTAAAAGCCATCTGAAATACTTCAGGGGAGGTGAAATTAGTGGAAGGGTTTAACATGGGATTACAAATCCAAACACTGTCCGGCTTCACCAAGTGTGGACATGCTCCAGTGTTATTCCCAGGTAGGACTTCGTCCCTATGATTTCTGTGTGTCTGACTGGAATAACTGATGCATGTTCATACATACACTGAGGCTGTCCTTTTCCCAGGCTCTTCTCACTGCTACTTGGCCTTGAGGAGGCCTTTGCTTCACCCCGGGGTGCCGGGAGCATTCAGATAACAGCCTCTCTTTCCCTCTGCATTCAGATTCATGCAATCTGAATGGCTCATTAAATGGCCATCCGATGGCTGTGAAAGAGAGGGTTATTTTTTTACCCTCTAATGAAAGGCTTGGAAGGCTTTCTGCTTTTTATTTTAATGACACTTTAACCAAAGAGTTGTTTTAAAGTAACGCTATATTTGAAAGATGGTTTTGCAAATAAATAAATAAATAAATAAATAAATAAAAGACATATGCCTTCTGGAGCCACATGGGCTTGGAAATCGTTGATAATCATTTTCTTGCCAGTTCTGTTTGGAATCCATATAGGTGGTATCCTGCTGTGTGTAGCACTGCCCTGGGTGTATCCTTTCTGCTCTACAGTGTATCTTCCTGTGAAAATGAAATCTTATTTCAGTTATCTGATGTCACAGGGAACTCAATGGCACCAGGAAAGCAAGTTCCTATCTCACTGCCTTTGTAGAAAACTTGGTTTCTGTGCTCCAAGAACTGAATTCCTCTGTAACCTGGGTACTAGGTTTAATTTCAAAGCAGCGATGAATTGCTCTTTTGAATCTACTCTCAGTATATTCGTGTGTTAGAATACAGATGAGCCTCCCACTAAGCCTCACAGGCAGTCGGCACAGTCAGCTGTACCAAATCCACACAAAGTTAGATAATGAGACTCCCAGAGATTTGCATTTAAATTGTCTAATCCAGCACATGCACGTGAGGAGAAAAAAAGGGGGAGGGGTGTCTCATCTGATGAGCCTGTGCTGTGGGAGGGATAGGACTGGCAAGGAGGGCAGGGGACAAGCTGACTTAAAATCTATTTAGGGGGTGTCCATGTTACAAAGGTGACGGAGGCGGGGCTGTTAGGTGCTCACGACTAAGATTGGATTGGCTTTTGTTAACTGTTCACCATTGGTTGCTGGGAGAGTGACCGTAGGCATTGCCTCTCAATGCAAAAGAAATGGCTGGACGGTTATATACATATAGTATTAGGTTTGTTGTGTGGAGGTTGAAGATTTAGAGTCATTAGTAGTCAGACAATAGACAGTCGGTCTTCACAGATATTTGCCTGCTACTCCCTAGCCAGCGTTCCTTGCCCAGAAATGTTGCAGATGTTTCAACTATAGTGTGTTAGAAGGAAACAGTGTATACTGGTTCTCTGGTTGCCACTAAAATGGAAACATCCTCTGGCTTTTGAATTATGCATACACCACACTGGACCTGCTGTGTTAGGAAGACATGTTATGTTTCTTTCTCAAGCGTGAGATTTTTGTGTCTCTCTCTCTCTTTTTTTTTTTTTTTCTATATGACTTGGCTGTATTTATTTGGGGGAAAATGTTTGTAATCATAAGACTAGAAAACCACACCTAGCTCTACTGCCAAGTTCCTTGTCCGTCCCCATGGCGTTCTTGCTTCCGTAGCTGACAAGCTGATCCTCCAGATAGAGCTATGGTAGCCTTGTGATCCGTTCATTGCGTCCCAGGCCCCTATCCACTGATAGGGTTCATGGATGGCTTAATAAAAAGAAACTGTGTCCTCAGTTGACCCAGTGAAACTACAGATTAAATCCCGAGTGTGGTCTCTTCCTGTCGTGTCTTCGAATGGTACTGAATGGTGGTCACTGTGACTACGTAGGTGTCCATTAAAAGTATGACTCTTCCAACAGAAGGTCAGAGGGATGCTAGCTGCTGATGGAATGAAGAGGAAACTCCTGCAGGCCTGTGGATCTTGGGTCCTTTCTGGTGAGGCATCCAGATGGAGAAGTGGGAGCCCAGCAGTACACTCCACAATGCCTTCTCAGTTCAACCTAGGGAAACCGTGGGCAACCCTATACCTTTCAGTCAGTGGATCCAAGGTTCAGAGATAAGGCTTCTGTGATAAATACAAATTAACAAGAGAGAAATAGACAAGTTTAACAGTTGTACAGCATGGGAAACTTCATAAAGAAATCTGGCTTACAATCCTCGGAATACAAGGGAAACCTAAACACATACATGTATGTAATTGCTTATGGGTATTGCGAAACAGAGCTAGCCTTGAATTGGTTAAATCACTGAAACTGGCTTTAAATTCCTGATTCCCTGTCTCTATGTCCCAAGGCTGGGATTATAGACACACACCACCATACAGGGCTAAGACCTAAATGTTTGAATGCTAAATTTGAGAGCAAGTGGGTGGTTGTAGAGAAATACGGCAGAGCAACGAATATGATCTAAGTGTAAGGAGCCTGCTGCCATCTATACCACCTGCTTGGTTTTTCCACGGTGTCTCTCTGTCATCAGAGACACGAAGGCCCCCTTCTCCCAGCTGTTGGAATAGCATCTCCTGTGGGAGGGTTCTCCCCTGCTTGGGAGAGAACAGTGCAGGTATTAAGAGTGATCTTCCTGCTGTCATTTGTAAACTCCTTTGTCTTATAATCCCGTTATACCAAAGTGACATATTTAAGGGGGACAGCTCTGAGCCCCATCGGTATCATCATTCCCTACCAACTACCATTTCAAGAAGGTTTGCTGTATCAAGACATGGGGGGAGGGGAAAGAAGAGGGAGCAGAAATGGAGCCTAGGCTACATTCTACATATTCTCCATTTCTATTGTCTCTACTCACAGGCTCCATTTCTGAATTATATGTTAAGCTAATACGATTTTAAAATAAACCCTGAAAGCAAATGAATGCCCTGGACATGAATACAGATTTCCATCATCAACACAGCCGTCTACAACCCTGGCAGGGTCTGCTTCCTGAGGAAACATAACAGCCAATGCTGGAGTCGGCACAAAAGACCAGGTTATGTTTAGCCTTCTGGCTGGTTCTCAGCTGTTCTCTGCTTGAAAGATTCCTAAACTCATTTTGCCCTTTTGTGTTATTGCAAAAGCTGGTTACACATCCAAAAAAAAAAAAGAGGGGGGAAAAAATCAGCATGCTTTGCATCTGCTTAAATTGAGCTCAGCAAAATGCACTGCTCCTGCTTGTGTGGGTTGGGTTTGTTGTTTTGTTCTTGTGTCAGGACCCTTCCCCCACCCAAAAAAAAAAATCTTCCTCTCAAAGAAACAGAATATTGCATTTTAGAGAAATACACACGTGGACCCCAGGTGACTTGCTTCTGCCAGGAAGAAATGTCCTGGCTTAGTCAGCTTTTGGTTGTCTTCGTGTTCTCTGGGCAGTCCAGAAGGTCTGTGTATCATTGTGGGGAAAGCCAGGCTGTACTAAAGCTGATGCTTCCAGGAACCAAGCTGAGCATAGCACTGGCTCAGACTGGTTGCTGCATGCCTTAAATTCACCTCACCTATGAATGACCACAGTAATGACCACCCTTCCTTTTTTCCTCCCCTATGCCCCATTCTTTTTAAATTCCTTCCTTGTTTCTTTTCCCAGTACACTTTTAACAATCAAGTTGGAAGCCAGGCATCGGTGGTGCATGCCTTTAATCCCAACACTTGGGAGGCAGAGGCAGGCAGATCTGTGAATGTTCAAGGCCAGCCTGGTCTACAGAGTGAGTTCCAGGGCAGCCAAGGCTACACAGAGAAAGCCTGTCCCCACCCCAACCCCCCCCCCCACACCAAAAAATTAAAAAGAAAAACTTAAAAATATTTTTAAAAATTAAGAAAAGAATCAAATGTGAAAAGGGATATAAAATACTTGATACCATACACTAATAATATCCAAAATGCTACATATGAATACATAGATAACTGCTTTTCTCTTTTTTTAAATTTTCTTTTTCAAGACAGTTTATTTTAGCGGGCGATCTTGGAACTCACTCTGTAGGCTAGCCTTGGAACTTACAAAATCTGCCCACCTCTGCCTCCCGTGTGCTGGGATTAAAGGCATGCACCACCACTGCCCTGCTAATCACAGCTTTTTAAAAGCCAAGATAAACCTCCTCTGAATGGTTCTACTTGCTTGGAAACATGAGGGGTGAGGAATGAATGCCTGTTCACTCAGATGCCATCTGTCTCTTTCTCCTGTGAGTGGAGTATTATAAAAAGAGAATGGGCAGAGTTGATGTATTCGCAAGCTCCTGTGGGGATCTCCTTGTACTCATGGTTGAGGTTGGGGCATTTGTTCTAGGCAGGCTCTTACACATAGCCTAGTCTGGCTTCCTAGTCTGGCCTCAGACATACTAATATCCCCTTGTCTCTAGTTCCAGAGTACTGCTGGTGCAGGCATGCCCCACAACCTATGGCTGATTTCATATGAATTTTGTTTAGAAAGTTGCTGGAACGACCCGTAGTTAACATTGTTTTCATTTGATCTTGGTGATAACTTTGCAAGATAAAGAGACCGAGTACTATGAAGTTGTTTTATGAAATAAACCAAAGGGGGCCAATGAGATGGCTCAGTGGGGAAAGTGCTTGACGTGAAAGCCAACCTGAGTTTATCTCTATAGTATTCACTGAATGGCACGCTCCTAGTAAGGAAGGAACAGTAGATCTGCCCCAGCAAAGGGGAGAGCCAAGTGTTGGCCATTGTGGAGTAGAGAAGACAGTGAGTACACAATAAGATGATTAGAAACTTTGACAGGACCTACTGGCTGCCATGGTGGAGAATGACTTTGGGATGCTCAGAAGTTGAGACCGGTGAGAGGATGGCCATTGAACCAGCTGAGCAAGAATCAGTTATGGCAAAAGACTGTGCAATGATGTTTGGCAGAAGTTCCCAGTGCAGAGTTAAGTAGTCAGAGTGGCCTGGGGGATTTACCCCTCGGCCTTTACAGGAAGAGTGTGTGACAAATGCTAAAACATAATGTAAAACATAATGAAGTGTGTGGTTGCTATCTCAAGCTCACAGAGTATAGATTTGGAGATGAGGCTGCCCCAGGACTAGCCAAGTGACAGTCAACGTTTACTGAATATTTTATATGTATCAAGTCCTGACATATGTACCGTTTACTTATTTTGTGTGTGTACTCGTGTGTGTGTGTATGTGCATGTCCATGTGTGTACAGGTATGTGCACATGTGTGTGGAAGCCAGAGAGCAGTGTTGGTGTTTTCCTCAGTTCTTCATCTTTTTTTTTAAATAATAAATCTTATTTTTCTTTGAGTGTATATATATGGATCAGTGTGTATGGGTGCCCACAGAAGTCAAAAGAGGACATTGAATTCCCTGGAGTTGGAGTTACCGATGATTGTGAGTTCCCTGATGTGGATGTTGGGAATTGAACTCATGTCCTCTGCAAGAGCAGCCAGTACTCTTAAATCTCTGAACCAGTTCTCCATTCACTCCACATTTTTTTTTTTAGAAAACAGAGTCCCACTACATAGCCCTAGCTGGCCTAGAACTCCATGTAGACCAGGCTGGCCTCTAACTCATAGAAATCAACCTACTTCTGCATCTTACATGTTAGAATTAAAGGAATGTACCACCCTTCACATT
Source organism: Rhabdomys pumilio (assembly GCA_030674055.1). Taxonomy (NCBI): domain Eukaryota; kingdom Metazoa; phylum Chordata; class Mammalia; order Rodentia; family Muridae; genus Rhabdomys; species Rhabdomys pumilio. The sequence goes on along the minus strand of JANHMN010000024.1, from coordinate 1,356,256 downwards.
AACTTTCGAGACAGGATCTCTCTGAATGTAGAGCTCCCTGACTTGACAGGGCTGGCTAGTCAGCAAGGCCCAGGCATCTGCTTGTCTCTGCCTCCTCAGTGTGGAGTCTATGTAGGGCTGTTATATGCTTTCCTGGGGATCAAACTCAAGCTTGCAACATCAGCTGCTTCGCCCATTGACCTTATCTCTTCAATATCTATGGACCCTCGATCTTCTTAATAATCCCACTATTCTGATTTAGAAAGAGGAAGCGGAGCCGTACAGATAGTTAATAGCTAGCTTATGGTCACGTGACACACTCACATGATGAAGGAGCCCTAAAGCTACAAGACAATGACTATGTCAGCACTGTTCCTGGGGTCTGGACTAATAGCCTAAATCTTTGTTTGATTTTTTTTTGGGAGGGGGGGCTCCTATGTATCCCAGACTGGTATAGAACTCCATATGTAGCCCAGGCTGGCTTCAAATTCCTGATACTCTTGCCTCTACTTCCTGAGTGCCTGAATTAGACATTTACCCACTATACCTATCTAAAACTGTTCTAAAAGCTTCATGGAAATATTGCAGGAGCCCAAGACATCAGTGGGATGCTTGGTTTGTTTTTTTTTTTTTTTTTTTTTTTTAGAACATTGCCATTCATGCATTCCCTCTAACTTTCTCACTTATAGATGAAGACCTGGGTCAGTCACCAGCCTATGAGCTGGGATGTGAAAACAGTCTTGGTTATCCTGTAGTCATTTATTTAAGCTACAATCCACTACCTCTCCTCCTCTTCCTCTTCACCTTTCTCCTTTTTTCTTTGCTAAGATACTAGGGGTTGTCAGGGCCTTGGGCATATAAGGCAAGACAATTTTCTTCTGAAATAAACTCTTATTTTGCTGTTTCTAGAGTTGTCCATTTGATTAAATTAAACTTCTCCCTCCTTCATGAAAGCTTAGGGCAGGAGTTCCACGATTTCCAAAAAGCAGAAGCCTAGTTGTCAAGTTTGTCCTGGTTTCATCTCCAATGCCATGACAAACACCGCAACCAAAGCAAGAGAATGAAGGGATTTCTTTGGCTTACAATTTCCAGGTCAGAGTCCACAATGAGTGAGGTCAGGACAGAAACTTGAAGCAGAAGACATAGAGGAATGCAGCATTCTAGCTTGTTCAGGCTCATGGTTAGCTAGCTAGTTTCCTTATACATTCCAGGACTACATGTGTAGGGAATGGTGCTGCCCACTGTGGGCTGGGCCCTCCCCCTCAATTAACAAACAATAATTCCTCATAATTGGCCCACAGACCAGTCTGATTTAGGCAATCTCTCCATTGAGACTCCCTTCTCAGATGACTCTAGGCTGTGTGAAGTTGACAGTTGCAAATAACTAGGGCACTGCCCTTTTCCAAGCTAATTTGTCCTGCCACGGTTGCTATTTTACAGCCCAGCCAACTAGATCTGAAGATTTCCATACCACAAGATGCTCACAAGATGTTTCGTATCTCCCAGTCTCCATAGTTATTCTTACCATCTTACACACACACACACATACACTAAGGTCATGTGACTGTATTGTCCAGGTGATGAGACAGGCTCCATCCTTCTCATGTTGACTGTTGTCCATGATCTTTGCTGCTCCTGAGAAATATATTCTGGATCCATAAGTGATTTCAAAGGCTGCTGGTCCAGCTTAGAAACCCCACAGCAGGCTTTACAACAGTTTTTGAAGACTCCTACCCCAAGTGTGAATTAGCAGCAGTGACTGCTGGGAAATAGGCAATCCCACCACTGTGTGTGGTTAGGAAAGGCCAGCAGGGTTCTTCACAAGAGCATGAAAGGTCAACAAAGGAAGTGTAGGCTCTCTTAGAGCTGCTACAAAAATCCCAGTAGTGTTGGTTCCTGGGGAAATCCCCTGTTTGCTCTGACCCTATGATGTCCATTTGTGGCCTATTTAAGAGTTCTCTCTGAGCTCTGTCACCTCCGACAACAGGGGTATGACGGGCAATGGAGAGAGAGGTCGCTTTTTGTCTATCTACAGTCTGGTCCTCTTCATCTTCCCATCCAGTGTTATCCCTGGGAGTAACTAACAAAACACAAAGACCTCATGAAATGGGAACCACAGCCGGGCAGTGGTGGCGCACGCCTTTAATCCCAGCACTTGGGAGGCAGAGGCAGGCGGATTTCTGAGTTCGAGGCCAGCCTGGTCTACAGAGTGAGTTCCAGAACAGCCAGGACTACACAGAGAAACTCTGTCTCGAAAAACCAAAAAAAAAAAAAAAAAAAAAAAAAAAAAAAAGAAAAGAAATGGGAACCACAGTGGCAAATTGGTGGACACTCTTTTCTTGCCCTTCTGTGGTCCTTCCGTGGTCCTTCCGTGGTCCTTGTGGAGAACTGTGGCCTTTCCCAGAATGTGTCCCATCCAAACCTGACTCTTGGGATAAGGATGCTTTTGAGCTGTAGGCAGCTAAGAAGAAGCAGATAGAAATAATCAGCAAGCAAATAGGTAGTCTCTGCCCTCCCCATTACTTGCTAAAAAGCAGGACATCTGTGTACTGAGGTGTCCTCCCCTCCCCTGTTCTCTGAGGACACATTTACTGGAGGCACTTTTGTTCGGCCCCCACCCAGAGGGCACCTGAGGAACTTCCTAAGGAGCTTTGTTAACCAGTGAATCTCTGTTCCTTCCCCTCACATCCCTTACTGCTGTTGGCTGAGAGTCATCATTCCTTTTTACTGTATTGCAGCCTCTGTCAGACTCCATGGCTGGCTGCTGAAAGGCAGTCTTAGAATTGCAAGCCAGCCTCCTGAGACTTGCTTGCTCTCTGGTGCCTCCCATACGCGTGTCCATATGCAGTACATACAAAGACAAAGTGTTTCTTTTTCTCTTCTCACTCTCTCTTTTGTTATTTGGTTCCAGCTAAGAACTTGGAGAAGTATGGGAGGAAACTGGTTCTCACTTTTGAGGCTTCTCACCTACAAAGTGGGCAGAGCACACGCGCGCGCACACACACACACACACACACACACACACACACACACACACTTCCATTGCAGAATAGTTAAAGGCCCCCCCTTGACCACAATCACCATGCCTCATCATTTCTCTCCACTCAATGAATGGTCACAGTCTGTAATTCTTCCCCTTGGGGACACTTGTGGGCTGCAGGCTGAAGCGTAGTTTAAGAGTGATTAGGAAGGACTTTGTAGACCACAAGGACATGTCATACACCAGCCTGCTTTGCAGTATTTCCTTCAGGGACAGTACTTTTCTCCATTAATAAATTCACTTATTCACTTTACACCCCCATTGCAGCATCCCCTCCTCCCAGTCACCCCTCACACAGCCCCTCTTCCCATTTCCCCCCTCTCTTTTACCTCTGAGAAGAGGGAGACACCTCCTGGGTACCAACTCACCCTGGCACATCAAGGCACTGCAGGACTGGGCACATCCTCTCCCACTGAGGACAGATAAGGCAGGCCAGCTAGGGGAACGGGATCCACAGGCAGACAACAGAATCAGAAACAGTCCCCTACCCTGCTCAAGTTGTTGGGGGACCCTCATGAAGACCAAGCTGCACATCTGCTACACATGTGTGATGGGGGCCTAGGTCTAGTCCATGTATGTTCTTTGGCTGGTAGTTCAGTCTCTGGGAGCTCCCAAGGGCCCAAGTTTGTTGACTCTGTTGGTCTTCCTGTGGAGTTCCTATGTACTCCGACTCCCTCAATCCTTTCCCAACTTTTCCACAAGACTCCTCAAGCTCCATCTAATGTTTGGCCATGGGTCTCTGCATCTGTTTTGGTCAGCTGCTAGGTGGAGACTCTCAGTGGACATTTATGCTAGGCCCCGGTCTATAAGTATAACAGAGAGAGTAGCATTAATGTTGTCAGGGATTGGTTCTTGCCCATGGGATGGGTCTCAAGTAGGACTGGCACTCAGTCTCTGCTCCATTTTTCAGGGACAGTTCTTAATCTCTGAGACTAATGGACCCTTGCAACATTAAACAAAGTTCTATTGTTGTTTAAAGGCTCTTTTAATTTTGAATTATGTGTATACATGTGCTCTGTGTGTCTGTGTGTATATGTGTACATGCGTACATATAAGTGAATGTGTCTGCGGGATCCAGAAGAGGACATCAGATCTCCCCAGAGCTAGAATTACATGCTCATGGCTTCAGACACACAGTCAATCAAAGCTAGACTAGAATGGCATGGTAACTAGAGTGCTGTTCGTTCAAATCTTGGGGATCAGGGAAGCAGCTAGGGTAGAACTGGAGATGACCGTGACCTCCAATGTCCCATTCCCAATAGCTGATGTAGAACAGATAAGCACCATGATCCGAAAGGCTCCACAACCAACACCAACCAGCTGCAGACAGAATTTTACGTACAACAGCCAGTCAGGGATGTTCCATATTTAAATAACAGTAAGATCTTCTTTAATGCTCTAGGAAAATTATGTCACGCATAATGTTAGACTTTTAGACTTTAGAATAGAAAGAGTAGTGTTGGAACTAGAGAGGTGGCTCAGAGACTAAGAGAACTGACTACTTTTTCCGAGGACCCGGGTTCTATTCCCAGCACCCAACGACAAGATAACAACTCTCTGAAACTCTAGTTCCAGGGGATCTGATGCCTCCTTCTGGTCTCTGTGGGCACCAAGAACACACAAAGTATGCTGACATATGTGAAAGCACAACACACATGTACATAAAAATAATTTTAAAAAAAAAAAGAAAAGAAAAAGAATAGTGTTTCTCAAGCAGAAGGTCCATTCGGCCTTCCAGTCACTCATGACAACCTAGTCCAAATGGAATATCCAAATGGAATATCTACCTCAGTGAATGAGAAAAGTGAACCAAAATTGTCTATTTGCCATTTTCAAACTCTCACTGCAACACATTTTTCTTAAAAAGCAAACAGCAAACAGAAAAGGGACTTTTGTCTCGTGTCTGATCATCTATGTGAGGCGTATAAGAGACGTTGGATACATAGAGGGAGGGGAGGGAGGGTGAACAGATGAGCATATTAGTTAAGCAGATGGACAGATAGACAAATGGAGAGATTTCAAAGTGAATGAATGAATCAATATACCTAATAACCATTAGAAATTGTTGTCCAAGTCAAGAACAGAAAATATCCACGAAGGTTGGGCAAAAAATTATCTAGCTGTTATTTGCTTAATAACAAAGGCTAAAAACAATGTCCAGACGGGGACATTTTAATCTTTCCGACCCTCTCTTTCCCCCCCAAAGCTTCAAAGTCAATTCACCACGTACCAGTATCATCACTACCCACTTGTGGGAGAGCAGTGTTTGTCACCGACACCTCATTCAATACCTCTCCACAATGGATATGACACCTGTGGTCCCCAAGATGTTCCACCAGGAGGTGTTTTAGGGGCAGCTAAGTAAGAGGGGGCTCAGAGTAGGTGGAGGAGGTGACACACGCAAGGTCACAGAGCTACAGCCTCCTCCCTTCAAAAGCCCGTGTGTACTTGAGAAGTTACAGGAAGCTGTCAGAGACTCCCTCCCGTTCAGCACAGCCAGCATGTGGTGGGGAACCCTCAGTTTGCTGTTCTGGGTGCCGGTACAAGGTAAGGATGTAGGGCAAATGGGTGGTTTTGCTTGGCTGACTTCATGGCTTTTGACCAAACCTACCCATCAGTTCATGGAGGGCCTACTCTGGAAGACAACTCAGGTAGCTTTGCTAATACTTCTCTGGCTATACTCAACCCACACATCTAAGGGCAGTTACTCCGTCTCTTCCATCTCTTGTTTAATCTCTCTTCAAGGAGGACAGTAGGGACAGTATGACGTGCATCTGTGGAATCTGTTGTGATGAAATGTAACCAACTTCCTAAGTCTATCTTCTGGAGGTTTATCAGTTGAAGGGCATCCGTTTCAGATTTCAAAACGTCCTTGATGTAGAAGTCTTTGTCAAATATTCTAATTTCTCTAAAATTCAGTTTTAGCCCTGGCCATCCTAGAACTCACTCTACAGACCAGGCTGGCCTCAAACTCACAGAGATCCACCTATCTCTGCCTCCCGAGTACTGGGAGTTTCAAAGTCTGAAACTGACCCCAAACTGAGTCAGGTTTTTACATCTTTGGATGAGGATGTTAATAAATGTTTGGCTTATCAAACTCCTCATTATAAGAAAGTCTCAAACGTACAAAGTCTTTGGAAGTGATGAGTGAGCCTGGATCCTCTGCCAGAGCAGCCAGTGCTCTTAACCACTGAGCCATCTCTCCAGCCCCAAAAGCTATTTATTTTATAGAAATCAGTTATAGCTCACATTTTGCTATCATTTGGTTTTTGGAGCTCAATTCTACTGTCACATTATGAAAATTAGAGAAAGATACGGTGACCTTTTAAGCTTAGGTCAAATTATTCCTACTTGAGTGTGGGGCAAGGGTGAGGGATCACTTCCTGATGTCCCAAGTCTTTAATGATCATTGTGTCATACAGGAAGGGACCACGTACGGAGCCACTACTCAGCTGTCAAATGCTTGTTTGCTTCCAAATAGTGACTCACCTGCCCCTCTCATGTGTGTTCATTTCAGAATGGGGGGAGGGGAGGAGGAGCGGCAAGATTTTTTTATTTTATTTTACATAGTTTTTCAATTTCCTGATTTCTATACTTCAATTAGTGCCTGCCTTTCTGTTCCCTGTACCCTGAGGCACTTAACAAGGATTCCGTTTTGGTAATGAGTGACATTAGTTTCTTCAGTAAGTGGCTTAAAGAGCAGCTAATGCATTCTGAAAGGGTGCTTTTAGACGGCCAAAATTAGTATGATTTCAATTATCGCAAGATTTAAAGCCTTCGACTGACCTTAATTTTTTTTTTCGTCCTTCAAACTTTTCCCATCTTAAAGTAAATAAATAAATAAATAAATAAATAAATAAATAAAAATACCCCATAAGATTTTTAAACAAACAGCAAAAACAAGAGAATCATATCTTAAGATAAATCTAATGGCAGTGCATATCTGGAAAATCAGCATTTAGAAGCGGGGTCGCCATGAGTTCAAGACCAGTCTAGGCTACACAGCAGATACAGGTAAACGCAATGCATGCAGCGTAGCAAGACCCTGCCTTGAAAAATAGGGGAACAAAAAGACAAGCTTAAGCAAGTCTACTAGAAAATGCGACTCACTTGTGAGTATATGGAGAGAGAAATATTTATTGCATCATGCACAGTGTTGGGCGAATTGTAAAGCACACTTATTCCCAGAGAAAATGCCAAGGTTGGTATTGATATCGTCAGTCTACACGGGAGAAACACTGAGGTTAGAGGAAGTTACATAACCTGACAGGTTTTTCACATCCGGTGAAGAGGAAGAAGATATCAGCCTATGAAGAACAGAATAAATCTTAGATCTCATGAAACTTTCAGTGTGTGTGTGTGTGTGTGTGTGTGTGTGTGTGTGTGTGTGTGTTTGTGCGTGCGCACACGCACCCTTGGGATGTCGTAGAAAGTACATTATGTTTTTAAACATTTCTTTTGTTCTTTTTAATTATGTGTACATACACACAGGTCTGTGTGGGAGTGTGTGCGTGTGGATGCCGGTGCCTGCGGAGGCTGGAGCCATCAGATTCCCTTAGAGCTGGGGTCACAGGTGTTGACGAGACACCTGATTGATGAGGTGCTGGGAATCAGGCTGGGGTCCTCTGTAAGAGCAGCGTTCTCTTAACTGCTGAGCTATCTCTCCAATCCGGAAACTCAATGTGGATAAAAACTCAAGAGAGCTGTAATGACTTAGACATTCTGAAAGATTCAATATTGAAAGAACTCAAACTGAAAATTCATCCATGACGAGGACGCAGGAACTCAGTGAGGTTTGAACACTGATCTACGCTTGCCTGGGCCCCTCACAGTCCTGTGTGGGCAGGAGCTGGTCATGTTGCTTTCTTGCCAACAAAAGGGCAGCAAAATATCTACTTTGGCACAGCTGTAAATTGTCAGCCACCATTAGAAAATGAGGCAGTAGGAAAATCACTGTGGTGGCTTCTAAGGCTGAGAGACATTTGCAGACAAAAGAATTTCCCGTATCTTGGACCACGCCCCCCTTTCAAGGCTCCTGGAATGAAAATTCTCTAGAGTGGATAAAATATAACACAAGTGAGTCTGGGTTTTTTTTTTTTTTTTTTTCTTTCCGAAAGTCATTCTCCCCTCACTTACACTACAGATAATGAAAAAGCTGACCTAGGCAGGATTCCGGCCCTCTCTTGTAGCTGCAGGAAGGTAGGGCCTCCGCAAACCAGAGAATTCCTTCATTCTCTTGCATCAAATGGGCCTCTTTGTGACAATCTGGAAAGTGATTTGATTTTTGACAAGTATAATTTATTTTCACATCTGTAGTTTTCTCTGCCTATTCTAAAAATAACACAAGGTCTCTTTTTGTAATGATCTTCACTGAAGAACACTTCTGCCTAAGTCCGCACAAGAGCCATGGAAACAGGGCTCCAGGCTGAGAATTCGCCGTGTGCTTAGCTTCAGTTCTGTTCCAGTTCCAGACTCTATTGTCTGACGTCACAATTAATGGAAGAAAATTAGAGTTCCGCTAAAGTACTTATCTCTGAAGGTTTACATTTGTCCCTTTCGCCCATTAATTAATTCAACTGATGTCTTAAAAACCTAACTTTAATTCTAGTCCCTGAGAATGCATAGTGAATGGATGCCACAGTTACTCTACTCACCCGGTGACCAGCCATTTGTAACCAACCCATCAATGAGAAGCACCTGTAACCACGCAAGTGCACAGGAACTCGCTAAGTGCTGTAGCCAAAGCCATTCAAAGCCTTCAGGGTGTCTAGAAAAGAGAGTAGGTCAGGTGGTAGGGAAGGAGGTGAAGGCCTGTTTTTAACTTTGTTTTTCTTTTTATGTATGCGTGTGTGCCCATGTGTATTGGTGTGCACACGTGTGTGCGGCTGTGTGTGTGCATGTGTGATACTGAGTTTGATACTGAGAATCTCCCTTGCTCACTCTACAGTTACTCATTTTGAGGCAGGGTCTCTCTCCATCAAACCTAGAGCTTGCCAACCTGGCTGGCCTCACTAGCCAGCCTGCTCCAGGATCCTCTGTCTCTGCCTCCTGAGTATGGGAACTGCAAACGAGCCACCCCTGACCCCCACTTCTTCATGTGGGCTCTAGGGATCCAAACATCCATCCTCTGGCTTGCTCACCACATGCTCTCACCACCAAGCAGGTCTCACAGCCTTCTACTTGGAAGTTTTGGCAAAAGTTGCAACCTATGGGGTTGAGTCTCCTTAAGGAGAGTCTTGGAGGAGACAAGAACAGCCGGGCAAAAGTGGCTTTGCAGCCAGAATCTTCCAAGATCCAACAAGTGTCTCTTCACTTGGAATATCTGGGAGGAGCATCACCCAGTGAGACGCGTGTGAGAAAAATCCTCAGAAACGTTAGCCTGATTCCTACATACAATAGGAACCATAGGAAATACTTCTAAATATTCTTTATTTTTCGTTACTCATATGTATGTGGGGTGTGGGCATTGGGTGCAGGTGCTAGTGAAAGTCAGAACTGTCAGATCCCCCTAGAGCGGGAGTTACAGACAGCTGTTAACCACTGGATGTGGGTACTGGGAACTGAACTCAGGCTCTCTGCAAGAACAGTAATGTTCTTCTTTAATTATTATTTTTATTTTATTTTATTTTATTTTATTTTATTTTATTTTAAGAGTATGGGTGGGCCGGGCGTTGGTGGCGCACGCCTTTAATCCCAGCACTTGGGAGGCAGAGGCAGGCGGATTTCTGAGTTCGAGGCCAGCCTGGTCTACAGAGTGAGTTCCAGGACAGCCAGGGCTACACACAGAAACCCTGTCTCGAAAAACAAAAAAAAAACAAAAACAAAACAAAACAAAAAAAGTATGGGTGTTCTGTCTGTCTGTATGCCTGTACACCCGTATGCATTCCTGGTGCCCTCAGAAGCCAAAAGGACATTGCCTTCTTTGGAACACGAGTTACAGACCATTGTGAGACACCTGTAGGTGATGTGAGCGAGCCATCTCTCCAGCACTAGGAAATATTTTAAATGAAGGAAGAAGCATAATGTCTTTAAAATGTTGTCATTCCGAAAGACAGTTGTTGTAATGGTCCAACAAGAAGCAGTAGGGCCTCAACCAAGGCGACAGCAGTGGTGGCAGAAGGGAGCGTAGGTTGATTAAATCAGTGCTTGGGAAAGAGGAAAGGCTGTGTAGCTGGTCAGATGTCTCAGATGCCATGGCTGGTGACCACGTTAACTTACGTAAGAAAACAGTGGAGTTGAGCCTGTGGCACATCTGTGTTAGTTATGAGAGCAAGAGAGACACAGGGGACAGGAGAGACCACAGATTCCAATCAGACATGGCGAGACACGGGACAGGGCAGATCCTGGTTCCAACTGGACACAGAGAGGCACAGTAACAGACAGATCCTGACTCCAGCTGGACATGCTGAGTTTGGGGCCCTGCAGCACACAGCTAGGTTTGGTTTTGAATTGATTCCATGCAACAATTTGAGTCGATTTTTTTAAAAAAGAGTATTTTCATTATTTTTTTTCAGTCTCTCCGATGACATATATAGAGGTAAAGAGCCCCCACAGCAACTCCCCCACTAACCTTGGGAAAGAGGGAAGAGTCTAGAAGGCATTGGCTTGACCTATGTGTGGTGCTTAGCTCGTGTGTGCTTCAGGAAGGGAATGTGACAGCCATTAATTCTTTGCTTCAAAGTTGGCCGTGAAAGCTTTGGTGAGAAGCAATCCACTGAAAGGAACACAGTTTGTTTGTTTATTTATTCTTATTTATTTATTTATTTATTTATGTGCATGGTGTGTGTGGGGGTGTGTGTATATGTGTACATGTACACACTAGTACATACAATATAAAGGTGAGTAGAGAATACTGGTTATCCTCCTCTATTGTCTTTTTCTCCTTCATTTCCTTGAGACGGGGTCTCCATTAAACCTGAAGCCCACTGTTTTAGACTGGGTGCCAGCTACCTCCAGGGATCTGCCTGTCCCTGGCCCATACCTACAACATTCATGTTACAAGCACACACAGACCACACAGACGTGCCTGGCTCTTCTTTTTAATGTGTGTCAGGGATTTGAACTCAGGTTTTCATGTTTGCCAAGCATGTGCTCTTATCCCCCTGAGCCATCTTCCACGTCCAGGATCATTAGATTAACTATGTGAAGAGAGAGATGAGGAAGAACCCAGGCTCCATTCCTATACAGCCATGCATGATATAGTGCTGGCTTGGACTACAGTATACATTACACACTGTGGCCCCATGAGATTTCCATATAGTCTGAGTATGTAGCAAGCCACACTCTCCAAGTTTGTGTAAATACAAAGTACTCTGGATAAAAGGGAAAGAAGGGGCCTGTGAGACTGCTCTGTGGGTTTAAGGCACTTGCTGCCAAGACTTCTGACATGATCCCACATGGTGAAAGGAGAGAACTAACTCCCCCAAGCTGTTCTCTGATCTCCACATGTGCACTATGGTGTACTCACAGACATCCATACAGAAACACACACAGATAGATAGATAGATAGATAGATAGATAGATAGATAGATAGATAGATGCATATGCATATACATATACATATACATATATACATATACATATACATATACTGGTTTTTCGAGACAGGGTTTCTCTGTGTAGCCCTGGCTGTCCTGGAACTCACTCTGTAGACCAGGCTGGCCTCGAACTCAGAAATCCGACTACCTCTGCCTCCCAAGTGCTGGGATTAAAGGCATCCACCACCACCATTGCCTGGTGATATATATATATATATGAAGAAACAAAAAAAGTCAGCACCACGGGCTCACCTTCAGCACTGTAAAAATAAGTGTGCCTTGTAGCATTTGCAGAGTGATGAAATGTAACCGCACAGACCGTAAGAAATGGACTCAAATAAAGGCCTCATAACACGTGGCCGTTGGTGGCTGCACGCACCCACTTACTGAGATAACAACATGCAGAAGCCAGTAACCCACAGGGTCAATACAACCTAAGTAGATGGTGAGACCTTACAGGCATTCATTGACGAGCTCTGTGTAGGACTGAACCATTCATTTCCCTGTCTGGACACCTGGAGCCGACCACTCCCCCTGCCCCCCCTCCCAAAAAAAAAGAATGTAAACATAGAGAAGTAGGAAGTTAGCTCCTGGCCCGTGGGGCTTGAAAAAAGTTAAGGGTGAGTGAGAATATAAAGTATAGCTTTAGCATCTATGGAGAGGAAGTGGTAAGAAAAAAAAACCACACACACACACACACACACACACACACACACACACACACACACAAACCCCTGCACCTCATTGCTCTGACAACAGGTGAAAGTTTGACTCCAAAGCTAAGTGAAAGAAAAGTGAGAAGACAGATAAACTTTCCAATGAACTTCCCCCCAATGCTCAGAGGACTGCGCATGTCTTTTCCTTGGAGGGCTTCTCCCTCCAGACTCCACACAGCATCTTCCTCCTGCATCCTTCCAGACCTAGGCGTCCCGAGTAATTTTTTAAATGTGACAGTTAAGAGCAAAGTCGGGTGGGCCTGTGGCTTTAGAGTGGACTAGTCTTCCTTTCTGCACCAGTTTCCTGCTGCAGGATCAAACATGGGGCGGGCAGAAGACCAGTAAAGCCTGGAGCAAGGAATGCTGGGACAGCTCAAGGTCTGCAACTCAATCACCGTATGCATCTGCGGCGTCAATAGATGTGGTCCATCTGACCAGCAGCCGCACACAAAAGTCTCAGCAGCAAGAACCACTGCTACTAATTTTAGGGTGACTGATGCTTTCGCCTGTGCTAAAAAGCCACAGTACAGTTGGTCACGATCTAAAGACATTGTAAGAGTCTCCTGACTCTATTTAATTCATGAGCAGGAGATTATTTCCCAGGAGGAAACCCAAGCAGGATTCTGGCAAGAGACCTCATTGCCCGTTTTTGAAAACACAGATGTTTTGATTACTTAGCTACTTAGTTAGTAATTGAAACCAAGGCCTGTGGCATGCTAGGCACGTATTCTACCTCTGGAGCTGTGTCTTCAGTGCCACAAATCAATCGATCAATTGATTGATCGATTGATTGATCAATCAATTGATCAATCAATCCCTTTTTGTCTCTGTCTTTCTCTGTGTCTCTGTGTGTGGATGAGTATACACATATTTAACTATGTGTGTACAGGTATGTGTATGGGGGTGTGTACATGTGTGTGTAAGCCAGGGGTGAACACTGAGTGTATTCGACATTGGTCTCTACTTTTTTTTTTTTTTTTGAGACAGGATCCTTCTTTGAACCTGAAGCGCATCTATTCTGCTAGACTAGCTGGCCAGCAAGCCCCGGGGTCCTCCCGTCTCCACCTCCAGCATTGAGACTGGAGATGAGTACTCTGTAACTTGTTACGTATTTTCCATGGGTGCTGGGAGCCCAGGTCAGATTCCTATGATTACATGGCAAGCCATCTCTCCAGCCTCACAGTGACTCACGGTTATTTGTCCACATTGGCTGATGGTACAGAAGTTTGTCAAGTAGAACGAAAACAAACTGTTTTCCCATGAAAGTCGGTGTGAAATCCAGCATAAGAAGTTCTGGGTTATCATTGCTACAGCCTGCATGGAAATTAAGGGCTAGGTCTGGGATCCAAAAACGTAGGCTCTACTGAGTGAACCTTCAGCATTTGGGAATCCTCCCAACATACTCTTCCTGGTACTTAAAATGTATTTCAAGGATGTGGTATGGTGACTCATGTCTGAGATAAGAGGATCTGGAGATCAGTGCCAGGTTTGCGGTACTATGAGTTCAAGGCCAGACTGCGCTACATGAGACATGGACAAAACAATATTCTTGCCTGCAGTGGTGGCACATGCCTTTAATCCGAGCACTTGGAAGACAGAGGCAGGTGGATTTCTGAGTTCGAGGCCAGCCTGGTCTACCGAGTGAGTTCCAGGACAGCCAGGACTACACAGAGAAACCCTGTCTCGAAAAACCAAAAACCAAAAACCAAAAACCAAAAAACAAAAAACAAAAAAAAAAAAACCCTTTTCACAGCGTGTATATCAAAAGGAAATAGACTTCCTTCCTCTTTTTTCTTTTTTAGGTTGAAGATAGGGCTATAAACATTTGCTGTTCATAATTTATAGGTATAGTGTTCTGGTTGAGAGTTTTTACACCATCCTGGGTAAGAATTATATTATACCAAAGAAAAACAATTTCATTTAAAATGTGAAGCAGTGGTGATTAATGTGCCAATATAGAAAAAAAAACCAAGTTTATTCTTTATTCTTCCTTTATTTTCTTTCTGGGATAATCAATTTGTCACTGTTCAGAGTCAATTCATCCTTCTCTGGGGGCAGGGTGTGATTTGGAGAAACTGGACTCATATATTTGCTAGAGAAATCCCTCTGTGGTAGAAGCTATCTGGGGTAGATTTATCTACTCCAGTGACTGACAAACCCCAAAAGTCACCAAAGCACAATGGATTACGTGTGTGTGTGTGTGTGTGTGTGTGTGTGTGTGTGTGTGTGTGTCTGTCTGTCTGTCTGTCTGTCTGTCTGTCTGTATATATGTGCATGTGTGTCTATATCTGTCTATCTGTGCATGTATGTATTTGTGTGTTTGTGTGTATGTTTGTGTGTGTGCATGTGTATGTCTGTGTGTGAGAGAGAGAGAGAGAAAGAGAAAGAGAGAGAGAGAGAGAGAGAGAGAGAGAGAGAGAGAAGGATTCAACCTACGGCTTCTCCATTGCTAGAGAGTACTTTACCATTCAACTATATCAGGAACTGCAATCCACCCTCCAACCCCCCCCCCACCCCTACACACACAGAGGCTCATAGACAGGCTCTGTAATACTTGAACTTGTAAATCACCCATTTTATAAACTGAGGCCATGATTGCTGTGTTCAGGTGGGTTCATCACTATGATAGGTCTATGTAGCTCCAGAGGTGTGGACTGAAGTCTACACCCTGACTCCAGTCCCTTGACCTCTGTGACCCTGAGCTAGATGGGGTCACTCATCTATAAAGTGAGCAACAGATCTCTTTTGGGGGACCAGGTGATGGCTTTTGCTGCCAGGTTGCTTGCTCCCAGGTTTGACAACCTGAGTTAAATCGTGGGACTCACTTGGCAGAAGGAGAGAATTGAGTGTCTGGGGTTGTCTTCTTCCCGCCACACCTCATACCCCTCATATGCACTCTGCCTGACCTTCCCTGATCTTTCCGTCCACAGCAGCCTTTCTGAACATGGAGACCATCACAGTAGAGGAAGGCCAGGCCCTCACCCTAACGTGTGTTACTTCTCTGACAAAAAACACTTCTCTCCAGTGGCTGGCTCCTTCAGGGTTCACCATTTTTTTAAATCAGCATCCTGGTAAGTGGGGTTTGTGGGGAGAAAATGACAAACCTCAACCTAAGGGATTTCCAACTGGGGCAGGTTAGTGGGACAGAAGGCCCACATGAGTCACCCAAAGGGTGGGCTCAGGCCACCCACTGTTACACGTGACTCACACCTCGGAAGCCTGTTATGTGACACCGGGGCTGCTTTGGGGGAGACAGGAAGTCTGAAATGGAAACCCCATTAGAAAGGTTGTTAAAGGGGGCTCACATTACAAAGGACCTTTCCACGACAACATCCCACCCCCACGTCACTTTTTGACTCTCAGTGACCAGGAAACACCCACAGCAAAGCCATAAGCAGGCAGCAGGCTGCCCCCAGTGGACCTTCCTAGTGGCGCTGACACATCACCTCCTGTCTAGAACCAGCAGCAAGGTCACACATTCCCCAGTCAGCACACATTGTCTTCTTCCCCTGTTGGACTTCAGACCAAGATTTCTAGGCAAAGGCCATTGACGGGCTACACAGTAGTTAGGAGAACGGGCAGGCCTTCTCCAGGTCACATATAAAGTATATGGTGTGGGCTTGAGATAGAGAGAAAGTAACAAACTTCACACATTGCTTAGACCACGGACAGGAATTTACCGAAGACTCTTTCCTGATGAGGCCATTAGATATCTCTAATACCCCTAGATGTCAAGTACTTGAGAAAACCAGAGCCATCAGAATACATTTGTGTTCACAGAACCCCTCCTTTATAGTTATGCTTTGTCCATTCTGTTTAGTCGATACAGTAAATACAGAATAGTCAAATGGATTGTCATAAGCTTTACCGGCTGTTCATAGTGTAATCCAACAGACTAAGTAGATACAAGCTGAGAAAAGTTAGAGAGAAGTGAACTTCCTCTCTCAAAAACTTTTGTTCTTTTGTTTCTCTTTGGGAGAATGAGAAGTTAGACATCCTGAGGTTTCTTCAGCAAAACCCCTTGATCCACGTGAAAGACTCACCAGGTGGAGTCACCACACCCTCTGGCTGGCATTTGGTAGTGTCTGAGAATTGTTGAAGTTGCCCCAAGACGGGAGTGGGGTGCGGGCTCTGAGATCTGGAAGGTAGCGACCAGGCATGTACTAAACATCCCGCCTCTGGCTACGGCCCCACAACAAAGAGCTCTTGGTTCCATTGCCAGCAAAGATGAAGCTGAAAACCCAGAGTGCCAGCCCAAGAAGCATCAGGACCCAAGAGGCACGGGCCTCCTTGGACTTTAAATCATCCACAATTTAACTCTGTTTACGCTGTACAAATTATGCGCCTTTAACAGATTAAAAAGAAAATCAACAAACTCGCTCTTTCCAGACAGAGCCTCTGCTTTGCGTTATGTGAAATTCTCAGGTCAGAAGGTAAAATAAAATGAAGAGGAACCCTCCATGTTGGGTTAGCACTATTTGAGCTTGCTTTTTTTGTACTACTGGCCAAGTCCCTGGAGGAACTATGTCAAAAGCCACAGGAATCTTCAAATAGCAATAGACATTTTTTTTAAATTAAATATTGAAGGCACTCAGCTGGCGAATTTCTCTTCTGTTGCTGAGATTTGTTGTGACAAGACAAACCACAGGTACATCAGGTTTCAAAGAAGCAAATCACAGCAGGCCGTTCATTAAAGCAATAGAACCCAGGTGTGTGTGTGTGTGGGGCACATCCTTTGTATCCTGGCACTGGGAGGCAGGGGCAGGTTCTCCTGTGAGCAAGTTTTCCTCGGAACAGCTTCTTTTTGCCTCTTTGCACAGCTTTAAAAAGTTCCAAATACCGGCTTCTTCACCATTCGGCTACAGAACTCTCCATTAGCGTGTCCAATGTAACTCTACGAGAGGAAGGCGTGTATACGTGCTTACATTACGGGAGTTCCGTGAAGACAAAGCAAGTGAGAGTGACTGTCTTAGGTATGTTCCTGGCAGGGTAACTCCCCATTTTATTTATTTATTTATTTATTTATTTATTTATTTATTTATTTATTTATTAAAAAGCTTATTTGAGGATTCGCATTGCCATGGGGCTCACACACAAGTCAGAAGACAACTTGCAGGAACCCATTCCTTCCCCCACCCCCGCGCCGGTGGCCCAGCCCACTTGAAAGTTACAACTTATCGTTTATAAGATTTATTTTTTTTTCCCACGAGACTCGTGAAGAGAGCCTCACGGGATTCGAACTCGGACGGGAGGAGGGCGCGCCTGCCCTCTGGTGGCAGACACCGAAGCCATGCGCCACCGCATGCTCGCTGCCATATACTTTTGTTTTGTTTTGTTTTGTTTTTTGTTTTTTGTTTTTCGAGACAGGGTTTCTCTGTGTAGCCCTGGCTGTCTTGGAACTCACTCGGTAGACCAGGCTGGCCTTGAACTCAGAAATCCGCCTGCCTCTGCCTCCCAAGTGCTGGGATTAAAGGCGTGCACCACCACCGCCCCGCCCCCATTTTTAAACTTAGTATTTTAACTTATAAAGTTTTACCTGTAACAGGAGCTTCTGGGGGCTTATCTGCCATCTTTTATTGAAAGAAAACTAAAGAGACCATCGTGTGTGCGTGTGTGTGTGTGTGTGTGTGTGTGTGTGTGTGTGTGTGTGTGTGTATCATCGTGGCTGGTTGAGACAGCTTCTGGGCTGCTGTAACACCGTACACACTCCCCCATCATAACGCTCAGTGCAGGATCATTTTTGCCTTTCTTATGATGTTACTGAGGACTGAACTCAGAGCTTTGAGCATGGCGAGCACACACTCTACCCTCAATCTAAGTCCCACTGCATGCTCTGCTAACTCAGCACTTCTCGACCTCCCTAACACTGCGACCCTACATCGTAGGAACCCCCAACCCCTCAATTATTTTCATTGCTACTTCATAACTGTAATTTTGCTATTGTTACGAATCACAGTGTGTATATCTGTGTCTTCTGATACTCTTAGGCGACTCACCCCCGAGAAAGGGCTGTTCAAACCCCTAAAGGGGTCGTGACCCACAGGGTTAAGAACTAAGTCCACAGCCAGACTCTTAGTTCCGTGAGGGTCTCTCTTTCCCATCTCTGTGGTGTCAACAAGTAATACTGGGCTTGCCCAGACTTAGTCAGTGCTTCCCCCGTGTCTGCACGGATTCAGTAAATGCATACAAGCACGGTTCTCCATGAAAACAAAAGTAGATTTGGAAAACGGAAGTATGATCAGCTGAAGATGGTTTCTGGGGCAGGCGGAAGTACAAAGAGAGAGACTAGCAGGTCCTTGAGAACAATATCGTTCTTTAGGTGTGAGGAAGGGCCTAAGAAATGCACTTTGTCTGCCCTTATTTGCATAAACGTACACAAGTTTAGAGCTAAAAAGCCAACTTCGTTGTGTCGCAGCTGATAGACCAAGAAGTTGGAGGATTCGTCAAAGTTTCCACAGCTAGCTGGTGACAGAGACAGGACTGAAAGTCAGGTCTCTCCCTCGTGTGCTATCAACCAAGCTTAGTGCATCCAGACCGCCGGGCTAACAAAGTCTCTTGGAGAATTCTAAGGAACTCATCACATACTCAGTAACAGACATCTTGACTTCAGTCCAGTTGGTGCTTTGAAAGCATGACACAAACGGATTCTGGGGAAAGTTAAGCAAGAAATATGACCTGTAATTATATAATTACCCTATAGCAAACCCTAAGATTTATAGGTGATATTCTTTGTCAACATACACAGACCAGGTGGATGGGGAACTGCCTCATTCAGGAAAATGACTACCACTTTCAAACTGAGTTAGGATCTCCGCTACCCACACAGGCACAGGCATCTCTAACTCCAGCACTGATGTAGGGACAGGTATGTCCCTATGGCTCATAAGCTGGCCAGCCTAGCTGCATCCATGAGCTCCAAAGCCTGTGATAGATAGCAATTAAAGAGTATGCCTGAAATCTCTATCTGACCTCTACATGTCTGTGCACACGTGTGCACATGTGTCTGTGTACAACTAGTTTAGCACAGAAAAAAAAAATTAATTTTCTTCCAGTGACTCCTTTCCAGCCAACTGTGGAAGCTTTGGTTCTCAGAAGGCAGAATGGAGAGAAATCTGTTGTGCTGAAATGTTCCACAGAGAGAAGCAAGCCCCCTCCTCAAATCACCTGGCTGCTTGGGGAAGGTCTGGAGATCTATGGTAAGTGCAGAGAAAGAGGGTTCTTTGTTTCCTTTCTTACTTAAAACCAAGAGCGTTTTTAAAAAAGTGTTATAGCGCCCTCTAGTGGCATAAAGTGTCCAAAGACATAATTTTATACATCAGTTCTGCTCCAGAGAAATTTACCTTATAATAACCAATATTTTCTCTCATGGTAAAATGCTATCTCAAATCACATTTTTTAAAATTATGGTAGAAATATAAAATGAGTTATTTGTAATACTTATAAAACTGGCAAAAAAAAAAGTCCCTGGAGCAAGTGTAGCACTTGGACACATAAAATTAGAAAATTGGAAACCTGCCGGGCAGTAGTGGCGCACACCTTTAATTCCAGCACTTGGGAGGCAGAGGCAGGCGGATTTCTGAGTTCGAGGTCAGGCTGGTCTACAGAGTGAGTTCCAGGACAGCCAGGGCTACACAGAGAAACCCTGTCTCAAAAAACCAATAAATAAATAAATAAATAAATAAATAAATAAATAAAATAAAAATAAATAAATAAAATAAAATAAAATTGGAAACCTGTTGAACACTAACTGTGTACATAAGATATTCAGCTTACCAAGTGGCTGTATCCCAAGAAACCTCACAATAAATTGAGATATTTTATGAGCATTTTCTTCATGCTGCAACTTAATCAGCCTCAGACACACTTTGAACCCTTACATTCTCCTTCCAGGCAGCAACCATGTCTACTACAAAGAATATTTCATGACAAATTTCCGAGCAATGCGTGTATTGTATTCAATTCTGTGCTGAAGGCAGTTAAAACAAAGAACCATTGCTTATATGTACCTATAAGTGGGCATGTGCGTGCTTTTATACATCTTAAGGGTAAGATGTCCTAGTTGAGGCTTAAGTCAGGAAGTGTCCATAATTAAACACACAGAGCCTTCCTTATATATGTGGCGCTGTGTTGCACACACAGAGACAGATAGAGATGTTCTGAGATGCACGAGTGGCGGCTTGTACATGCAATCCCGGCGTCTTCAAGGTTGGAGCGAGAGGGTCGTGTGTTTGAGGCCAGGCTGAGGTATAGGATGAGTCCCGGGCCAGTTTAAACTACTTCCTGAACCCTGCATTAAAAATGTTTTTCATACTATAAAAATAAGGAACCTGTCTTTGCTGGAAACAGAATAACTAATTGTGTGGTGGGGGAAAACCTTTCCAAACTGTTTGCTGACATTTCAGTACGTGTTGCCTTTGCTAGCTCCCCTTGAATGCCGTGAGAGTCTGTGCAACTGTCAAGAAGACGGAGCATTAAATGGAGTCCTAAATAGAAAAGCCTTAAGACCGAGAGCTGTCTTCCAGTCCATTAGAAATCTACTTTGTTACGAAATTCCTTCACTAATGTAATCTTTATACCCTCTTGGGGCTTTGTATTTTGTGACATTAAGTTACCCTTCTTGTGCAACCACTGTAAGCTTAGATTGTTCCCCTGTGGTAGTAAAGTATTTGTAGAAACTTGCCCACTCCTCTTGACCCATTGCATGCTGCTTGTCCTTGTGGCCACGCCCAACCCACACAAGGCAGCTGACTTAGCGTTAGACTCCCGTTCTGCTTGCTGTGTGAACCCTCCAGTAGAGTTCCGTAGCCATAGCCTTTCCTGTCTCCTTCAATTACCGTGTAGGTGAACTTCACCATGAATTTGAAACTGATGGGAAGATATGTAATACCACCAGCACGCTCATAGTCCGCACATATGGGAAAAACTCGACCGTGCACTGCGTTGTCCAGCACGAGGGCTTGCAAGGAAGGAAGCTGGTTGCCCCCTTCCGGTTTGAAGATTTGGGTAAGAAGGATAATTCTGTTTACCTTCTTTAGTTTGGCGTGATATGGCAATATTGTTTTAGTTTTGCTTCCATGCTGCTGTGACAAAACACTGACTGAAAGCAACTTAAAGGAGGAAAGGGTTAATTTAATCACTCGGCTCTGAGGTCACAGGCCATCTCTGAGAGAACTCGGCAGGAACACGAAGGCAGGGACTGAAGCAGAAGCTACAGAGGAATGCTGCTTACCGACTTGCTCCTCGTGGCTTTACAGCCTGCTTTTTTATAGAACCCGGAACCACCTGCCAAGGGGTGGCATGGCTCAACCCTTGGTTAAACCTTCTCATATCAATCACCAATCATCAATCAAGACAATGCCTCATAGACTCAGAGGAAGACCAGTCCGAAGGGAGGGATTCTCCACTTGATGTTCTGTCTTGCCAAGTGTGTCGAACTGACAACAGATATTAGCTGTCCTACTGACACTCTAACCCTGCCGGGTCTCCAGGAATTACTCAAAGCAGGCTATTAGCATCAGCCATTGATGGCTCTTATTTGTCTAATGTCTTTTTCCTTTGATGAGCCACACAGATAGTGTTGCGTGCAGCTTTTGCTACCCCACTTTAACTCCAGGAATGGGCAGCGCTACCAGCCCCTGCCAAAAGAATATTGGATCCATAGATGACAAAACACAGACACACACAGTTGTTCAGTTTCAACTTGCCTTATTGGGTCAGTTGCTGAGCACCCCCAATGTACCTCAGCTAGTGTGCCCTTCCCAGAACTCCCAGCTCAGCACCCTAAATCTGCACTCAACCTCAGTCGCTCTGCCACCATCAATCCCAACCTCCTGCCTGTAGAAGCCACCTGTGGCTGCTCCACCCAAGATCTCACATGACTGGTTGGGTTTTATCCCCCTCAAGCATGTCAAATTCTACCTCTTCTCTCTCCCGTGTCTGCCCTTTGTCTGTGAGGACCTGGTGGTCCCACCTATTTCTTCTGCCCAGCAATTGGCCCATGGCTTCTTTACTGATAGATCAAGCACCAATTGGGGAACAGGACCTTAGCATCAGAACCGCCCCTACAAGATAGCACAAATATTTTTGCTCACCCAATCAGTTTAAAACATGCTTACTAGCTGAGACTCCGTTAAAGCACATATGCAGGTAAGCATTCTGAGCCCTTTCACCTGCACTGTCCTCTGGGTAGGATGCAGGGAACATAGGTCGGTCTTAGGAATGCATCCCCTCTAGGAATATCCAGTGTTTCTAGAGACCGATTTGTTTCACCTGTTCAGGATTCCAAATGGGACACATTTAGTCCTACTTGAATTGTCTCTGCTAATATTTACCTGGTGATAATTAAAACTGAGAAATTAAAAATACACTGTTATTTTAAAATAGTAAGTCTACTATATGTAAACAAACACTACATGGTTTTATGAAAAATAACCATGTTACCAACATTAGTGAGAAAAATTCATTTTGTGATTTTTTTTAATTATTAAATCACTAATGTGGGTGTGGGGTTTTGTAGCAGTGAGTCACAGTTCCCATACTCTGTGTGTGTGTGTGTGTGTGTGTGTGTGTGTGTGTGTGTACATGTTCATGTGGGTGTATACATGGTAGGCCAGTGCAGGTGTAGGTGAATGTGTGTATGACCAGAGGCTGACACGTCTTCCTCAGTCACTGTCTAATCTTACTTTTTGAGACAGTCTCTCACTGCACCTGGAGATCATTGGTTTATGAGACTGGCTGGCCTGCGAGCTCCATGGATCTGCCTGTCTTTTGCCTCTGAGTCCTGGGAGTACAGGCTTGTGGTGGGGACGCTAACTCGGGTCACCACGCTTGTGCAGCAGGCATTTGCCAACTGGGCCATCTCCCCAGCCCACCTTTCACACTCTTAAGAATAACTGAGGACCTCAAGAAACTTTTACCTATTTGAATTGTCTCTGATAAATATTTACCTATTTGTAATTAAAACTGAGAGATTTAAAATACATGGTTAAATTATTTTAAAATCATAAGTCTGTATGTAAAACAAACATGGCAGAGTTTTATGAAAAATAACCATGTTACAAACACCAGTGAGAGAGCAAGATTCTGTCTCAAAAAGCGAACAAAACAATATCATCATAGGTAAAGGGAACTTCTGAAATATTTTGATGCTGTTTTTTTTAATTCTTCTTGTTTTCCTCAAAAGTTTTTTACCCACAATTACTTATTAAATTACTTAAATGCTTAAGTATTTAGGATATATATATACTGATATATATACTGATATATATTGATATATGTACTGATATATATACATATATATATATATGTTAGTGAGAAAAATTCATTTTGTGATTTTTTTTAAATATTAAATCACTAATGTGGGTGTGGGGTTTTGTAGCAGTGAGTCACAGTTCCCACACTGTGTGTGTGTGCGTGTGTATACATGTTCATGTGGGTGTATACATGGTAGGTCAGTCCAGGTGTAGGTGAATGTGTGTATGACCAGAGGCTGACACGTCTTCCTCAGTCACTGTCTAATCTTACTTTTTGAGACTTTTATACATGTACATATACATATACATGTACATGTACATATATATATATATATATATATATATATATATATATATATAAACCAGTATATATATAATGTAGCTGTCTTCAGACATACCAGAAGAGGACACTGGATCCCATTACAGATGGTTGTGAGCCGCCATGTGGTTGCTGGGAATTGAATTCAGGACCTCTAGAAGAGTAGTCAGTGTTCTTACCCATGGAGTCATCTCTCCAGCCCCATACTTAAGTATTTAAATAATTACTAAAATAACCATTTTATACCACAGGAAAAAAATCTTTGATTAAATGAACAGTAAGAAGTAGTCGTAAGTTTCAGGAAACGATACCCACCCGTCACATATTGTGTGTTGGCAGGCACCGTTAGATGCTTACACACTTACACGCTTCCTAGATGCCCGTCTTTTCATTGACTTCTGAATACGAGCCAAGCTGATTCTCTGGAAATATCCACTAACATTTCTCTGTATTGCAGACTAACATTTAGTGAGCATCTTACTTAGTAAGCAGGCATTGTACTAAGCACCTTATAGGAGTGGAGTTATTACTGCACACACACACACACACACACACACACACACACACACATGCATGCATGTGCACACATGCACAAGAAGTAAAAGCTAGCAACTGTGTTTCACAATAAAGGAAATTAAGCATTTGCATAAATTAAGCACTTTGCTCAAACCACTGACGATCATGTAGATAGTAGCGTTGAGATTCGGCTCAATCTGCGGATTGAGGAACAGACCAATGATACCGGAAGTGCATTTCCTACGGAACTAGGGAAATATCCATATGCAGATGGACAGACAGAAACCGATAGGTTTGTGCAGAGGAAATGCCCTTTGCCTGGTACTGTCAAGTGTCCTTGCACACGGGGGCCCCAGCATGCTGTGCTCTGGCCAGGTCACCTAGCAGATGGGCAAGCAGCAGGGGAAAGATCCAAAACACAAAGTGCTGGACTCCAGGTTTTAGCGCAACCCTCAGAAGTGGGTAGCGGGCAGGCTCTATGCACTGTAACCCTGAGCATAATGTGGTTGAAGCTGATCTCCGTAGTAGCAGAATTTTGTTTATCCCCCTTTTTAGTTGCAGGTCAAGAAACAACCTCAGATGCCCCTGAGCAGAGCTCTCTCTCCTCCCAAGCCCTGGAGCAATCCACGAGCACGGGTAAGTCTCATTGCATATCTTTAACCCTACATTGAAAGAATATTTTTTAAAAACTTATGTATGTGTATATGTGTCTACATGTGAGTGTGCTCATGTGTATACATGCATGGAAACCAGAGGTTAATGTAAGAATTTCGTTCCTCAATCACTCCTTCTGCCTGTTTCTGATTGATTGGCTGGTAGGTTATTAGTTATTAATTGGTTGGTTGATTGATTGAGACAAGGTCTCTTATTGAACTAATAGCTGACCATTCAGTTGGACTGGCTGGCCAGTAAACATGTCAGAATCCTTTTGTCTCTGTGTTCTGGTGCGGGGGGGTAGGGATGGGGAGTTATAGGCATGTGTTGCTGTGTCTGACTTTCGTATGAGTTATGGGTAACAAGATTCAAGCCCTTACACTTGCATGCTGAATAGTTTACCCACTAAACCATGTCCTCGGCCTTTAGATTTGTTTTTCTGAAGACTACATAGATCTCTGTCCAACTGGGTCCAGTTTTGTGGCATCCTGGGGTGGAATCAGATCAAGAATTTTTAGTTCATGAGCTTGGTATCATAGGACCCTATGAACTCAGACATCTTTAGCTGGAGATGTTTAAGTACACACACACACACACACACACCTACACATGTGACTGTGGCGGGTGAATTCTCTCTGAGATAAAGTAAGGGCTAAAGTCATTTGGGAGGGTGTTGGCTCTTGGTTTTCTAAGTGCATCATTCCTAATGTAAAGATTTCCTTCCTACAGAAAGTAGGAGCTGGGTACAGGGGTGTTGCCAATGACAACAAGCTCGCTTGCCTTTGAAGGCGCATTTGAAGGCACTTGGTGGTCAAGGACATGAGTCATTTTTGACAGGGTAGAGTTATCAGATTTAGAAGGTCTTGTATTTTAGATGATGAATGAACTAGTTAACTTGGGTGAAACTATCATGGAGTTCACTTAATCTTACACAGCCTTCTGTGTGGCAATAATAGGCACTCAGGAAATGAAGAACAGGTGGGCATGTGAACGAATGAATGAGTGAGTGCATGCATGCATTAGTGAGTGAGTCTATTGGTGTTTTGAGCCTCCCTCAGGAAGGTGTGCGTTCCTGCATATTCTCTATCTATAATAATTCCATCTGTTAGAATAAAGGTTATGGGGTCATTCTCATGTTCATAGTTTTGAGCAGCAGATCACTTTTTTAAAAAAAAATCCGCTATGTCCTGAATAATATTGAAAAGTAAATGTTTGGGGTTTTTAACATTGAAAAATGCAATATGTACTACACAGGTTTTTTTTTTTTGAAGAGTGATGGAAATTGAAAACATTATGAAGTGGGGAAGCCACATCCTTGCTTTAATAATCCAATATTTTTAAACGTGTTTAGAATCCGGGTGTTTTTAAATTGCCTGGCACCACAACTGAACAACTCAATTTTCTGCTCCGCATTTTCATATCCAGTGTAGGATTTAAGAGACATGGTCTGTAAAATTCTTTCCAGCTTTCAATTTCTGCAATTGTATTACGGTTAATAATCCCTGCTTAGAGGACGGGAGGCTTCATTCCCCTCGGGGCCACATAGTGGCGCTGTGCAGATAAAACCCTGCAGCCGAGGAAGAGGGAATTGGCAGCAAAAACAAAAGAAAACTCCAGAAAAGTTCCCATATTACTCCAGTTCACCTAACAAAACCCACACAATTCATCTCGTTTCTAAAAGAGGTGCATCCAGACTTTAGATTGGCAGTTGAGACTCTAGCATACCAGTAAAAGCTTTGCTGTGACTAAAAGCTTTGCCTCGAGCGCCTCCACACCCAAATGTCTCCCCAGATGCTGTCCCTGCCTCTCCTTAGTCCGAGGTTCTTTTGAAGTATCCCAGGGACCTTCCATTCTCACACAGAGAGGAAGCATGGAATAATGACTTTGGTTGACGTTCCCAAATTAAAAATCTGAGAATTTTCTTATTGACTCTGCTACTCAGTTGCTTCAGGACTAAGGCTCTTTGCTAACTGCTCAAAAATCTTTCAGAGTCAAGGTGAGATACCAACACACCGAGTCCACACCGAGCGTTCATTAAAAGGCTGCCTTTATCAGTAAAACCAACGGAGTCCGGCCATTTATGACTTTTTTTTTTTTTTTTTTTGAGAAACTGGTACTATTTGGCAAAACAAGACAGACAGAAAGACAAAGGCTGCATGTTCTTTCTCATATGTGAGAGCTAAAAATGTTGACCTAGAGTAAAGGAGAATAGAACTGTAATTATTATTAATAGAAACTCAGAAGAGGTGGGGTGGGGAAGGCAGGGAGGGAGGAGGTTGGATAATGGGGACCAAAGGGCAGTTAGGAATGGGGATTAAGTTCTAGTATTCTGTAGCGTGGTAGGGTACCCATAGTTTAGAACAACCTATCCCAGGGGCTGGGGGATGACCCAGTGGGTAAAGTGCTTTCTGCACGAGCGTGAGGATCAGAGTTCAGATCCCTAGTGCCCCTGTAAGAGCCTGCAGCTACATTAACTTTGGCACCAGCATGGAGAGACAGAGATGGGTGTTGCCTCAAGACTTACTGACGAGCCAGTTTATCAGCTTCTGTGAGAGAGAACCTGTCTCAAAAAAATAAGATGGAGGCTGGGCGTGATGGTGGGCACCTCTAAATCCAGTACTTAAGAGGCAGAGGTGGGAAGAGCTCTGTGAGTTCAAGGCCAGCCTGGTCTACACAGGGAGTTCCAGGTCAGCATGGGCTATGAGAGAGAGAAAGAGAGAGAGAGAGAGAGAGAGAGAGAGAGAGAGAGAGAGAGGAATGATGGAGAAGGTGACCCCAAATCGAGGTCTGTCAATCAAGGAGCCACAGCCAGCAAGGGCCTGCCTGGTGTAGTACAAAAAGAGAGAGTAAGAGAGCAAAACCATTTCCTTAAATAAACTTGGGCTGGGCTGGAGAAACGGCTCAATGAAAGGCACAGGCTGCTTTTTTGGTGCAGGTTCGATTCCTAGCACTCACAAGGTGGCTCACAACCAAATGTAACTTCAGGGGATCTAACACCCTCTCCTGACCTCCTCAGGTACTTGGCAATCACTATAATGCACAGACATACCTGCGGGCAAAATACCCATTCAAATAAAATAAATATATTTGTTAAAGGAATTTGTTCTCATGGAATAGAGTTAGTTTTTCATGTGAGTAGAGCCTTCTGGACCTAAACTTCTCTTAAAGGGCCACATGTCCACACCATCGCATCACAGGTATATGTCAGCAGTAGGTTTAGAGGGATGGGCAAGCTGGAATAATTACAGGATTAGTCACATACATGTGATATACCATGTCTTATTCTCATCTTAGTCTCCATGATGGAAAATTCCAGTGTACCAGAGACTGACAAGGGAGAGAAGGAACACGCCACTCGAGACCCTGGCTTGATCACGGGTGAGTGTCACCTACTGCATTTAGAACAGATGTAATATTTGACCTCCTGGTCGTGTGTCCCGTGGCCTTTTTCAGTCCTTGTTTTCCTTGAGCTTCTACCTTTATGAGGTATGAATTGCTACCTTGTCCCATCTTGACTTGGTTGTCTCTTGATTTCCTTAACCTACTACTGAGTCCTGTTATTTTTGCTAACCACCTAACTCTACAAACTCTCCTTAACTAACCCTACTTCTTCCTCTGGGTTCTTTTACTTTAAAAGGATTTTTTTTCTCATGGGTACGAGTGCCCATGAATATTGTTATGTGTACCAAGTATGTGACTGGTGCTCATAGAGGCTAGAAGGGGGCACTGGATCCCCTGAAACTGGAGTTACAGGCTGCTGTGGGCCACAGAGTAGGCACTGAGAATAAAACACAGGTCCTCTGGAAGAGCAGCCAGTGCTCTTCCACTCCTCCTCTGGGTTCTTAAATTCTCAATTTCACTGCTTTGCCTTGTCTTTGTTTATATTTTATTCGGGAATTAAACGCAAGACTTCACACACGCTATGACAGCACTGACCACTGAGCTACAGACCCTGCCAGGCTCTCCTCCGTTCATAGAAAGTTCACTCGCTCCCGAGTTCTTTCTTGCTGCCTTTACATGGAAGAGGTCCACACTTCTATTTACGTCAGTCTCCATTCCATCCCATGTTCCTTTTATTAAAAGCTTATTACATGCTTACCGATTTGTTTCTTCAGTTATTAGTGAATTATTTGTTTGTGGCAGGGGTCATGCAATGTATAAGGAAGTCAGAGGGCAACTTTTAGGAGCTGGTTCATCCCTTTCATTATGTGGGTCCCAGGAATCAAACTCAGGTCACCAGGCTTGGCGGCAAGCACCCTTATCTGCTGTGCCATCTCACTGGCCCTTTCATTCTATTCTTTCTATGCCTTTAGTCAAATGTCCTCTCCCCTAAACTCAACACTTCTAAAATTTCAAGTAGCATCCTTGTCCACAAAACAGCTTGTTCAAAGCATCATATACTCCCGGCCCTTTGTTTCTGTGTGTAGAGACAGATCTAGATTCATACACATGCACACGCAAGTAGCCACCAATGGCTCTTGAGTCTTCTCTTCCAGGTGTATTGTATATGACCATAGTCACTCCCTTAATATAGGCCCTAATCATCTTGTGGCTTCAGCTCTTCTTCTGGTCTAGGCTTAGTGCCATGGAAACATAGCCTTGCTTTTGCTGCCTGCGCACTTGTGTTTTGAGAACCTTTCTGGATTCCTTTCTGCAACATACAAGATAAGCCCTTCTTCTGCATAAGGTGAACTCTGATACCTACCTCTGTATCCCTGCATCGAGAAAGCCCCTGCACATTTCATGATGCTCTGAAGACATCATCCTGTCTCAACAGCCCTGCCTTGTCTATCCTCCTGTCCCACAGCAGGGAGAGGCTTCACCCTAATGGTCTTACTTCCATTTCAAGGCTGAAGTCTACTGAAAGCATCCCTGATGTATGATGTATGCAGCCTCTGGGGTCCACACTTGTCTCTGGATTCCTAGACATACCATTCTATAAGTACACATGGTTCTGGAAGTTAGCATATCTTGCTTTTGTTTGCCTTTTTAATGTATTTATTTGTATAAGGAAAAAAATGATCCCCAAAGCATAGGGATTATGTCCTAGGCAGGTTCAAGAACTATGTTCTCCATGTAGCCACCGTTCCTTGATCCTGAACCTGTTGGCTGAGGTGAAGGACACTGGACAGAATTACATACTAGTTTGAGATGATTTTTAAAGAGCTCATCAAGTGTCTCCCCAGTGCCTTTACCAAGGACCACATCTAACCTAGTCAGGGTATATGGCATTTTGTTTTATTTGGATAGATTTTACCAAACCCCTTAGTAATCTCCTCGGATACTGAGCCACGCTGTGCTGAACAAGCATTCCTCGTGGCTACTTAAAAGTCCCAGACTGCAATTTCAGTCAGTATTCTTGTGTGCTTTCTCTAGAAATGAAAAAAAAAAAAAAAGAACTAAATATCTGCATTATTTAAAAAAACAACTTTTCAAGTCCTCCATGGGATGGCTTTATCTCTGTTGCTCATTTGCTTGTTTCAGAGAACTAAAGAGCATACAGTGAATGACTTCTGAGGTAAATCTGGCCCATCTCCTGAGCTGAGCTGTCTTTTGATCCATACTGCACTGGAGAAGTAATATAAATATGGGTGTGTGTGTGTGTGTGTGTGTGTGTGTGTGTGTATGTATATATTTGTCCTGGCTGCATCCCCATTGCTATGTTAAAACAACCTCACAAAAGCAGCTCGAAGGGAAAAAGAACTTATTCAGCTTACAATTCCAGGTTACAGTCTTTAATCGTGAGAAAGTCAAGGCAGGAACTGGATGGAACCAGCTGGCTCCATTCATAATTCAGAGCAGAATGAGAATGAATGCATGCCTGCCTGGTCCTCAACTCACTTTCTTTGCTTTTACACAGTCCAGAACCCAAACCTAGGGAGTGGTGCCACCCATAATGGCCTGAGTCGTCCCATTCAAGTTATGTAGTCAAGGCTTTTCCCACAGACATTCCTGCAGGCCATCATGATGTAGCCACTCCCTCACTGAGATCATCTGTTTGTAGGTGATTGTAGGCTGACAATTAAAATTAAGTGTCACAGCCATGTGTGGTGTCATACGCCATTTAACCCCAGCACTAAGGAAGTGGAGACAAGTTGGTTCCTGTGAATTTAAAGCCTGCCTGGATTACATAGCAAGTTCCAGGCTGGTCAGGGCTGCATAGATACCTTATCTCAAGAAGAAGAAGAAGAAGAAGAAGAAGAAGAAGAAGAAGGAGGAGGAGGAGGAGGAGGAGGAGGAGGAGGAGGAGGAGGAGGAGGAGGAGGAGGAGGAGGAGGAGGAGGAGGAGAAGGAGAAGGAGAAGGAGAAGGAGAAGGAGAAGGAGAAGGAGAAGGAGGAGAAAAAGTAGAGAAAGAAAGTCGAAAACTAACCATCTCGTTCCACAATGACCAAAACCCAAACTGCCTAACGCTCTCTCATTCTCCTTACAGAAGCCAGTGCTCAGCATACAGGACTGGCTAGGAGGAAGAGTGGCATCCTGTTGCTCACGCTGGTGTCCTTCCTCATTTTCATCCTCTTCATCATCATTCAGCTCTTCATCATGAAGCTTCGTAAGGCACATGTGATATGGAAGAAGGGTAAGTGGACAGAGAACCCCTGGAGGTCTGTACGAATCCTACAGCTGACTAGACGAAAGGGAAAGACTGCCAACCAAAGCTCCTCAGCTGCTGTGCAAGCCGACCGGTGAAGGCGTCACTCCAATAAGCGATCATTCATTTCCTGACAAACATGGGCTGTGGATATCCAGGGAACATGCTTGAGAAGTGTCAGATAGACAGAAACTAAAGAAGCTATGGAGTTTGTGCTAGACTACAGAGGCTCTTGTTGGCAAACGGCTGAGCCAATTTACCCATTCATTCCGTGAGCCTTCCCTGAGTATCCACTGAGGCCAGGTATCGTTCCAGGTTCTGGGACTACGTGAGCTGATAAAACAGGAGATCCTTGTGTTCCTTGTGTTCTAGTTATGGAAACACATCTGCTGCCTTTGTATTTTACAAGAATGTGCTCGGCCTTACTCGTCCATAAGACACCAGTCATTTCCCCCTAAGTGGTCTAATGAAAGGGTTACCATCAAAACCGAAATCATAGCAGTCGTAATAATGACACAGTAATAAACAAATCAAAATGAAAACATAGTATAGAAGACCCCTGTTAAAAATACATATATACTCAACACGTAACAGAGCTCAACATGACTTCTGAAGTTGTTCGGATTAATTCTATAAACTTGTTTTATAAACGTGTATAGGATGAAACCCTTTCTTCGTGAGGTTGGGAAGCTGGAGGAATGGGAGGAGGGGAGCATACAATACTGTCTTCTAGATGTGGCCTGGCTGCTGGCATCAGGAGCACAGAGCCGCTGTGACAACTTGTATAAGAGCTGCAAACACACAGAAAAGACGTGGTAGTAGAGGGAGACCAGTTGGGGAAAATACTGGGGTCAGCAGGAGTGGGAGGCAGTGGAAAAGGCAATGGGGGGCGGAAATGATCCCAATATATCATATAGAAATCAAAAACTTAAAAACTAACTTTAAAGGAATTCTCTCTTCAGACGCAAATGTCCTATACTGTCCGTTGCAACAGCCACACGATGACTGTCAAGTCCCTGACTTGCCATGAGTCTCTATAAGCTACCCAAACATAATATGCTATTTGGGGTATACCAGTTAGCTAAAATGCACTGTGAAATTGATTTCTCCTCCTCTTCCCCCCCCTTTTTTTTTAACTGTAACTGTTAAAGAATTTTAAATGACCTGGCTTACAGGGCTGCAGGACAAAGCTCATTTAGTTACTTATGTCCCAGGGCCTCTAGTAACAGAAAATTCTTTGTAATGACTCAAAATACTGCATCTTTGAATATCTCTGACTTAAAGGCATCACTCTTGATAGCTCAGTACGAGCTTATCTGGATAAGAAATAACTCATTATGGACAGGCCCAAGGAGATGACCAACAATGGACAATGAGAGGAGGACGAATAGCATGTGTTTTCTCTCACGTGCAGAGAATGTATATGACAAGAAAGCAGAAGGAAGCCTGGGAGGAGACAAGAGATCGAAGGGGTGGGTAAAAGAGAGATGGCGGGCAGTAAACACGAGAAAAATACAGTGATACTTATATGAAGAGATGCCATGACCAAGGCAACTTATAGAAGAAAGCGTTTAACTGGGGACTTGATTACAGTTTCAAAGGATTAGTCCATTATCATCATGGTGGAGAGTGTGGCAGCAGGCAGACAAGCATGGTGCTGGAGAAGTAGCTAAGAGTTATACGTCTTGATCCACAGGTAGAGAGGGGAACTGGGCCTGGTGTGGGCTTTTGAAACCTCAAATTCCACTACCGGAAATATACCTCCTCCAGCAAGGCCACGCCTTCTGATCCTTCCCAAACAGCTTCAAGCCTTGATGACTAAGCATTCAAGTTTGTGTGAGCCTATGCAGGTCATTCTTATTCAAACCAGCACAATGTGCATGAAAAGGCCATAATGAAATATTTTGTACACTCACCAAATCAAGTAAACAGTCATCTGTCCATAAAATAAATACATATAAGCAAGCTGAGACAGGGTCTGATGTTCCATTTGTGCAGGAGGCAAATGGCATAGTATTATTTCAAAGTCTCTCACTGACGACTGGCCACCATCATTCTGTTAGGGCTGTGGCAATTGTTCCTTTCTGAAGGACAGTGCTTGCTGTTATCCTACCTAGTCTTTTGACTTCATCCCTTACGGGGCTCTTGGGTACACCAGAAAGATGACATATTGAGCTAATGGATACGTGGGACCCAGGAGGGCGTGACATCTCAGCAATGACATGCTGTCATCACATCCAAACCTCCATTTCCAGTGTCCTCTGCAATGTCAGAAATCAGTAACCTGACTTTCTTTTCTGGCAGAAAATGAAATTTCAGAGCAAGCTCTAGAAAGCTACAGATCAAGATCTAACCCTGAAGAAACATCCTCCCAGGAGAATAACAACCAGGGTGAGTCCAGTGTGTGGCCCGGGAATCAAACAGTGAGGGTCATCTGTAGAATCGCCTCAAGAAAAGTGGGGAGGGGACAGAATCAGAGTTTGGTTGGATTTGATACACTTTCATTTGATGTATACTAGTTAAGGAAGTTTACCTTTAAATGGTTAAATTCATGCAGTAGAAGGTCTTCCGCTTTACGAAGGCCAGCTCTGACGTTGTGGTCACACTCAGGGTCACTATACAGCCTGAGATGCATAGCATCTACACAAAACCTCAGTCAACGAAGCACCTTCCACGTCACCCCACGCATTATTCGGTCAGGCAGTAAACAACCTAATTCTTTCTGCATCCTTGAAGTCTATCACGGAGCCTGGCACAAGTGGCATGTCTGATACATTTTCATTGAACAAATCAATTCAAGGCCTAATTAATCCAAAGAGAAATATTTGGGGTCTTTAGATGACTTCATTGCAATGCTTTCAGCAAAATAAGAGTGAAAAAAAATTCTCTAAAAGGGGAAGGAGAGTGAATGGGTGTGGGCTGATGAATGGGAGTATGGGTCTACACATAGGAATCTATACATGTATTTCTGATTTTTTTTTTAACCTAGTAGGCAGAAACTGGGTCAAAAGCAAGGCAAGAATTTTATACCTTCTACCTGCCATAAGTCCTCCGCAAATTAACTTCTTCAACTTGCCAGGCTTTTCAAGCAATGCACTGGGCTTTGCTGTTTCTCTGTTTCTCTGACTGAGGGTTTTTGTAGGAGCTAGTCTCTTAAAAACACCTGAGCCTTTTTGTTTCATCTTGACCTTCTGAGTGTGAAATGGACTTCTAGTAGGACAAGAGATGCAGTGACCACACGATGGGTCAATGCGTGAAAACCACCTACTGTCTGTTGGCGTGTGAACCACAGGCGAGTGGCACCAGTATTTGTGTAGATGCCTGTTGTGTTCTCCCGCTGCAAGAGACGGTAAAGCAGTGGTAAGAGCTTCACCAGAGAAAGGAAAGCCCTCACCCCAGGCGCTGAATAAGCCAACACCCTTGTGGTTTCATTTGGAGAAAACTTGAAATGGATGCCCGCACTCAGGCGTCCCTGCGCAGGCAGAAGGTGACGTGGGGCGCCCTCGGTCCATCTTCATAGGCAGGAGGACTTTCTCCTGGGCTCAGATTTCCATTTTCTTCCTGTGCTCTACAGGTTTGGGTTTTTGTTATTTGTTTGTTTGTTTGTTTCCACTGCTTTGGCCAAGGACAGACAAAGGAAAGAAGGCTTTATGTGAGCTCTGACTTTCAAAGGTCTCAGCCCACCACGGTGCGGAGAGTGTGGTGGAATGCAGCTGTTCACATCATGGCAGCCAGGAAGTGCTGGGGATAGAGGGGGGGAGAGTCCATTTGCTCCCTGGCTCCCTCATTTTCCTCCCTTTGATTCCACTGGGCCTTGCCTGTCAGTTGGTGCTTCTCACTCTGTGGGCTGTACTTCAGCCTCACTAGAAACAACAGATACCCCAGAACCGCTTGACTGATCTTTCTAGATGTTTGTCAATCCAATCGTGTTGACAGTCAAGATAATTAGCATAACCCTTCTTGCCTCCTGGTCTCAGGCCCAACACTGCAGTCAGTGTTTTATGCTTTCAAAAGATCAGTGTCTGAGGCTTTGAGAGTTCGACTCCCCAACCTAGTGTTTCCCACAGGCCTTGTTATTTTCTGTTATGTGATTGTGCTGAAGGCAACGTGTTATTTTCTGCAGCTAAGTATTTTATTTCAGTTTGGTTAGCATATTATGTAACATAAGTTGCTTTTTTTTTCCCCCATTAAGGCATAACAATGCATTTAGAATACTCACATATGCCAGATTGTTGTAGGTTAGGTTTTATAACTAAAACGTGACCTCCGAGGAGCTTCGAATACATGAATGCAGTGCTGTTCAAAGCTCATGTTTCCCGTGCTTCTCTTTCAGCTGCCCAGTCTAAGCGTTGCATGAACTACATCACACGGTTATACTCGGGAGCCAAAACAAAGAAGAGTGCCCAGCATTGGAAGCTGGAAGGCAAGCACAGTCGTGTCCCGGAGAGTATTGTGTAGTGTTCCCTGCAATAGAAGCTAGGATTTCAGGGCAGCAGCAGCAGGCCCTGGGAAGGATCGTAAGTACTGTGACCTGAAAAAATAAAAACGTCCATCAACTACAATTCAAAACAGTGTCCATTGAGCCAGGGCAGCCACACAAGGACCAAGCCGTGGACAGAAAGCTCCTCGTTGAAAGAAAAACATAGAAAGAACCTATTATGACTGACACTACCTCAGAGCTAGAGAACTCAGCTAAGTCTTTTGGATCAGGGTCAAAATGACCAGTGAGTATGTGACCTCGGAGGGAGCAGCAGTTTTTAGATATGGGGCTGGAGTGGAACTATCTGAATCGGTTTAAAAATCTTTCCTTCTGGTCAAGAAGAACTTTAGCGTGAGAAGTACCCAAAAGAGAGCTGAGACACCAGCACCCTGCTTTCAAGATGGTCTCTCAGAAGAGGCCATGTGGATGACGGAGGAAATGCATGCATTGGACATGATGACCCAGAGATGCACAACTCTCGACACAAGAGCTGAATTCAAGTGCCAAGAGGCTTCCTTATGAACTGTGAGCCAACCTGACAGGCAATTTTTAACCTCATTACACCATGGCAAAGCATGGACAGAGGGAAACCATGAGTTTGGTTGGCAGGCTGTGGAATTCATGAATAGCTTTCGGAACTTTAATAAAGACCGGAGTGAGTCTTTTTAGAGGCTGTTGTGCCCATTGATTATCTGTACAAAAATGACTGGTAATTCTTTTTTGTAAAAAAAAAAAAAAAAAAATCAATTTAGAGGATATGGCAAATTCTGATTTCATAGAAATGAAGCATTTCTCACTAGTTGGATCTGAGGAAACCAGTTTGCAAGTATTACATGCACACACCTGTGCGTGCTTGTACCCACCCATGCACACAAATACATACACACACCTATATCGTGAATGTGCTATTGTAGACACCAGCTCCTCCTGGTCCTATCCCTCCTGTGATGACTGTTTTCATTTAACGATCACAAAATTATAGCAAAGTATAAAGACAGCATAGAGAACCTTCCTCAATTGAGAGTGGGTGGGCCTGGTGCTCAACACACCTTAAACCCTCTGATTACCCCAAGAAAGACACATACCTCCACAAAGCAAACATCTAAGTCAGGAATGCAGCATCACTGTCTTCCACTCACGTTCCTTGGATGCTGTGGTGGTTGGAATGAGGATGACCACCCAGGCTCCTGTGTTTAAATGCTTGGTCACCAGTTGGCGGAACTACTTGGGAGGGATTAGAAGGTGTAGCCTTGTTGGAGAAGGAGTGTCACTGAGGATGGGCTTTGAGGAGCCCCAAACCAGGCTCTGCCTCACTCTCTTCCTGCCTGCCGATCAAGGTGTAAAGCTCTCAGCTACTGTTCTAGCACCATGACTGTCTGCTTCCCACGGTGATAATAGACTAACCCTCTAAAACTATGAGCAAGCCCTCAATTAAAGGCTTGCTTTTATACGAGTTATCTTGGCCACGATGTTTCTTCACAGTAATAGAACTGTGACTAAGGCAGTCACCAATCAAACTTTTCCTATTGTCCCAACTGTCCTGAAGACCCCAGTTCACTTCTCATTTCATCTTCACCTCTGCCTGTGTGGGGTTATTTATCTGTTTGTTTCTCTTTTCATGACCTGAGTGTTTGCAGTTCAGGGTGATGATTTCACACAGCAGCTCTCAGCTCGGTTTTGTCCAATGTTTCTTTGAGATCAGGGTCAAGCTAACACTCGTACTGGGCTCTCAGGGAAGCCTGCTAAGATTTTCTTTCTTGTGTATTATTTACCGCACTTGATTTATGGTGCTCAGTGTGGCTCATGTGGTGCTGTTGGAGATCTTCACTGCAAGCTTACATTCTTCCCTATAATGGTTTGAATATCCTTGGCCCAGGGAGTGTCACTATTTGGAGGTGTGGCCTTGTTGGAGTAGGTGCGTCACTGTGGATGTGGGCTTTAAGACCCTCATCCTAGCTGCCTGGAAGTCAGTCTTCTCCTAGCAGCCTTTAGATGAAGATGTAGAACTCTCAGCTCCTCCTGCACCACGCCTGCCTGGATGCTGCCATGCTCCCACCTTGATGATACTGGACTGAACCTCTGAACCTGTAAGCCAGCCCCAATTAAATGTCATCCTTATAAGAGTTGCCTCGGTCATGGTGTCCGTTCACAGCAGTAAACCCATAACTAAGACATTCTCCTTTAAAATTTTGCTTGTTGTTTTCTTCATTAAACTTCAAAGCCACTCACTTCTTTTCTTAGGCCTGTACTTTCTTAGATTCTGGTTCCCTCTGTTATTCAGTGGGTTGTAATCTGTGCCTTACAAACTGATCCATTGCTCATCTCACAGTCAAACTGTGGGCGCCAGCTTCTCTGTCCTCCTGACAGACATGCGTCCATCTTCAGGCACCCTGTTTGCTTTCTGTTCTACACATTCAAAGATTCCCTGAGCCAGCCCTGAAATCAGCAACTTTCTAAGAAGTCCTAGGCCTGTTTAATGGATGTTCTAAGTCACAGAGGCACAGGGAACAGCAAGAAAGGAAGCTGAGACCAGCTGTCCCTCAGAAATGAGCTTTCTTAGGAGAGAGAGCCTTGCAAACATTGGGAACAAGACTGGGCTTTGGGGTGGGAAAGAATGCAAAAAAATAGCTTATGGGGAAGAAAAGATAGCCACTGTTGGGAGACCTAAAGGAAGGAGGGGTGTACCTTTGGAGAGATCACTTCAACAAAGCAGATATCTAACCTTTGTTAACCTTTGTGCTTTGGTGGGCTGGTGGCAAGTTCTACACTATATGACTTGGTCTCACACAGCCTACATGACAAGGAGCCAGGTACTGGATAGGGCCATACATTTATCTTGCAGCTTTTAGGGGGATGGGCTGCAAGGCCACAGCATGGCACAGCCTTATAACTCTGTCCAGAGAGGCATGGCTGATTTGGGGGGAGATGACAAGAAGTTGCAAAGAGAGCCTGCGGTCTAACAACGGACACTGGCAT
Organism: Rhabdomys pumilio; assembly: GCA_030674055.1. Taxonomy (NCBI): domain Eukaryota; kingdom Metazoa; phylum Chordata; class Mammalia; order Rodentia; family Muridae; genus Rhabdomys; species Rhabdomys pumilio. Next base: position 1,317,197 of record JANHMN010000024.1, on the reverse strand, counting down.
TTAGAAGCCAGGACTTGTGATGGTTGCCATTGCTTTTGAGGTGACATCATTGTTGGGTCCTCTCAATGGACAGAACTTTGGATTATTCATATACGTGTATGTAATGTGTATATGTGTGTGCGTGTTGGTATATATTCAAGTCTATTGAAACCATGAGCTAAAACTAGAGTCTCTCTTTCTGGAGTCATAATTCCATCCTCTGAGAGAAGTTTTTGTATCTCCAATGTATTTGCCAATTTATCGATTCCCTGTGTGGCGGTCATCTCCCAGTTCTGACACTGCCCTTTGTCCTTAGGACGTCCTCCTCCTGAAAAGGCTCCAACTCTGTGTACTTCTGTCTTCGCTTCCTCCATGTAGAGTCTTTGCTCATTAAACATGGGTTCTGCCACCTCATAGTGTGTGGCCCCTCTGTGTGGAAGCCTTTGACACGTACACTGCTGTGTGCCAGTCGTCTCACCCATTCAAGGGTAGCTCTCTGTGGGGCACTGCCTCCTTCCTAGGCTGGGGCTCTCATGCTCTCACTGGAGCTCCACTTGTTCTTAGTCACACACGTGTGGCCACCTGCTTTGTCTTCAGGATGGAACTGTTTGGGAAGAATGTAGCTGTGGGGGGCTGAGAGAAAGGGAGTGAGCCAGGTACCCTGCTTTCCAAGGGAGTTTTAGTGTGCAAAGACGACTCATCGACTCATCATCATTTTGTAGCACCTCTGTGCCAGTCATCCATGGAGCCACCAACAGTTTCAAAACAATCCAGGAAGAAGCACCCTAACCTCAGAGAGGTGCTAATCACCCACACAACACCCACACCATCTGTTATTTGGCGAAGATAACAGAGAAAATGACAACCACCCAACAGGCCGAGTATCCTGAAGTCACGAGACACCCCCTGCAGATGAAGAAGGTGGTTTGAACTGCTGACCATTAATGAGCCCACTAATTTAACCCAACAACATAATCTCCCATCATTTCCACTGGCTGGAGTCATGATAATTTGCAATATTCATAAAGGGAGTTTGATCTAGATGAAACGAGGTTGGTTGGTTTTTTTCCATCCTGAATCTTCTAAGGGAGAAGCAGTCCTCTTCCTTCCTGTAATACACTCATGAGCAGGTCTGTTATCTGGGCTGAAATATGTTAATTTCTCCCATCATGTCTCCTCCTCCTAAAACCTGGTCACAGGAAGCAAAAATGGCTTGTATTCTCCCCAAATGCAGCACACAGCCTATGGGTTTCCCATCCTCTCAGCATGCTTGGGTAGCAGCACCTGACTCCCATTCTGCTCCTCCCAGAGCCAGCACTGTCCGTCCTTCCTCATCCATTTTCAGAGGCCTAGATCCTTTTTCCAAGCAGCCCTGCTCCTGGCTTCTCAAGGATAATGATTTCAGGTTCATCCCTGGGTTCCTCCAGAGATGCTTCCCACCGTCATCGGACCCATGAAAAGTGTGTCTGCCTTCTCAGCTCTCCATAATATATCCTCATATCAAATTACCTCGGTTAGAACAACGGACATCGTTTTTGACTTCCCAGTACGGCCTGTCATTTGTACTTATCATTCCAACCCTCCTTACTTCTTCAGTTATATCAAAGCATAAGCCACGTAGCTGTTACAGAGGAGGGAGGTGGGCCCAAACTCAGGGGTTCTGTGTTAAGAGGGTGGTGTGTCTCTATCGGTAGCTGCTGGAGTGATCTGCGCTGACCAGTGGCTGAGAAGGTGGGCCAGTGTGAACGGTTCTCTTTTGATTCCAAGGAATAGCTCACCCCGGAAGCCACAGTGGAGAATGAATGTTTTAGCATGGGTTTCCTCCACATGTCTGAGGTTCCTGCGATGGTAAGTTGTGCAACGGAGTGAGCAGAATACGACCAACGCTTCAGATAGCTTGTTTTTACTTTGTCAGTGGACAGGGTCTTACTGGGCATGTATCGGAAAGGTCCCTGCTTTCAAAACAAAGGAAGAAGATTAGCTATAAATAAGAACCAGTTTGAAAGGTGGTAAGATTAGGTATGAGGTTGTTTTCCAATTCCCTGTCTTCTGTTATTAGCAAAGCAAGTGGTCTGTAGACATCTTGCTCCTTGAAAGGTAGTTATTCAGTTATATCTGTAATGTGAATATAATTTCCAGCATGTCTCTTCTTTGTCTTTGAAAATATTTTTTGACAGTGAGACATCCTACACACTGTAAAAGTATGTCTTGGAAGGCAGAGACAGGCAGATTTCTGAGTTCGAGGCCAGCCTGGTCTACAGAGTGAGTTCCAGGACAGCCAGGGGCTACACAGAGAAACTCTGTCTCGGAAAAACAAAACAGAGAGAGAGAGAGAGAGAGAGAGAGAGAGAGAGAGAGAGAGAGAGAGAGAAGTATTTAAAAGGAACATCGACCACAAAAGTCAAGAAATACTGTGTCAAAAACACTCTTCCTTCTGGAGCTGATCGGAGTAGAGTCCTAATCGTACATAAATTCCTACTTGGCTTTTTTTTTTTTTTTTTTTTTTTTTTAACGTTTTGGCTTTGCTGTGTGCTCGTCTACAAACCCAGGAGAAATTTAGTAAACTTTAATTTTTATGTTACCACATTCTCCACTTTGGATGCCGTGTGAGATACTTTCCTCATAGCTGTGACAAAATGCCCGACAGCGAGAAGAGCCGATTATTTCGGCTTAAGGTTTCAGTCCATCGAGGTGGGGAAGGCATAGCCAAATCTAAGGGCGTGGCATAAGCATCCTGGATCACTGGGGAAAAGAAGGAGAACTCAGCAATCGGCTCTAATCCTCAGAGGCCAGCCCCAGTGACCCACCTGCAAACCAGACCCCCAATCACACAGAAACCGCCACCAGCTTGGGAACCAGGTGTTCAAACCCATGAGCCCTGGTAGGTTTCAGATTTAAGCCGTCAAGATGCATAAAAACACATGCTTCCTTCGGGTGAGTGCCTCAAGGTGAGGTTGCTGGGGACTAAGGAGTGTCTGCATAGCTCAGAAAATGTCTACCCCCAAATGCCTCCAGTTGTCACACCTGAGAGTCCTTCATCCATATAGTCTTTTACACTTGGCCCTCGGATCTGGTGTGTTTCTCTGCCCGCTGTTCCTTCGGGTGTTTTGGCCTTTTGAGGCAGGATCTCACGCTCCTGATCCTCCAGCCACTCCCTCTGAGTGCTGAGACTCAGAGGTTGGTGGCGTTGCCAACACATGGCCAACTTTTCGCCCTAAGATGCCTGTGTGGTGAGTGTGCTTCCCCGTGTGGCTTTAATTTTCCCCTCTTCTGATTATTAACGAATTAAGTTCCTCTCCAATAAAGGGCAAATGCTTATTGGCCACTTGTTTTCTTCCCTCCGGCCTCCTCCTGGCTCTTCGTGCCTTCCTTCCATTCACTAACTGGCTCTTTTCTCCTTGGGGTGTAGGTCTTCGCCTACCCCAGCAGCATCACCGAGGCAGGGCTCTCTCCCTGCCTTTCCTCCTCCTCCGCGGAGTCGGAGTGGCTAGACCTGAGCATCCCGAGCCGGGAGTCCCCCGCGCCGCCGAGCCCGCGGCCCCGAGCGAGCGGCGCGGTGTTGGCCGCGGTCTCCAGGCAGCGGCGGGCGGGGCGGGAGCCGCCGCGGGAGCCGGGGCTACGGAGGTTGCGGGGGCCAGGGGCGCGGCTGCCCAGCAGCGCTGGCAGGTGACGGGCGGTTCCGGCGGGTGGGAAGGGGCCGCGCGAGCGGGCTCTACCGAGAACTCCGGGGTGGGCGCGAGGGAGCGGGCACAGTCAGTGGTCTGGGAGGAAGGACCGCGCCCAGGCAGGGCTGATCCCTCAGGCTGGGGCAGCCCTGTCCCCAACCCCTTGTCCCGATCTCCAACCCGCCACCTCTGGACCTTCAAACGCCCCCCCACCCCCCAGCAGCCTGTCCTGACCCTAGAGGCGAAAACCCTGCGATCCCCATGGGACGGCACCCCGCCTGTTCCAAACAGGACAACTTTAGATCCCCCCTTCATCCTAAGCCGGCCTCGTTGTCCCCTGACCTAGCCGATTTGACCCCAACCAGTGGCAGAAACAGAAGACCTAAGCAGGATCCAGGAGAATTGGTGGTTTCTTAGTCCCTAGAGGACGTGCCCCATGCCTTCCTTGTTTACTAAGAAGTGGATTGGTCAGGAATCGCAGAGGCCCAACCGTTGTTTTCTGTTTTTTTTTCATTGGCTTTTTTTTTTGAGGGGGGGAGTGCTGGGGGGCAGTACAGGGCCTCACTAGAGAGTTACTCTCATGAAATACAGCCCACTAAACTTATTCAAATGATCGGGTCTTTTTCTATAATTCTCCTCCCCTCCCCCACCCCCAACCCCTTTTGGGGAATATTTCACTCTGTTCGTTCACATTCTTTCCAAATTCTACTACTCTGTCAACAACTAAATTATTGTCATATATAGATAGCCATTACTTATTACTACGAAGCATCCTGGGTTCTCATTTAAGAAAAGACAGAATGGAGGATTTTAATTATTGTATAAAAACAATTCTGAAATGAATTGAGATTCCCCCACCCCACCCCACGCCCTTGCTGGAGTTGTGGATGAAACCCCACTCATCACGCATGTGCTAGCAGTGAGCTACAGCCCCTACCCTGTTTTTCAAGGGTTTTTTTTTTTTTTCAGCTTTTTCTTCAAAACTCCAAGTACAGTGAGCTTTTAAACAACAAATCTGGTGTTTATAGAGGCTTGGATTTAAAACGTTTTCATTCTTGCTGCCTTCTTAAAAAAAAAAATCCTGCAAGAGGAAATTGGTATTAAAATGTGTCAGAAAGCAATATGTATACTAAACCAGAGACTGATTGCAGGCAAACTAATCTAAAATTAGGCCATGACATATTGGTCCGCCAAGAGAGCTCGGAGTTAAGCAGAGAATTGCTCCATGTTTGTTTAAGTATGAGCACAACCTTTTGTCTGTCATGTTTGTAAAGGTGCTTTCATCCAAGGAGCAGACCGTGTCCTTGGAAACCCTAGCAACAAGGTCAATACAATAATAATTCAAGGAACAGGAATCAGGTCAAGGTATTTTTAATTAAAAACTGGATTTGCCAAAAGAATATGAGCAAGCCAGTCAAAACAAATTTGAGTATAGCCTCCAATAGTAAAATGTATACTGTCTCTCTCTCTCTCTGATTCTCTTTCTCATATTCTCTCTCATATTCTCTCTCTCTCTCTCTCTCTCTCTCTCTCTCTCTCTCTCTCTCTCT
>JANHMN010000024.1:1294966-1311993 GCA_030674055.1 Rhabdomys pumilio | reverse complement strand
TCTCTCTCTCTCTCTCTCTCTCTCTCTCTCTCTCTCTCTCTCTCTCTCACACACACACACACACACACACACACAGAGTCCCCACAGCATAAAAGCAATAAGACAGAAAATAAACCAAAACCCTGAGTAGAGATGGAAGGCAATCCAATTTAGACCATCACCTTCCAATCCTGTGCTGACTCAGAGCACCTGTTCTGAAAACTGTCTTGTGGGTCACTAGAGCAGCCCCTGGAGACGTGAGGGTTCCCTTGGAATCACACTCCTACATACTTTTCAAGGGTCGCCATGACTCCTAGCTGTAATGCAGGAGCAGCCTCCCCTACTCAAGAGCAGCACCTAATCCAGGTAGGTGACATCTAGCCTCTGCTCTGAGTCACTTGGGGACAGGATTCACAGACCTTTCGTTAAACAGTTTGAAATTTTTATTTTATTTTTTTATTTTTTATTTTTAGATAGGGTCTCATGCAGCACAAACCGGTCTCCCTCCAATGCCTGGTCTTTCTTCCATCTCCAAAGTGCTTAGCTTTACCAGTATTTACCAACACGCCTTGTTTATTGAACATTTTAAACCGTTATTATTACATTGTTGTTGTTTAATACTGAGCTGAGATTGATCTCTATATAATGGCCACCAAATTGTACACTGCTCCCTGGCAGCAGCCTGGATAGCAAAAGCCTTTTCTAAATGCTGAAGCCTGCTTACACTGGTCTAGGAAAGAAACAGTCTGTGTATTATAGTTCCGGGTTGGGGAAACCACGCTTTTCTCTCCTTTACTCTGTAAATGGTAAGCTGAGAACCAGTCTGGTGCATCTGTGGCTGCTACTGAACAAGATGCACGCACACACACACACACACACTTGCCCTGAGCATCTGAAATAAAGCCACCAAAAAGCACTGCTCACAATTAACCATTTGGCTTGTTTGTAAGAAGCCCTTGGAAGCTGGAAACAAAATCCGCTTTCAAGCAGCCATTAGATTTGCTCAATAAAACCTCATTCGATTGCCCGGGCTGCTTATGAACCCTAAATCAGATGTGTTTCTGCAGAGAGAAAAACAATCATTTTTCCAATAGGCCCTCCTTGCTCATACACTCAAAAGGGTGCATTCAAAAGCCCGCAGATAATATAACAAGGTTCTCTTGCTCATTCACATTTTTGACAAACATTGCCATTATGATTTCAGTAGCCGAGGAGTAACATAATTTTTTTTTTTAAAGCAATGCTTTCAAGAGCCACGATTATAAATATCGGCTAACTGCCTCTGTTAACAAGAGCGTTCCTGTTCATGTTTCTATTTTTCAGGATGAATAAATACAAACCAGTTCCCAAGCTCTCTAGCCAGTCTCCCGTCCATCACACCAACTCGAGGACCCTGCCTTCAGGCAGACCCTTTAAGAAAGAAGACTTCAACCTGATTTCAAAAGACTCCTTAGAATCGGATTCAGAAAGCCTCCCTCAAGAGGCTAAGTCCTGGTCTGATATTAAGGACCAAATCCAGGACAAAGATATGGAGCCTGACAGCCTGGAAGAGGACAGCCCGAGTGAGACAGAAGAGGCAGTGAACAGAAAAGCAGCCCACGGCACTAACAGGGAAGACCTGGGAGCTCCTGGTGCTGGTGTGAATCACAGGTAAGGAACTGGCTTGTGAAAGGCAGTAATGTTGAGTAATTCCTGGTACCTTACCAGGTGAGAAATGATGGACTGTCCTGATGTGCACTGTGCAAAAACAGGTCTCCAAGCAACCAAGGGCAGTGTGGTTTCCAGACTCATCACATTCTCCCCTCCTCTTCTTCCTCCTACCCCTCCTCTTCTCCCTCCTGTTTTCTAATTTACCAATGCAGTCATTATTGACTGGGTATAGGAGCATCAAGAACATGCCTTAAGGACCAGGAGACACTTTGGTAGGTCATGTTTCTGTGACAACAAGACAGAGGTGGGGGTAATGTATTTATTCCCAGGGTTCTGAGGGTACAGTCTGCCACCATGCAGAAGACATGGAAGCTGAAGGGACTTGGTCTGTGCTGGAGGAAGCTCGCACCAGCTTCATGCATAGCATAAACAGGAAGCCAAGTCCGATGGACCCTCAAGTGGTCCAGTTTGCAAATATCTGCTTCTCCTCACTAGACCACATTTGCAAAGGCTCCCAAAATAGAACCACAAGCCAACAGGGGGCACATTTCACATCTTAAAGGACTTGTCCAGAGAGTCACGGTGAGGTCTCCAAGAGTCAAAATTAGCCCCCAGTCCGAGGTCTCTTCCTACTTCCTCTCCTTCATTTCACTGGAGATATCAAAGTAAATGAAACTTGCCTTCACGTTAGGGAGTCTCAAAAAATTCCGTTAAAATGATGAATGCTGTCATTGGAAGGCTGAAGGCAGAGAAGAGTTTAAGACAGCTTTAGCTAAACAGGCCGGTTGAGTCTACTCAGGGTGCCCTTAAATAAGGGTGAATACTACCAACTATGGACAAAGAAGCAGCTGGCTAGCAATGATTATTACAATATGAAGATTGTGGAAATTTTTAAAGGCCCCTTTCTTTATTCTTTTTCCGCTGTTCTCCATTGTAATTCTACAGGGAACAGGTTATGGTTCCTATGTTCAAGTTGGTGGGAACGAGGCTAACAGAGAAGAAATCATTGGTCGAGGGTCATAGTGGGCTTGAAGGCATGTTGTCCGTTTGTTGTTAATGTCATGCTTTATTGGTTTTGTTTGCTTTCTGGTACTGTGGATCAAACTCAGAACCTTGAGCATACTAGGCCAGCACTCTGCCATTGAGCCAGACACACACCTATAAGCTTTTTAACTTTGAAAAAAATAAGTATCTATCCTATAAGAAAAAAAAAGAAGGGAATGATGACACAAATGATTTATATTGGGTTATTTTAAAGACACAGTCATAAATATCATTTAACTATTTCCTCGTTGGGGCTACAGGGATGGCCCAATGGTTGAGTCTGTACTGCTCCTTTCAGAGGACCCAAATTTGGTTCCCTGTAGCCACAACAGACAGCTCACAGCTGCCTATAACTCTAGCTCCAGGGGATCTGACACCTCTGGCCTTTGCAGGCTGCATTCAACTGCACACACCTACACACAGATACACAGATATACACATGATTAAAAAGAAAAAAAATAGCCTCTTTATAACCTATCATTTCATATCATTTCTCCATCTTCCTCCTCAAAAATGATGGAAACATACCGCTGTGGGCGTACACCCTCTTTACCATTCTTTTACGTGTTCATGGGTGCCTATAATCGCGATGGTGTATGCATATACACACACAACATCACTATTTTGTTGCCAATGTTAACGTTTTTGACATTTTTTTCCTGTTGTGTCTTCGCTTATCTTACAAATAAGTTCCACCGTGTGGAAGGGCAGCTTACCCGCTTCCTACTGTACCTTTCGTTGTCTCGGTGCTTGATCAAACACTCGACGAGAGGCGCCTTAAGGAAGGAAGGCTGTATTCTGGCTCACAGTTCCAAGGACACAGTCTATCATAGCAGGACAGTCAAGTCAGTAAAACCTTGAGCCTTGCGGTCTCATAGCCATGTGGTCAGGAAGCAGGAAGGGGTGGGACTACTGCTCAGCTCGCTCTCCTGATTTGTCCAGCGGGTAGGGTGGGGCTTTCACGTCACGGGTATGCCCAGAGGCATGTCTCCTACTTGATTCTCGTTCCTGTCAAGCCGACAAGCGGCATCAACCATCCTGTCTACTGATGAATGTATTTAGGCTGCTCCAGTTCTTATTTCTCACAAGTGTCTGTGTGCATCCTTCTGTGGCTGTTGGAGATGTGAGTTCCGTTAGGGTATACGGATGCAGGAAGTACCGACTCTTAGGCGGAGGAACGTGTGCCCAGTGCCTGCAGCTTGGCAGATCTCACGATTGCCCAGACACTTTAAACTTCTGAGAGGTTATAACGCTCTACTTTTGGTCAATTTTAACCGCTTGTCCCTCGTGACTTGTATGTTTTTAGCCGAAAGAGATCAGTTTAGACATACTCTTCAAGGACTGATTAACTCCAGTTAACAAAATATATATTTTGTACTTGTGATTATGGATTTGCCTCAAGCTACACAGTATTCCAGTGCCTGGAAGTATCATCAAAGACCCAGGGTAGACACTAGTGTCCTGGTTGACTGTTTTTTTTTTTTTTTACAATGTTTTAACTGAAATATATACTATGTATTCTTTCATTTATAATGTATATACATACATATATATGTATAGGAAAGAATTGACAGAGCTTGGTGACAGATCAGCTATAGAGATTGAAGAGCAAAGGGAGCTACTGATGAAGGGAAATAACAGTTACCATGTAGAGAACTTCTCTTGTGCGTCTGTAATTGTACAATATACTTTATATATGTTACCTTGCTTAGTCCTATGGCAGTCCTGGGAGGTAGATACTATAGTCAGCCCATCCTGAAGGCTGCCAGGGGGGCAAGTTCATGAAGTTGCCTCAATGCCTGTTCATTGCAGTCTGACTCGATGCTCTACGTTTTTATCCTAGCTCTGATGTGGGAGATCTATTCTCTTCAAGATAGGAAATGGTAGTAGCTTCACATATAGAAATGAGGGTACCATAAAGGAACTCTTTTTTGTTATTGTTGTTGTTGTTGTTGTTTTCCATTTTTATGTCTATGAGTGTTTTGCCTGAATGTTTGTGTGTGTACCGTGTGTGCAAGTGCCCACAGAGGGCGGAAGAGGATGTCAGATCCCCTGGAACTAGACTTAGAGACAACTGTAAGCTGCCATGTGGCTACTGGGACTCTAACCTGGGTCCTATGCAAAAAGTAGCCAGTGCTCTTAACCACTGAGTCATCTCTCCAGCCCCCAGAAATCTTCTGCATTGTACAAAGTTTTCCTGTCTGACGTTGAAGATGAAAAAAACCAAGACAAGACTCCACCTGATTCCCCAGCTGTTAGCTGTTTCTTCTTTTGATACCGTGCTTAGCAGGCACCAGATTTTAACCTTGTTCTAACTGCCAAGGGATCATCTGATTATGACACAATCCGTCTCAAAGGATCGTACTTCCAAAAGTCAAAATTATCACTAGCTCATCTTCTGGTTCAGAAGCCTTTGAATAATTCTGTTTCCCTCCGATTGCCCTGCCATGGTAATGTTTAATGGAAGACTAAACTGCAGGGCAGAGTTAGAATGGACTGTATCCTTAGCACTTGTTAGAATACAGTACCTTCTTCGCTGGGTGTTAAAAGGACCCAGTTTCTCACTACAAAGAAAAACCAAACTGAAAGACTCATTCAAATAATGTCTCAAAATTGTGGTTTGAGTATGGCTGGATATTGTTCCTTTCTCTGCCTCGTGTTAGTCGCGCAGTCCTTTCCTAGGTGCTCTGTCCCTCAAACCTAAGTAGTTATGAGCCATGATACAAATAAATTGATCTCAGGCTCTCAACATAAAATTGAAGTAGGCTTTCATTTCCCAAAGGTAGATGGCATTCTGGGGATTGTAGTTCAAAAAAAAAAAAAAAAATTAGTTCAAGCCTTGGCCTTAAACCAAGACAAACCTTTCTTCTCGCTTTTATAAGCAATAGTTTTAAAAGCTGCCTGACAAATCACTTAGCCTCATGCTCGTGTTTTGATGTTACTAGAACCCCGAGGAGTCAAAGCCACAGTTCAGTGTCTATGGATTAGAGAAAACCCTTTACTTAATGGAAATTGGAGCAGCGTCGACAGTGGTGAATGAATCACGAGTGGAGAGAGGGTCATCATGTGATAACTCTTTAAGTCCCACTCCAGAACGAGCCTCGTGACACTCAACACTCACAAAGAAGCAGATCAATGTAATGCCCAGGGCATCAGAAATAATGTCTTCAGTCCTGAAGCCTTCTGAAGTCTTGTGCAAGAAAAAAAAAATCAGAAAGCAGCCATCCAGTACCTAGTGTGTGTGCTTAATAAAGTCTTGTTTATAGGACTACTTATACACGTCTTTCCATTTGTAGAACTACTAGCTTCATATGTTATTTCCTTCCTTTTCGTTGAAGCCTCTAGATAAGCTTGATTTGATTTTTTAAAAAAATTAGTTTTTAATACAGTTCTAGGGAGTGAACTCAGGACTTCACACACATGAAGCCCCCGCCTTGAAGCAGTCCCATTATTTTGCAGATAAGAAACGGAGCCTCTAGGATGTGTGCAGAAACCATAAGTTACCAAATGACTCACTCCAAGGCTCTAATTGTAAATATCTAAATACATAATCATGCATCTAAAATGGCTTGCCGCCAAGTACTAGCTGACAGCCAGATGACCTGTGTTTGATTCCCAAGACCCACCTAGGAGAAGCAAAGACCTGAGTCCCACTAAGTTATCCTCTGACCTCCCCGTGTGCACTGGGGCGTGCACCCACACACACATAAAATAAATAAAGGAATGCAGTAAAATAAAATATGCCATTGTGGAATGATCTGATAAGGGATTGCATTTTCCTGAGTAGTAGAAAATAAAGAGGGGACTGTTGAGATGGCTGGGCAGATGGAAGCACCTGCTACCAAGTCTGAGGGTCTGAGTTTGATCCCTGTGGACCCACGTGGTGGAAATGGAAAACCAGCTTCTCCAAGTTGTTCTCTGACCTTCAAACTGGCAGTGACTGACACGTGCACACTCATACTCACAAAACAATAGTGACAGAAATGTAAAGACTGATGTAGAGCTCTCTCGGGATGGGCTAAACTGAAGCCAGAGCAAATGTACGTACAGAATCATACATTTTTGTAGTAACCCGTTTGTCTAAAGGATACTGAGTCTTCAGAGTAAATATAAGTATTATGGTATTTCTCCTTGGGTAGTGAGGTCAGGGGTCATGTTAGCCTTTATTCTTGACCACTTCCCTTAGGACAAGGCTATGTTTCTTCCAGAGTGTTCTATGGCAGTTCCTCTCATATCACCTGGAAGTCACAGTATCAGTATCCAAAAGGGAGAGGGGTGTTAGATCCTGTCTAAGGGTGCACTGTGAACTATTAATGGGAGGCAGGTTGCCTGGTCAGGCACTCCTAGTTCAGTTAACCAGTTGTTAGTGAGCTGCTAGTCAAGCACTGTTGGAAATGGATGGGGGAGTGACTTGTAATAATCAACTTTTTTTTTAACTGTGTTGTAGGATGCAGTTCCCCTCACCATCACCCCCCACTCTGGTACTTTAAAATATGTTGCTTCTAGTAATTATACAAGAATCAGGAAAAGTACTGAATGATGGATTCTAGTGCTTGAAGAATCTAAACAAACACAGGGCGGGGAGGGGTGGTAAAGAAAGCCATAGTGACGATGATCATATATCGGGAGTTTCCTCCCGCCACCCAAATTTCTCCAGCTGTTTTCCTTTCTTTTTTTCCTTCCAGCTGCTGGAAAATATTTAAGCTGAGACTAGACTAGTGTTCATTATAATGGTTGTGGGAAAATAAGAAAAGTATTCAAGATTGGTTCTAGTGTTTTAGAACTCTAAAGACCATTCCAGAAGGTTCTGGGAATTACCTATGTTGATTTCTACTGTCTGTTAATAGGTTGGCCAACTTCTTTAAATGCATACTGTGTGCCGTGGGCTTTAGGACTCCTAAACAATTTTGGAGGATAGCAGCTAAAATCTTCTTTGTGGAAATGGTTATATCAAAGTGATGCTTTTTGTTGTAGGTACTGACTGTTGGTACTGACTGTTGTAGATACTAGCTGTTGTAGGTACTAGCTGTTGTGGGTACTGACTGTTGTAGGTACTAGCTGTTGTGGGTACTGACTGTTGTAGGTACTGACTGTTGTAGGAGCTGACTGTTGTAGGAGCTGACTGTTGGTACTGACTGTTGTAGGTACTGGCTGTTGTGGGTACTAGCTGTTGTAGGTACTGACTGTTGTAGTTGCTGGCTGTTGTAGGTATTGGCTGTTGTAGGTATTGGCTGTTGTAGGTATTGGCTGTTGTAGGTACTGGCTGTTGTGGGTACTAGCTGTTGTGGGTACTAGCTGTTGTGGGTACTAGCTATTGTGGTACTAGCTGTTGTAGGTACTGACGTTGTAGGTACTGGCTGTTGGTACTGACTGTTGTAGATATTAGCTGTTGTAGGTACTAGCTGTTATAGGTATTGGCTGTTGTGGGAACTGGCTGTTGTGGGTACTGACTGTTGTAGGTACTGACTGTTGTAGGTACTGACTGTTGTAGGTACTGACTGTTGTAGGTACTGACTGTTGTAGGTACTAGCTGTTGTAGGTACTGACTGTTGTAGGTACTGACTGTTGTAGGACTGACTGTTGTAGGTACTGGCTGTTGTAGGTACTGGCTGTTGTAGGTACTGGCTGTTGTAGGTACTGGCTGTTGTAGGTACTGGCTGTTGTAGGTACTAGCTGTTTCCACTTTACATTCATTTATTCGCTCACTAACCATGTCTTAGTTAAACTCCAGTGAGCTCCTTGGAGCAGGAGTGGGGCCATCATGACAGGTGGACTGTCACAGAAGTAAGGAGTGTGTGAGAACATGGATTGTATCTATTATAGGCCAAGCTCCTGACAGAAATGCTATAGCCGTGAAGGCTCATGGGGGCTCTCCACAGTTGCCCCAGAGATAAATGCTACTTCCTTCCTCATTTATTTCAAAACTGGAGTGTGCTAATTTTGTGTTCAAGTAAGTAACAGCCAGTTTAAAAAAAAAACACTTAGAAAGTACAATTTATTACCACAGTCCCGTAAGTTTATCAAGAAAATGATAGCTAGTATTGACAGATTAGTTCAGTTTATGGCCTATGCCTCATCTTTTTCCACTTCCCAGCAAGTTGGAAAATATAGAAAACTTGGATAATTTTATTTTTTTCAACCTCCTTTCTTCAAAAAAAAAATTACTTTGTGTCAGGGAGCATACATACAGAACATCCATACACATGAATTAAATAAAATGAATAAGAGAAAAAGACTGCGCCTTTTTGAGTTTCACGTGGAGAGATTCGGGGAGCAGCTATGGGGCAATTGAGTAGCTTGGAACGTTAGTTTCACACCTAGACCAGAAGGAGAAAGCCTTTCCTCAATGGGATTCAAGGTTACTATAACAACAGGATGTAGCCTTGTGATGATGTGACAGTGTAGCCTTTGTCCTGCATGACTGTCATCTTAATAGAAGTGAGAAGCTGTTGTGATCTCCAGTGTGAGGGCTTTAGATGCACTACTTCCCTTCACTCCCAGATCACTCCTTGAGTTGAAGTGGGGTCCGAACGACCAACTTGGGACAAATACCTGGTTATAACGGTCATGAATGTGTTGCTGAAGTCCAGTGCACGCCTTCAACCCCAGCTCCCAGGAGGCGGAGGCAGGCAGATCTCTGTGAGTTCGAGGCCAGCTTGGTCTACAGAATGAATGCTAGGTTGACAGCTAGGGCTGTGTGGAAAGTCCCTGTCTCAACAAAACAAAACAAAACAACAACAATAACAACAAAAAGCCACACACCTTGTGTTAAAAGAAAGGAAGGGATTTGAGCCAAAATTATCCAAATGATGTAATTGCCATTAGCAGAGTTCACTAAATAACAATTCACCCCTTTCATTTTAGTGTGTTTCTGTAGATAGGTTTTTTACCTTCAGTTCATTAAGCTATTGTTTTTCTATTAAAACCTTTAATTATTTAAGTAAAATAAATGCCTCCATTAAATGAAAATGTATGGCTTACCAATAATTACCACAACGTGTGTCTATGGAAACGTTTTATTTCATACCTGCAAAAATGAATTTCTAATCTTTTTGGATTTGTTGCATTTTATTTCCTTAAAAGCCATTGATCAGAAGAGCGAGATGCAATAGGGCTTAGGAACCCTCAGAAACAATTGTCAGTTTCGAGGTTCCTTTAAAGAGCATCGCAAACTCTACACTTAAGCGGAAATTGAATTTGCTGCTCGTGTGCATAAAAGATTTAATGGCATATAAATTGGGAATAATTATTCTGTTTCAAAGGATTAAATGAAACCTAAATCAGTAATAATATGTGCAGTTTCAATCTAACTGTCTGCTTAACATAAAGAGGCAAATAAATAGCAGCTAACGGACGGTGGGCTTTGCTTTTATTCCTCTCCTCAACAGGCAAAATGGCCAGTTATTGAATATTTTATTGTGAGTGCAGAGCATGTTAATTGAACGAGAAACATGCTCTAATTTTAGTAATTTTTTGATTGAATACAAACTTGAGTATGAGGCTCTTCATTAAATGGAGATTTGATTTTATTTTGTTTGAAGTTATCACAGCACGGACTCAACCATGGTCCATTAAAGGCAGCAAATACCCCACTGAACGCATGCGAGGCGCCCCCTCCCTCCACTCCCTCTCCACTTCCGCATCCATTTCTAACCCGGGGCCTCTGAAGAGGAGCCCCGACATCTGTTGTCTGAAGGGTAACAAAGGAGTTGTGTTCTCATTGTCCGCGTGACCTTCCTAGCGGATGAGGAGGAGGAGAGGTTCGTGTTTTGTGTGCAGAAGATTGCCCGTGAAAGAGCACTTCACACTCATTTTGTCCCCGTGTGTTGACCCAGACTGCAAAACACAATTGGTCTCCTTAGCACACGAGCTGGGTACAATAGGGTCCTTTAGTATCATGTTCTGTTTCAACAACTCGATTTATTTCTGGGAAGCATTACAATTTTCCACGCACATGATTTTGAAAGGGGAAAAAAAAAAGCCCCTCGTTAGTTTCAGCATGTCTTCCATTTGGTGTTGGTGAAGGGGACATTGGGAGACAGTCATTGTCAGTGTGGATGGCATCGAGTTCTTAACGCTCTCCCGGGGACCATGGTTGTCTTTTATTTCTATATAACACACCTTCTTTGGTGTTTCCCTCTGACAACTGTTTCAGAAACATTTCCCAGCAGCTCGTACCTTCTCATTTGGTCTAATTTCTTCTTAGAATAGTATGATGGTCTATCTTTCGAGCGGCCATTTCTTGAAGAAAGGAAACCCACTAAGGCCTTGCCTCTATGGGTTTTCTGGAAGGCACAAAATAATTTAATTCTCTCACTTGCATTTCCCTCACCCGAGGTTTAGTGGTTGTTAAAATATTTTATCATGTGGATTAACTGATATTTCTTAATCCCATTTCCTAAATCATGATTTCAGTCATTTCCCACGGAACCTAACCCGTAACTAAAAACTGAATTTTTTTTTCTTTAAATGGGTGTGTTATATCTCTCAGGCCGCTAGGGTACCGCTTAGAGCCTGATGCTCTTGAAATATCTTAAGGCCTGCAGGGAGAAGAATCCCTTGAGCATCAGCACCAGGAAGCATAGTACACAATAACTGTATTATATCCTAGAGACCGAGTTCAGTAGTAGGCAGCGAGCAAAAGCCAGTTATAGGGTTCACTGACACGCCCTCCTTGCTAGCGTTTGCTCCAGTCTTACTCTGTGCTGGGCACAGATGTTAAATAATCTGCCCATTATTCACAAAGTACTCAGTGGCACCAGAAATTATGCAGAGAAACAACACATCATGAATGTATGAGATAACTGTGAGCCATCACCGTTTGAGGTCAGTTAAGCGCAGCAACCAGTCCGAGTGCGCCATTTTTCTAATGTGATTACAGGGATAAGAATAGGTGCATACGCCTTCAAAGATTGGAGGTCCCCACGTTACCTTTCCAGGAGATGCTTGAGACAAACACCTTAAAAGGAACAACAATCTCTCTGGGCTCACACTTCCATGGTTACTTGACTCTGCTCCTGTGAGTCTATGGCAATATGGAGGCAAAAGCATCTGTGAAAGGAGGCCTGTTCACTCCATAGGGGCCAAACAACACACAGAGAGCAAAGATGCGCTGGCCCAAAGGGCATGGCTTTGAAGAAAGCTAAGTCACTTAGCTTCCTTCCATAGTCCCCATGTTCTAAAGATTCCACCACCACTCAGTACTATTACAAGCTGGAGACCAAACCGTTAACACACAGGCCTCTACCTATTTTTTTTTTTAATTCCTGATGTTACTTAGTTACACCAGGAACTGAGTTATCTTAGGCTAACAGGATGACAGGGTTGAGGGTGGACAGATTTTGAGATATTATGGAACAATTAAACATGGGATCCCCTGGAACTGGAGTTTCAGGTGGTTATGAGCCACCATGTGGGTCCTGAGAACCCAACTCCAGGTCCTCTGTAAGAGCAGCAAGTGCCCTTCACAGCCTCAGCTTTCCTCTCCTCAGCCTCCCTTATCTTCAGGGTGTTTGCCCTTGAGAAGCAAAGCTGCTCTGTCCCTTTAACTCCTTTTCCTGCTGTTCTCTCAGCCTGGGACCTGTTTCCTCAGCCTTAGGTCATGGCCGTGACTTCCTGTGGAAAGTTCTCCCCAACCTCCTGAGACACACTTGAGGTCCCCTGTGGTTCCCACCAGCACAGGCATCACTCCACAGTGTTAATTGTTGGTTTTCTTGGTTTCCCCTCCAGTTTGTGAAGGCAACACTGGGCTGCTTAGCACATGGTAGCTCTCCAGCTTAGCAGGTGCTCAGCAAGCACTTGTCAAAACAACTGTGCACTGCTGAATGAAAGAATACAGTTAAATTCAGTTTTTCCTTCCAGTAAACTATGGGTATGGGAATACAGCCTTTGTTTGTTTGTTTAAAAGTCGTGTTTGCTTAAATACAATAACCGAGCTTTCTTCTCAACGACGTCAACAACTACAGTTAAACCTTAGGTCACTTAGTATAATAAGATAAACCCTAAAATCAGTCACTAATGTACCCCAGTGCAAGAAGCATCTTCATGTGAAAATTCTAATTCCGCAGCTACTTTTTAAAATTAAATTACCAACTGCTGTACTTACGTTGGAGTATTTATGGAGATCCAGTTATTTATTCTAGAAGCATTTAACTTGTCTGCCCATAGAGCACTGCAGTATACTAAGGTAGGAATTAGGGAAGGAAGGCATACTGCAGCCCCTGCTGCCTGTGACCTTAGTTAAGTGAGAACACAATCCTAGGAAAAAGCTAGTGAGCGCATGTTCAGAGCACTGGAAGACACATGGCTCCTTGCCGATCTTGAGTCAGCCATGAGAAACGGGGCCAAATACAAAATCCCCATGTGAGACAAACTGCCTCAAAGATGAAAGGTGAAAGGCCCGTTGTCCAAATACTGAAGTTTGTAAAGCCGATAACCCACAGAAGGCACATGCCCATCATGGCCCTGAAGACACGCCATCTTGTGGTATCTGTGTGGGAGACAGTGATGTCCCATTTCCTGACAGTTTTGCTGGGGGAACTCCCATCCAGGAAAGGGAAGAGCCTCTCCCATCTGAAAGTCCACCACCCTCTTCAGAGAGCTGAAAAAACTCACAATGACAACTTAGAATAACATATGAGGGGTTTGTGTCTTTTTTTTCCGCTTTACATTGAATCAAAGAAATCCAGGTCCACATTAAGAAGAGTAAATTGGCATCCTAGGGACCATTAGTTTGTTTACCCAGCATAAGATTATGCCCTCTAGAAACAGGAATATCAAACAGCATTAAAAAGCTGGGTGATTTACATTTCTTTTTGATTAGAGGATTGCGTCCACTGTCCTCAACAAGGAAAAATCTCTCCCATTTAGCTTTTGAAGATCAAAGAGGCCATTAAATATGGCATATTACCAGCTTTTTTCCCCCCAGTTAAGACTATGGGCTACTTTACGAATTGAGACTGTCATGGCAGATGGGAGGACTTTATCTGTGGTCTAGTTTACTTCCTTAGATAGGACAACGTGCTTAACCCTAATTCAGAGAGCCTGTTCTAGAACTCGAGGCCCATGTTGATCTGTCTACTGAGCCAAACTCTGACAACCAAGACACTCTCAGCCACAGTCCGACTCCAAGCCTCGTTCACTTCCCTGTAGCATATTTGATAAACACCTATAGGTAAAAAGACTGGAATTCAAAATTCCTGAAAAAAAAAAAAAAAAAAAGAACAGCCTATGTATGTAGGTATTCCACTGGGATAAAAACCTGACTGTCCTCCAAAGAGGAGAAAAATCAAAGTAATATTATGTACTTCCCTTCCTAGAAATAAATAAATATTCAAATATGCATAGAGTCAGCTAAGGGAACCAGCAGCTAAGGTATAAACTGTTAAACTGTCCTCTCCTTCTTTTCCTTCTCCTAGCTCCTGTTTGTTTGTTTGTTTGTTTGTTTATTTATTTATTTATTTTGAGACAGGGTTTCATGTAGTCCAGGTTGACTGTCAATGCATCTTATAGTCAAGGATAACCTGACCTTCCAATCCACCTGCCACTTCCACCTCCCTAGTGCTGAGCCACCACCCCTAATGCTCATGATAAAATACAGGGCTTCCTGCACGCCAGTCTAGCCACTCTCTCAACTGAACTACAAGCCCAGCTGGCCAGTGTGAACTGTACCTTTAAATTCCAGATCGCCGTTGGTTCCCTGAAGCAATAGGAATCTTGGGACCATAAAGACACACTGCTTTCACCGGGTGGTGGTGGCGGCGGCTCACCCCTTTAATCCCAGCACTTGGGAGGCAGAGGCAGGCAGATTTCTGAGTTCGAGGCCAGCCTGGTCTACAACTCTGTTCCAGGACAGCCAGGACTACACAGAGAAACCCTGTTTCAAAAAAAACCAACCAACCAACCAAACACACAAAAAAGGCACACTGCTTTCACATCGCAGGCATTCATCTTTCTTGCTTTTAGAATTTAGTTGGCAAACATTTTGACTACAGATTTCAGTGAACTTGGGTAACTAGATCTTTTCTGTGGTTCTAATTTGAGACTTAGATGCACCCTCACCATCTAGATAGTGAAGGGAAATTAGAGGAAGGACTCTAATTTAAATAAGATGGTGAAGTGAATCGAATGAGTGTGTGTGTGTGTGTGTGTGTGTGTGTGTGTGTGTGTGTGTGCGCGCGCGTCTATTTTATATTGGGTCTGGAGGCTGTCATTTCAAGGCAACCCCCCCCCCTCGAAATTTACTTTAATTAAGGACTTCTCTTTCTTTTTTTTCTTCGGACAGCCAACATCAGGTAGAAGACAAATATTCAGACCTCCGATATGATCCCAACTGGAAGACTAAAAGAGTGGAGAGACAGCCATTGGCTGTGGAAGCATCGCCAGGGTCTGCTGATAGCTCTTCAGAAAACCTGCCTTTGGCTCCTCCTCTCTACCCTTCCAGGGAGCCGTCCATGGGACTCACAGCGAGGAAAGGCAAAGAGAAGACCAGTCCTCAGAGCGAGGCCTCCTTACTTGGAAGCGAATTTCTAAGCCCAAAGTATGAGTGTGGCACCCGTCAAAATGAGCTCTTTTCAGAACTAAGCGACAGTGACCAGGAGGAGAAATCCAGCGATCTGTCTCGGTACCTAAAGAGTTCCAGCTCACACAACGAAGTGTTCCTGCCGGGGTCACGTGGCCCGCGCAGAAGAAAGTCCAAGCAATATTTTGTGGAGAAAAACAAGCTGACTTTGGGGTTACCTACTCCTAAAACAGACTCTTACCTTCAACTTCACAACAAAAAGAGAGGAGAGACTCGCCTCGAACAGGTGCGTAACGACTGCTTAAACGTCACTTCGGAAGCTGTCCTGGGATTCCTGTGTGTCTGAAACGGCAGGATGTCTTTTCCTTCTGGGTGATGATGCTATTTGCCCTGGTAGAGCAAATGCTTGCACGCTGTCCCCCAGATACTGCCACTTTCCTCTGCCACCTCCTTCTCTTTCCTCCTCCTGTCCCTTCCTTTGGTTCTTCTTCCTTTCATTTTATTTAGTCTGTGGGGGTGGGGTGGGGTGTAAGGTGGGGGCGTGCGTATGTATTATATGTGGTTGTGTGTGAGGTAAGCTTGAAGGAATTGCTTCTTTTCTTCTACTTTGTGGATCCTGAGGAATCACCTTGGGTCGGCAGGCTTGGTGGTCAGTGCCTTTACCTGCTGCATCTTCTTGGTAGCCCGGCTGCTTCTTGTAGAAGGAAGATTCTAACTTCCTAAGTTCTTAAGGGCGGAATAAAGCTCACCTGTGGCTCACAGTGCCGTAACTGCTACAGTTTCAATCGCTGTGTCCAAAACGTCTCCATTCAAAGACCCATAGAAATTTTAAAATGTCTACTTCATGTGCACGAGTGTTTTGCCGGCATGGATGTCTGCTCACCAAGTGTGTGTCTTGGAATTTATTTACGCTGTGTGTTCCAGTAAATGAAATGCAGGTCTGAGCATTTAATTTCCTGTGATGCTCTTTGTTCTCACCTTCCCATCGGTTACAACCTTATACTAAGCACCCCAGTACATTGGAGGTAGCATGACACATTCACCCCAAGAACCACAGCTTGCATAGGAAGTGATTCTGCATCCAAATTTTGTGTAGGTGCTGGGTGCTGGGTGCTGGGTGCTGGGTGCTGGGTGCTGGGTGCTGAGTGCTGAGTGCTGAGCTGGTGGGGTGGCGTGGAGTAGTGTTGTGAAGCACAGCACAGCATGGAAGAGTTTTCCTTTTAATTCTTCAAATGACTCTATCTTACCAATCCCGTTGCTAATCACTCGCTGTCCCTCATTGTCCTGCACAGGCAATATGAAGTGATCACAGCGTAGACACTCCATTATGTAAAATCCAAAAACTAATAAATGCCCTCTTTTCCTCACCTGGTCATTCTGAGAATAAGCTATTACCCAAATAATGGGCCTGCTGGGCACCGGGCACAGCGGTGCTCACTTGTAGTCTCTTCACTTGAGGAGCTGAGGCTGGAGGATGGCAAATATGACAGTAATCTGGACTGTGTAACAAGACCTTGTCGGAAACAGGGACACACAAACATTTACACCACACTTACACATACACATTCACACACACTTACACACCCACACCCACACATACACATTCACACACACACATACACACACACATTCACACACACTTACACATTTACACACATACACAATTCACATACATATACACATACACATTCACACACACATACACACAAGTCACACACAAACACATTCATACCACACATATATACATTCACACACACACATTCACACCACACACACATATACATCATATACACACAATTCACACACACATACACACAATTCACACACACATACA
>JANHMN010000024.1:1282726-1294956 GCA_030674055.1 Rhabdomys pumilio | reverse complement strand
ACACACATACACACAATTCACACACACATACACACAATTCACACACATACACACAATTCACACACATACACACATTCACACCATACACATACACATTCACACACACGTCACACACACAATTCATACACACATGCATACACACATTTACATACACAACAACAACAACAAGAAAATGGTATCACAACAAGTAAATATAGCTTTATTTCTCGGACACAAATAAGAACGTCCCTATCAGCTCATTCCCTAGTGCATATGCCATATATACATGTACTCAAGGAAGTAGCGTGACTGACTGGCAAGTCCACACCCCTGCCGGAGAACACCTATGAGGGTGGAGACCCTTTCAAGGATTGTCAACATGTGACATCTTTGCCATTGTAACTAACAATAAAACACAGGAATGGCAGGGCAGTGGTGGTGGCGCACCTTTAATCCCAGCACTTGGGAGGCAGAGGCAGGCGAGTTTCTGAGTTCGAGGCCAGCCTGGTCTACTGAGTGAGTTCCAGGACAGCCAGGGCTACACAGAGAAACCCTGTCTTGAAAACCTGAAAACACAAAAACCAAAATCAAAACCAAAAACAAAAACAAAACAAAAAAACACAAGAATGGATGCAGAATGTTTAACTGAATTCTCCAGACTGTTAGACATCATTAGTTCTCAACACCTTTTTACTGTTTTAAATGCAAACATTTTGTTGTTGTTTTATAAAACTTTTGTGAAATGTCAGCCAGGCAGTGGTGGCGCACGCCTTTAATACCAGCACTTGGGAGGCAGAGGCAGGTGGATTTCTGAGTTCGAGGCCAGCCTGGTCTACAGAGTGAGTTCCAGGACAGCCAGGGCTATACAGAGAAACCCTGTCTCAAACCAATCAAACAAACAAGCAAGCAGACAAACAAACAACGATGTGAAATTAGAAAATTCACTTGATTGCTTATTTAAAATATTTAAATGAACTCGAGAGTAACAATATCTATTACTGATCATCTCTTCCCCAGCCTAGGGTAACACTTTTCATTACCATTTTGTTTCTTGTTTTGAATCAGTGTCTTGCTTGGTAGCTCAGGCTACCCCAGGCTAGCCTCATGTCCGCAGCAACCATCCTGCTTCAGCCTCTTGGGTACTGAGGTGACATCCAGCTCTTGTTACTACTTTCAAAAGTGTCCCTAGACAACCTCTCATGAAGGAGAGGCAACAGTGAGGCACAAATAATATTTTCAGGAATTATATTTTCAGTATAAGGGGGAAAAGATTTACCATGAACTAAGCAGCTAACCCCCAAATTGCTAGTTTTTGTAGTAGTTATGTGGGGTGCTTTGGTTGTCGGTGTTCTCATAGACTGGTTTTTCTTTTGTTTTCTCACAGAGGAACCTTTAAATCCATGTTAGATTTCCTGTCTTTGAGCTCTTGACTTGCTGTTTGAAGGAGGTGTTGACTTTGTCCACCCATGCACTGGTTCAAATGTCTTAATTCTGACTTCTTCTACCATTTGAAGCCATTTCGTCACCATTTCTCCAAGATGGATTTTTTTTTTTTTACTCTTCTTATTCTTTTTTAAAACAAAGAAATACGTTTGACCTAACAATGCCATAATGATACATGTCATTTGTTTCATTGAATACTGTCAGTAATATAAAAATGTGTGTTCTCTCTGAATTGCTGTATATGAACATGTGACGGCTTCCCCCGTGGATGTCTGGTTGGGTTTTGGTTGGCTTGCTTGCTTGTCTTGTTTTGGGTTTTGAGACCCAAGTTTCATGTCCTGAACTCTCTTTGTAACCAAAGATGGCCTCGAACTTGTGATCTTGGTTGGTTGATCAAAGCTAAAAGGTTGCTTATTACGTTCATAATAAGCAAGCATAATAAAGAAAGCTGTGGAAATTAAGACTACTACAGAGCCTGGGGAGAGGCCAGTGGTTCAGTGGCTAAGAGCACTTGCTTTGTAAGCTTGAGGACCTGAGTTCAAATCCCTAGGACCTACATAAAAAAGCCTGGCATGGCTATGTGTTCCTGTAACCCCAGCACGTGAAGCAGTAAGAACAGACAAACCCCAGGAGCTCACTGTAGGCCAAGTAGCCTAGACAAGACAGCAAGCTCTAAGTTCAAGACCCTGCCTCAAGGCAATAAGAGTGGGAATAATACAGGAAAACACTCTAAGTCATGTTCTGACCACTGCATGTGCACACACTGGTACACACAACCACACACGACACAACACATGCGTGAGCAACGAGTGGTGGAGCCCTACTGGATGTTATAATACATTATAGGGCTTCAACTCATAGGGTAATATTTAATACATATATAGACCGAAAATTTGAACACAGTAGAATGGGACGTCTATAAAGAGAACTTAATTATACACGTAGCATTATAAGAAATGTTGCCTCTTCTCAAAACAGCAGCCTGGGTAACCCCGAGGAAAGCGGCAACCTGGATTCCTATGACCATCATATAAAATAAATTCCAAATGGATCTGATGTTTAATTATTAAACTTCAACCATCTGAACACTAGAAAAAAAATAGGAAGATTCTCTTCAGAGCCTGAATTATTTATTTAAGAAAAAAATTCAAGAATCCCTAAGGGATTAATAATTTAGCTTTGTGTATACCAAAAACATCTACCAGAGAAAAGTATAAACAATGTAAAATATAAGAAACAAAGTAGAAAAAAATTTTTCTAATTTATGCCACGAGTAAAACTCTATCTCTAATCCATAAAGATATCCTTCTCCGTGTCAGTGAGAAGGAGACTGAAGTCACCATAGAAGCATACATAAAAGCTCAGATGGAGAGTCACACAGACGTTAAAACGTGACCACTGAGGGCTTATGAACATACTCGCATCTGTCACCATAAGAGAAGAACAAGTTAACACTGCATCAAGATTCATGTCCACCTATAATTAATAAGCAGAGAATCTGTTGATTAAAATGCATAGTAATGCCAAGAAGAGAAGGAATCAGCAGGACCAGGATAAAGGACGATGTATGTCTACGTAAAACACAATTACATTCCCAGGAAAACTAGAACATGATGTCTAAAAACAGCCCCATTGCTTGCCTCCGCCCTGTGCTAGCTCTGTGACCTTGTGTAGGCTATTAAACCTCTTTGTGTCACAGCGTACTCATCTATAAAGGAGATAATAACAGTCTTTTCCTCATAGGGTGGTTAAGAATATGAAATGAGTAGGCTGGTATACAGAGAGGGCTTACCTTAGTGCCTGAGTCACAGTAAGAGCAGCATATGATTTTGTAATTAGTACTGTTATTTGGCCCAACATACTCCACTCCTAGGTATTTGTCCTAGATAAATGTGTGCAGTCTTGGAAAAAAAAAAAAAAAAGAAAGACACCTATACAAGATGATTCATTTCAGCTCTCTTTGTGATATAAAAAGATCAGAAGCCACCTAAATAGCCATCCTTCTGGAGGGAGTAGTTACGGAAGTTACTTACGGTAGATCCGCACAATAGAGCAAGCTGTAGCTGTTTAAAAATGAAGGCTCGCACTGAAGTGCTTTGGCCAATTTAACAGCATTCATCAGTAAGAGAAATTCAAGGGGCAAAGCAAGCAGATATATAGAAAAAGAAAAAAACCCAGGAGGAATAAAAATGCATGTCAAGTTGATATGTCATCCACGCCTGTAACCTCTGCACATGAGGAGGCTCATGCAGAAAGATGATAAAGTTTAGGTCTGGACTATGTGCTGAGACACCGTGGACCACTGCTTAGGTGATGTAAATAGGAAGGAATTGGGGGAAGGGGAATAGCAGAGCTTTCCACCTTCTGCCTTTTTATGCCCGTGGGCTTTTCTTATTCTTTCTCTTGCTCTTTCTTTGTTTTGAGGCAGGGTCTCACACATAACCTATCCTGGAACTCACAGAGATCTGCTTGCTTCTGCCTCTGGGGTGCCAGAATTAAAGTAATGCACCGCCACACCTGGCTGTGTTTACTGGTTTTGAACCATACCTATATACTATAATTACCATTTAAAAAAAAAACTAAATTGAAAAACAGCACCAAATGAGGGTCGGGAAGCTGAGGGTTGTGGGTCTGCTGGTAAAGTGCCAGCCTGGCATACACAAAGCCATGGGTTTGATCCGTGGCACCATATTGACCAGGCATGGGGTAGCACACGATTGTTTCTCTAGTACATGAACGGTGGAGACAGGAGTGCCAGAAGTTCAAGGTCCTTGTTAGCCCTTCAGTTTTTCCATGTTCTTTTCATAGAACTGTTGGTATACATTCCTACTGTCTTAGTTAGGGTTTTACTGCTGTGAACAGACACCATGACCAAGGCAAATCCCATAAGGACAACATTTAATTGGGGCTGCCTTACAGGTTCAGAGGTTCAATCCATTATCATCACGACAGGAACATGGCAGCATCCAGGTAGGCACGGTGCAGGAGGAGCTGAGAGTTCTATATCTTCATCTAAAGGCTGCTAGCAGAATATTGATTTACAGACAGCTAGGAGTAGTGTCTTAAAGCCCACACCCACAGTGCCACACCTACTCCAACAAGGCCACACCTACTCCAACAGAGTCACACCTTCTAATAGTGCCACTCCTTGGGATGAACATACACAAACCATCACACTCACATACTTTCTTCCTCTCTTCTTTCTTTTTTGAAACAGAGTTATTATTATTATTATTATTCAGCCTTGGCTGTCCTGGAACTTAATCTATAGAGCAGGCTGGCCTTGAACTCAGAGATCCGCCTGCCTCTACTTGCCCAGTGCTTGGATTAAAGGCGTGCACACACTTTTCAGTGTGGGTTTAGGCACGTGGTGTGTGATGCTAGGAACTGATGTGAGAAGCAGCACACACTAGAGGGCACCTGAGCATCAGCATCAGCATCAGCATCAGCATCATCAGCATCAGCATCAGCATCAGCATCAGCATCAGCATCAGCATCAGCATCAGCATCAGCATCAGCATCAGCATCAGCATCAGCAGCATCAGCATCAGCATCAGCATCAGCATCAGGCCTCCGCCCTGAGTTAGTCACTTAGTCAGGAGCCCTGAGTATTTGAAACTCATTAGCATCTGAGTCGAATTTATGACCTACCATTAACAGGAACTGTGTACAGAAACTGTCCTTCTATCTTGATTTTGATAGACTTCGAAGATGAAGGTGAGGTTTAGACCGAGTTCAGAAGAGCTCTGAGTGCCTTATCCGTGTGGTTTGTCCCTTTCCTACTAATATCATGAAAAGAAATTACAGGTAATCTACAATTGTAAATGCAGAAGGGTTATCAACTGTCTGCAGTCCTCAGGACAACGGGAAACCATAAACCGAAGCCACTGTCCAGATCTATGGGCCAACAGCAGGCCAATCAGGCCTCGAGTATTTACTGAGCCTCAACTATACCTAGGTTCTCTTTTTTTTTTACTAAGGATGAAGCAGAAAATAAGGCATATAGAGCCCCCGTCTATCAGGAGCCTGCTTTCCATCCATACCAGAAACAGGTAGCATCTCACAGAAAACCAAACAAGCTGTATGTATCAAAGTAATGTCGTGTAGAAGCGTCATTGAGCTGAGCCCCGAAGGGATGAATCCAAAAGGCAAGCACAGCAGAGGTATTCAAAGAGTGTTGACTTTCCCCACCTTGTAGCAGCTCCTTTGTATGAGGACCAAGACAATTTGGGGTGGGGGTGGGGTTGTCAAATAACACCATAAAACTGAAAAACAACACTATTGGGGAAGTCAGAATCGTGGGCGACATCCTGGATCTCAGCATAAGTCATTGCCAGGTGTCTGAGCAAGTGACTCCTTGAAACCTTATCTTGCTTCTGGGGTCAACATCTTCTACATTGGAAGTCTGTTTGATTACTTTATACAAAGCTCCTGACATATGGTGGATCCACAGTAAAGGGGAGATATTAGGGCAGGGGGTGGGGGGGGGTGGCTCAACCAGCAAGTACAACGACCTAAGTTTGATCTCTGGAATCCCTGTTGGAAGTGGGGAAGACTGGTGATGGTAGTGTGTGCTGAGAAGAAGATAGGGGGTCCCTGAAGCTCATTGGCCAGCCAGCTTAGCCTCATTGGTGACCTTCCAGGACCCTGTGTAAAGAAAAGAAAGTGCCTTTAATTACAGCACTTGGGAGGCAGAGGCAGGTGGATCTCTGTGAGTTCGAGGCCAGCCTGGTCTACAGACAGAGATCCAGGACAGCCAGGGCTACACAGAGAAACCCTGTCTCAAAACAAAAAACAGATTAAAGGGGGCAGGGGCTGAGAAAGGACATATCCAAGGCTATCCTCTGGCCTCTACATTCACACCTACATAGACACGTGCACAAACGTGTATGCATGTGTGTACATGTACACTCAGTCCTTTCGCTATAGGAAAAGAAAGAAAAGTACTTAAGGGATAGGCTCTCCTAAAGGTCTTTTCTTATCTCAAGCTACAGTTCCCAGAAATAAAGACTCAGGTGGCAGAAGGACACAATAGGACATACCTTGTGTACTTGAGTATGACATGATGTCATACTATTGTGTATAATGTGACATCTACGGTGTTGCTACTTAAAGACCATCTATAGAGGAGATCCACTTTAGCCAGAAATTTTTGCTGTTGATGGTTGTGATGGTTTGCATATGCTTGGCCCAGGGACTGTCACTATTTGGAGATGTGGCCTTGTTGGAGTAGATATGTCACTGTGGGTGTGGGCTTTAAGACCCTACTCCTAGCTGCCTGGAAGCCAGTGTTCTGCTAGCAGCCTTTAGATGAAGATGTAGAACTCTCAGCTCCTCCTGCACCATGCCTGCCTGGATGCTGCTATATTCCTGCCTTGATGATACTGGACTGAACCTCTGAACCTGTAAGCCAGCCCCAATTAAATGTTATCCTTTTTTTTTCCCACCCACCTTTTTTTTTTTTTTTTAAATGTTATCCTTATAAGAGTTGCCTTGGTCATGGTGTCTGTTCACAGCAGTAAGACCCTAACTAAGACAGTGGTGGTATGTCAAATTATCTGAGAGAAAAGCAACTTGAAGGAAGAGAGGTTTCTATGGAATCAGTTTCTGTCTGTCATGTTGGAGAGGGTGGAGCAGAGCAGAGAAGTTCATTTTACATTGGCCAGGAAGTGGGGGGAGGGGTATGCCCCTTCCCCCCCACCCCCCCATTTCATCCAGACAACCAGGATATCATACTCCAGGTGAGTCTGCCTGCCACACTTGGTTGATCCTCTTGGAAAATGCTGTCTCTTAACTATCCCCAGTCAATCAAACTCTGCCCATGCATTATGGAACCCTACCATTTTTTATTGTGTTTATCGTTTGTTGATTGATTGATTGATTGATTGATTGATTTGGTACATGCTAGCTACTCCATCGTGTGGAAGTCAGAGGACAACTTGTGGAACTTGATTCTCTCCTTCCACCATGTGGGTCCCAGGAAACAAACTCAGGTTGTCAGGTTTGACCACAAGCCTTACTACCAAGCCATCTCACTGGCCTTTGAGACTTGCAATCTTACATCCACTTAGTTGGCCTATTTCTTTAATAATTGAGCTTTGAATTTAAGATAAGGAACTTATGAATAACTTTGGGTCATATACACAGTATTTCATACTTTGATTTTAAATTATAATTTGGCATCATAATCCTTTCAACACTTCCCCTCCTCAAATCTGACCTCTCTAGAGGTCTGCTTGACTACAGTTCTGACTTTCTCTATTATCTTTTTGCTTATTTGGGGTCTCACTGTATTACCTTGAATGGCCTTGAATTTACAGAGATCCACCTGCTTCTGTATAAACCCAGCATGGTGGTACATACTTTTCACCCCAGCCCTTGGGAGGCAGAAGCAGTCAAGGGTTCAAGGCTATCCTCGGATACCCTGAGCTATCATGTTCAACTTGGGCTACATGAGATGATGTCTCAAAAAAAAAAAAACAAACAAACAAAAAAACCATAAAACCCCACAAATGTTGTCTTTCTACAGCAGATTCAGGATTATTGATATATTCAAATGGCATTCCAGATGTGGAAGCTCTTAATGTCACACAAGCCCTATATGATGTATTCGTTATTGAATGCTAAGATGAACTTACAGTTTCCTATTGAGAAAACCACTCTCCAAGTACTAACTTGCTCTTCTTGCCATGGCTGCTAACTAGGGGAAGCTTTGAGCAGTCTGTAAAATCTAGCTTTCTCTTATTTAAGTTATGATCATCTTTTTATAACTATACGTGGTTGGAAGCACGGACACCGCTCTTATAGACTGGTTCGGCGTAGCACTGCTTTTGAGATCCGGCTCCCACAGTACTGGCGGAAGTTACTCTTCCGCCCAGCAGGGACTACAGGGCTGTTCATTGATTGATAGATTTTCTTATTTTGTCCTATACCGACACAAGAGCACTTACTTATGACTGTGTAATTCCAATTGAACTTTATAGTTTTTTCAATATGAGACATTTCTGAGGCATCCTTCCGGCAGGGCCCCGCTTGGCACTCTAGAGCGACACTTCATTAAATCCACAGGACTGAAGATGGATCCAGGCAGAAAAAAAAACTTCCCATGTAGCTTAGGCATGCCCGTTTGGAGACTGGAAGTTTCACACAATTAATCATTTTTATGAATTAGTCACTTCCAAGCTTTCAAAAACGTACCCGTCCCTTTGGGTGATTCTGTGATGTCTTGCATCACAGGGCGCATTGCATGAATTTGAAGAATCAAAGTCAGAAGCAATGCACGTGGCATTTATGTCATCTGGTATTAAATGACCCAGGCTGCTGCGAGTCTGCGAATATGTCATGCTACTGTGTGCGTGCCTCCTCCTGAGATCTTACGGAAGAGAGGGAAGGAGACATGTAAACAGCCCGAACTTACTAGATAGAAACTGATCTACAGACTGAGAATCACTAATCCAAGACGCCAAATCTGAAACCCTCCCAAATCCAAAATGTTTGAGCCACTGGAAAATTCTTCACCTGATCTCTTACGGTGAGAAGAGGAGAAAAGAGAAAAGAAGGGATGGAGGGAGGAGACAGAGACTATGTATGTAGAAGGGGGTGGACGATAGACACAATACACTAGCAATAAGGGAGAAAGGAAGCAGAGAAGATATGGAAAGCTTTGCCAAGGTGTGGGAAATCCCAATTTAAACTAGGTCACATGGCAGTCTCTCTCTCTGAAGATATGGAAGCCATGAGAAACCATGCCACGCATATTTGGGGAAGATGGGGAGGGGATAACCATGAGAGGTTGAGGGGCTGAAGGACCAGTGGACCCGGGACATGGTGAGCAAGAGTGAGAGGGAAGATGGAGCCCTACCCCACCCAATTTTATTGGCAGTTCACTGCCTGGATTGGATATAAACCACACAGCTGCCTGGACAATTAAGAAATTTTAACTGTCCCCTGATATCTATGGGGGACCTTTATCAGGCACTAAAATCTGATGAGTTCAAGGCCCTCTATTAAATGCTGTGGTATTTGTGTGAACTCTATGCTCATCCTCGTGTGAACTGTGAGACAGCTCTCGCTTAACGTTTCACACCTCATAAGAGCCATATTATCCTGGGGTGATGGGGTTGGGGCTTGAGTCTGGACATGCGCAATGTTGGTGTATTGTGTGTTTTTTTTTTAAAAAACAGAACAAACAAACAAATACAAACCATGGTCATTTAGTTACTTGTTTGGTTTTGTTTGTTGTTTTAGTTTTTTCTTTGAGATACTGGAGATTAAACTCATGCTAGAGAAGTGTAAGCCAAGCCCCAGGCCCTGACTGAACCCATGGATATGGAGTCTGTGTACATAGCTGACTATATCCCTTCTAATGAAGCTGGGATAGCTCCGGGGTACAACATGGGTTGAATTTGTCATCTGGTTCTATTTGTTGGCCATCTCTATGCCAGGCATCCCCAGAACCACTAGGAAGTACAAATGCACGATGCCCTGATCTGTACAACAGGGCAGCCCTGCCATAGCCCCTCTGTTCTGCCCTCACGGAACTTCAGAAAAGAAGGGTGTGATGATTAGTTTTATATCAACTTGATGCAAGCTAGAGTCATTTGAAAGGAGGGGGAATCTCCTCCATAAGATCCAGCTGTAAGGCATTCTCTCAATTAGTAATTGATGGAGGAAGACCAGCCCATAGTGGGTGGTGCCATTCCCTAGGCTTATGGTCCTAGATTCTGTAAGAAAGCAGGCTGAGCCAGGGGAAGCAAGCCAGTAAGCAGCACCCCTCTATGGCCTCTGCATTAGCTCCTGCCTCCAGGTCTGTGCCTGTTTGAATCCCTGTCCTAACTTCCTTCAGTGATGAACAGCTGTGGAAGTGTAATCAGAATAAACACTTTCCTCCCCAAACTGCCTTTGGTCATGGCATTTCCTTGAAGCAATGATAACCTTGACTAAAGCAAAGGGGGAAAAAACACAAGCCACACAGTGGTTTTTGTTAAGAGAGAGAAAATACAAAGTGTGTCTATGGTTGGTTCATTTGGGAATCAGGGAAGACTTCATGAAAGAAGTTAACATTTGGACCCAGGCTCATACTGTAAATATATGGTACACATCTGTAATCCCAGCTACTTCAGAAGCTAAGGCAAGAGGATGGTGAATTAGAAGCCAGCCTGGGTAACTTCATGAGATGCTGTCTCAGAAAAAAAAAATTTTTTTTATTTTTAAGGATAAGGATCTAGGTTTCCTAGCATATGCAAATCCCTAGGTCCAAACTTTGATAAAAATAAACACATGCAGGGGTTGGAGAAATGGTTCAGAGGTTGAGAGCACTGACTGCTTTTCCAGAGGTCCTGAGTTCAATTCCCAGCAACCACATGGTGGCTCACAGTCTGTATAGTAAGGTCTAGCGCCCTCTTCTGTCATGCAGGCATATGTGCAGGCAGAACACTGTGTACGTAGTAAATCAATACATCTTTTTAAAAAATAAAGAAAGAAAGATAACAAAGTGAAGCGTCGTTTCCAAGCAGAGAATGGTCTTCACACCCACCCAGAAACGACGGTCCACGTAACCATCAGTGGGACTTCCAAGTGCTCAGGAAGGAGTGAGGGTTCCAGCCTGAAGAAGTGGTTGGGGGCTCGAGGTAGGTGTCTTGCACACTTGAAAAGATTAAGAGCAAGAGAAAGTAAGGAAGTATTTTAAGGTAGGAGACGATGATCATTTTGTTGGGTCTTAACAGCTTCAGAATCGTCTACTGAAAAGGAACATTTACCAAAAAGAAAAAAAGAAAGAAAGAAAGAAGGAAGGAAGGAAGGAAGGAAAGAGACAGATACAGATGATATAG
The DNA here is from genome assembly GCA_030674055.1 of Rhabdomys pumilio. Lineage (NCBI taxonomy): Eukaryota > Metazoa > Chordata > Mammalia > Rodentia > Muridae > Rhabdomys > Rhabdomys pumilio. The sequence goes on along the minus strand of JANHMN010000024.1, from coordinate 1,283,704 downwards.
ATTAGATATAGATATAGATAAGATATAGATATAGATATAGATGATATATAGATATAGATACAGATATAGATACAGATACAGATATAGATATAGATATAGATAAGATATATAGATGATATATAGATATAGATATGGATACAGATATAGATATAGATAAGATATAGATATAGATGATATATAGATATAGATACGGATACAGATATAGATATAGATAAGATATAGATATAGATGATATATAGATATAGATATGGATACGGATACGGATACAGATACAGATACAGATATAGATATATACGTAGAATGGTGGTGGCACATGCCTTTGATCCCAGCACTTGGATGGCTGACAGAAACAGTGGATTTCTGAGTTTGAGCTGGCTTGCTCTACATAGTGAGTTCTAGGATTACCAGCCTGGTCTACAGAGCGAGTTCCAGGTCAGCCAGAGCTACACAGAGAAACCCTGTCTCGAAAAACCAGCACACACACACACACACACACACACACACACACACACACGTATGTACATATCCATCCGCAGGATTCAACATCAAATTCGTTTTGAGCACACATGTTCTCAGGTGTTCTATAAGAATGGAGGCAGGCTGGCAAGGATTCCAAATATTTCACGTGTATTGTCTCTAAGCATCTGAAAAACACAAAGCTCTTTGGTAATTTAAGCAGCCATGCCGAGTGTCAGCAAAGTCACCTCACAGTAGTAGAATCTGAATCAGTCTTTTTTTTTTTTTTTTTTTTTTTTTGCGGGCCATGGAAATGTGAGAAGGTATAAAATAACCCAGTATCACGAATATGACAGGAATAAGTACCTCCAAGCACTCAGTAGCCAGATGAATAATGAAACTCTCACTAGATCCAGTGATTATGCCCAAAGTGGGAGTTTAAGTAGCTGATATATCAGAACATTAAAATACAAAAATACATACATACATACATACATACATACATACATACATACATACATA